>CM041779.1:270317367-270538363 GCA_023374045.1 Limonium bicolor
CCAAAACCTTGACCCGAATGTTGACCTTTGACCCAAACTTTGACCAATCAACTTGACCCAATGTTACCTTTGACCAAACTTTGACCAAATCTACTTTGACCCAAACTTTGACATCAAACTTTGCCCACTTTGACCGCCCTTGACCTTGACCGAGTGTTGACTTTGACCCAAGTTGACCGATCTACTTTGACCAGCCTAACTTTGACCTGGCTCGTTTTTCCCAATCCCGCCCAAGCTCAATCCAAATCCGGCCCAAACTCAAATTCGTTTCGATTCAGCCTAATCCAAATCCAATTCAAATCCAAATTCAATTCATTTCCAAACTCATTCTAATCCAAATCCAATTCAAATCCAAATTCAACATTCAATTCCAAACTCATTCAAACCAAAATCTTTTCAATTCCAATTCAAATCACTATTCATTCGAACCCCGGTCCAACCTCGATTTTAATTCAATTCCAATTCCATTCCAATTACACTCTAAATGTCTCACAGACCCGAGCGTCTCACAGACTTTGTCATTTCAATGATTCGATGTCTCATAGACCTGAGCGTCTCACAGACCCAGCGTCTCACAGACCCAGCGTCTCACAGACTTCGACATCTCAAAGTTTCAAACGTCTCATAGACCCGAGCGTCTCACAGACTACAACATCCCGCAATATCAAACATCTTAGAACCTTCAAAACCCCCAAACGCCTGAAACTACGTAAGGTCTGATTCTCAACAAGGTTGATTACGTAGGCAGCCCATCTAGGTGCGACCCCATTCCAAACAAAAAACCCCTTTCCCCCTTTAAGGTGGCTCTCATTCTTTCAAAACGCTCAAACCTTCGTTGGCTTCCATAAACTTCAAACCACCAGACTCCAATTTTCGTCTATTCACTCGAGCTCAGACTTTCCCAAACCTCCCATCATACACTCATCCGAATTCATCTATTCTCTTCTTGGCTACTTGGCAGAAAAGCTCTCCTCATCCACTCATTTCTCTCCCTTTCGTCCTGGTCCTATCCTTTGGCTGTAGTTGAATCTCTTAATAGGTTTTGAAAGAAGGTAATCCCACAATTGGAGACCGAGGTTTCCTCGGGCACCAATCCGAAGTCGTGGTCTGTTGCCACTCTAAGGGGTGTAACCCAGTGCGAACCCACACAGAATCTTTGGTATGACCAGATAAGTCCAATCCATAGGCAACAATCCCAGAAGTCAATTAACAGTTCTTAGAACCCTCATTTTCCTCCTAGTTCCTTAGGTCAACTAGGTGGCGACTCTAGTCAATTCCGCCTTATAAGAGGCAAAGTCCGCGTGGGGCCCATTGAGAGCGGGTGTGTGTTCCTTGCACTCCCCTTTGTGCTTTCTGGGAAAGACGGACGATTAGTAGGTATTTGAGGGATGCCAAGATAACGGGTTTTCAACCCTCCACAGAATGGCATTTTTCTACGACCTAGGCTTCTCAGTCAGAATCATATTTACATTGACCCCCCCTTATCCGAAAATCACCCTCCACAAGCGTCTGGATTACAACCGGCCCCAAGTAGCGAAAGGAACACATACGGTCGCGCTAGATCTGTTGGCTCTATTCTTGTGCTGATGAGGTACTTTTGCAAACCGAACTTCTAATCACGAAAAATATACATGCTTTGTTTGTTTGGGATTAAGATTAAGGCGTCTGTTTTGTTTGTGATTAAGCGTGAAAATATATTTGTGTGGTATTGTTTGGGAATAATTTTGCATGCAAACAAACTGTGGCGCGCGCATTTGTTGTTAACCTATGTGTGCTTGCAAACCAAACTTGTTAATCGGGAACATATATACTCTATTTCTATTTGTTTAGGATCAATTAGCGGCGTGAATAAGTGTGTTGTGTGTGTTTGGGAAATAACTTGCATGTAGACCAACGGACTTGCGCGCCTGGTTTTTTACTATATATGCTGATTGTTGTTAATCAGCGCGCTTGTTGTAGTATATATGTGCTGATTTTTACTTGCTGGTACAATTAATGGACTTGGGAATTAATGTCTAATATAATGTGTTCGGCTCATACAAATATAGTATTTAGGAAATTCATTTGGTTAGATGATTATAGGGTGTATTAATTAATGCTATATATTATATTATAGTATAACCTAGGGTTCAAATATTAGATGACTATCGTATGTTTATTAGTTACAAAGACATAGCATTACGGCAGCTTGCTTGACGTATTCCCCTTCCCATATTGCTTTTACCTTAACCTCCACCCAGAAGTTTTATCTACGTTTCTACCAATACCAACATCCAAAACTTTTAAGTTCCTTCACTTCTTCTCAGATTTGTTATCCAGTCAAGCTAGGCATTCCAATTAACCCTCTAATGTTTTGGAATCTATTGACCACCATTGGCCATATTAGATACCTCTACGCTACTTACTGCTTCTTAATTTCTTGTAGTTATTAGTTTTAGTATCCCTTTACAGTTTGTTGGCTAGCGCCTATGACCTTCGATCGTCATCAACCTATAATAAAAAAAATTGAACCGACGGGCCCACCAACTTATTTTCCTTCACGACCTTTCTTCTCTCCTTTTTGATTCCTTTAGTCACCTCTGAATAGTGTGTTGCTATAGAAGCTTCAGTAGACCCGAGCAATCGAACTGGACAGCACTGAAACATCACAGAGAAAATCGGATAAAAAGTCAGACGATTTGGCCGATGTAGACGGGTTGCTGCCTCTGTTGAAGATGAAAGTACCGACGATCATGATGATTCTTCTACTAATACAAAAGAGACAGAAAAGAAAACATGGTACAAAGAGAACAAAGGCAATACAGATGAAGCATGAATGAGAACTCAGAACAGAGAGGTTGGAGAAATTGGCTAATATTCGTGAGGCACCACAAGTAGAGTCCGGAAACACCTAACGAATTACCGCAACTCATAACCTTGAATGAAGAAAACGGTTCTCTAGAATAGTGGTATCAGGATGATAAGAGGAAACTTATTGCTATCATTTGTTTCTTGATAGCAATAATGACTACTTTATGCACAATAAGTGCCTTTATGTATACTATAACCAAGTAGAGAAGTTATCTACTAAGGTTACATTATAACATAGCTGTCACTTATTGTGCATAAAAACTATCATTATGCTATCATTTTTGTTAAAGTCGCTTAACATGCAAACTCAGGGGGATCATAATTAGGGGGAATCTCTCAATCTTTTTAATTGCCAGAGTTTTTCATCTAGTTTTTTTTAAAAGGTATGATGCACCCCACATCAACATGTTGTGCTATATTTCCAATTGACTGCATGCAATCTACAGACATTCATGTCCAGTGTTTGAAGATTGTCCGACCTATCGATGTTCAAAACTGAAAGAAGATGCGAATCCAATCCAAACTGCAATGGAGAAGTGTCTACCTTCTCCACCTCCGTTCCATCCATGTCATGAAACTCATCAACCGGGCGATCTAGTACCACTTTATCTTCATATAGTCCCCATGCCCATATATCGACTAGGTTCCTCTTATCCTTCTGATACCTATTCTAGAAAACCGTTTTCTCATTCAAGGTTTATTGAAGTATGCCGGGTAATTCGTTAATCGCCACCGGACTCTACTTCGTGGAAGCCTCACTTAACTATGTAGCCAATTTCTTCAACCTCTCTATTTATGGTTTTCATTCTCCTTTCATCTTATCTGCCTCTGTCTCTTTTGTACCATATTTTTCTTCTGTTGTCTCTTTGTATCAGCAGCAGAATCATCATGATCGTCGGTACTTTCATCTTCACAGAAGGTAACAACTGTCTTAGCGAATTGGAAATTTCTTCTGTCGGTACTATTATAAGTACTTTTGTGTTTGAATGGTATTTTAATTATTTGCGCATGTTTGATAGTTTAAATGGGTACTTATCGCTTTATAATCTGTCGTTGTGCAGCTTGTTGATTCTTCTCAGACCTTATTCACAAGCCGATCGATCTGAAGTTGTCAATAAGGAGAGGGCGCACACATGTGTGTTGAATGCACTAAATGATCAGAAGAAGTCTGAGTCATGATCATATTCTTTTCTTTTTTCAAATGGTTGTATTTACATGTTATGATCGAGTACTTGAACCATTTTTAGTATTTTGGTTATAGCTGTTACAAATGTTGTCGTTGATCGATACTTACACTTAAGCGTATGTGCCTATATTGCAAACAAAGTACTACTGCTGTTGATCTATTAATTAAAATTCACCAGTTTGGTTGATATGGGTATATTCAATACAAACAGGTTTTGAATGATTTTGTGTTTTAATTTGTGTTATGCGCAGGGTAATAAATGTATAAAAAAAAAAATAAAAAACGGACCATATAAGAAACGCTTATATGTATAAGTGTTTCTATACTCTCCGCCAAATGACATATTTTATAAATATTCATAAAGACGCTTATAATCACACAAGCGTTTTTTATAGTCAGACATAAGAACGCTTCAATGTGAAAGCGTTCTTTATGCCTTTGATTTCCCGCCACCTTACCCATTTAAAAACACTTTCGGGAAGCGTTCTTTTAAATTAATGTATAATGACGCTTACAATACGTTCTTTAAGAGGCGCGACCATTTGCGTCGCCATAAAAAACGGTTATAAAACGTTCCAAAAGACAAATAAAAACATTGTTTATTCCTTTTTTCCAGCAGTGATTGTAGTCGTCCTTTGACAGTAGAAGAAACACAAGCGTCAATCCCTTGAATACCACCTACATTTGTTATCGCATACGATGTCTACTTCTGATTTCATACACACCTGAAAATTTTGAGAAGCTATTTTATAAGTGCAATGTTTGTGACTTTTTCAAATGGTGGACAAATTGTCACTCATTAACGACCTCCGAGAGAGTAACTCGACAAAACAATTATCCATCTACAACAAACGGCTCACCTCAACTTGAGCAGATGATGTATGTCCTCGGGCGTAATGCTAAAAGCATTGAAGTTGTGTGTCACACTCTACATACCAATGTCTGTGATCAGTCATCAGAGTTTGACAACTCCAGGATAATTATGATGCATGATAATGAGGAAACTAGGTGGTTGTTATCCACACTACTTAAGGTTGTTTATGTTTTAATATTTGTACTAGTCTTGATAGTAATTGGTAATTGAGTTGGGATATGTTGCATTCAAATGGTTGAGAGTGATCATCCTAGAACTTCATCTTATCTGAAACATTTGTACTGATCTGTAATCGAATAGTTGTGTATGTTTTAATGTACTATTACCATCCATAACAATGTGTTATCTACTACAATCCACTAATGAAAATCATCTTATCTGCCATTACATGTTTGTTGCATTTTGTTGGACGATTGGTACTCCTTGACATGTCCCCAACTGGTCCTGGATGTGTCACGCAGTTGTCGCTAGATAGGTAACAAGGAGTAACTTGAGGTAGGTAAAAGACAAGGACGTAATTTTAAACCAAAAACCTCTTTCGATGGAGAATCACACCCTAGCAATTCACTCAATCTCCCTCCACACCCACCTATGGACTTCGGACGGATTAGAACTTACCACCAAAGTCCTTCTACCTAGGTCGAAACACGACCGATAATCTCCCAATAATCCCCTGACTGTTCCCCGACTGTCTTAGCTACCCTTGTATACTCAACACATTGAGTTTTCCCTTCCACTCACTCACTACTGTCGCTTTATTACAAGACTTAAAGACTCAGAAAGGAAACTGAAAATCTAAGTTACATACCTAAGCTCTCTATAAAATACTAGCTCTGTTTAAGCAAATACGGCTCATTCAGCACACCCGCCTCTGTTGGAAGCTGGGTTATCTTTAGAGCCAATGTTGATTTCTTATTGTTGGTGGATCCCAAAGCTTGTTTTTGAAATCTTTGAAGTCCATACTTCTTAGTGGCTTAGCTACTGTTGCGCTAGAGTGGGGGGCCACAGACAATAATCAATTTTTCATAAGACATGGTAAAAAAAGCATAAAGCGACAGCTGCCTATTCTGCACTGTCGTTTGTCTTCTTCTTCCTTATCTCCCATGCATTTGAATATTTGATCTTGGAAGATCAATTTATGCAGATTAACGTCGCTAGGCATGCTGGACAAGGTGTCTGACTTCAACATTTGTATTTAGCTTTATTTCCGAGTGAGTATCTTTGTCGCCCGTCGTTGAGCCTCGTTTGGAGCGATCACGGATATGTGCCCGACTGTTGGGCACCAGTCAGAATGATCGATAGAACCCGCTTGTAACCTTGCATACAAGCGATCCTGATAATATTTATTTAATGAAACACATAAACAAATACATTAAACCGTAAGGATGGTTTGCTATTTTTGGGTTCAAAGGAACTTGACTGTGAGCATTCTACAACCACGTACCTTCATTGGCACTTGCCGTTGTAATTTTATACTGACGGGTCACAGTTTCCCACTAGAAAAATGAACATACATTATTAGCAAATGTAATCTTCTTGTCCATTGAAACTTCTGACTAAATTACACAACAAGAAGTTACGAAATGGGAGTATGTGACATTTACTTCTTACAACGGTTATCAACAACCATAGTTTTTCAATACTGCTGGAGTATTAATCTGTCGAAAATCTATTTCAGCGAGCTGGCCCCAATAAAACTATTTCGTTTATGACGACTTTGCAGCTTCCGCGATGGTGATGAGTCTTGCGTAAGCCAGGGTGTACGCTAAATGTCTAGTTGATGGTGACCTAGGTACATCCATACGTTACCTGGAGGAGATTAATTCCAAGAGCTACTCCAATGAAAGTGATAATGGCAGTTCCAACGACTGTGTAATGGTAGACTCGGATGGGAACGTACTCTATTTGATATTATTCGTTTCATTATTTGTTTTCATTAATTGGGCTATTTTGACAATAATCAATCTTGTTGGTTGAAGACAATGATGTATCATATACGTTTGTTATATTTTTTAGTTAGAACATGGAAGCAACATGCAGGAAACTACTACTAAGGGGTAATGAGTTTTATCAGAATGTTATTGATGAAGCCATTTACGTATTGTGACTTTGAAAACAAAAGTTATGCAGTTGTTTAACATGTTCTCGACGTATATATGCAAATGTAATGTTGTAGTAGTCTTATTCATATTATGATAATGGTGATGGTCATCATTAATGCAAATGTGACTCTTACAATACTTACAAATATGAATTCTAAAACTACTTTTTTTAATGACAATGTATTGACGACTTCCATACGATAAGTAAAGACGGTAGTTGACATTGAGTGGAATGTGGACCAGTGGACTACTTTAGGGGTAGTTCCATTAGCGTTAATATACGTTATGCAGTGCTTCTGCAATTTGTCATTGTTCAACATCAACTTCTAACGTGTCTGCTGATGGAACATAAAGAGATGTCCAAAGCCATACGAAATACTGATCATTTTTTTTTTCTTTTTCATGTTATTTATTGCATGCCACATAACCCACACCACTTCAAAATTGACATGATAACTTCGGTGTGTTCTGCATTGGTGGTTAAGATTCAATGAAGTTAATCCACTCAGCAATGGTAGACCAATCTTCTCTACCTTCATTTCCTATTGTCATTTTGATAATTTGCATTACAAGGTCAACGCAATGGTAACCTGGTATGCGTATTTGATGTAGCTATTGGTTTGCACCATGTAGTTTGAAGTTGACAGACTATATGTGGTATGCTATTTTTCATATTTTGTTCGTCTACTAGACTAGTACCTTTTTGAATTTTTTGTAGGAAGTATGTTGGTGTAACATGTTTAAGCCGCGTAGACATTTCAGAAGTGGACTAATATTGCACTTGGATTGTTGTTATGATGAAGCTCCAATTGTACATACCCATATTGTATTATACATTACTTTGCATGTGTAAGAATCGTAGCTTGCACTGTTAGTACCATAACTAATTAATATAACATCGACTAGAGAGGTTTTAATGAGGCCCGTGTGTGCCCTCCCGACTGACTCTTTCTATTTTTGAGTCAGGTTACCGTGATTGCTCTTCATTAAATGATAAGTGTCTAATTATCAAAAAAATTAATATAACATCGACTGTGTTTCACAATGTTTTACAACTACAATGAAACCTGAAAGTACGTATGGACAACACAAGTGGTTTCTACTACACGCCTAGCAATAATGGTGATGGATAAAACAACCTTCCATAAAAAATACTTACAACTTGCAATAACAACACTAGTTAGACCTTCTTTTGGTCATCATTTCATTGGTTAGTCTCTTTTAAGTAAAACCATTTCCTTTATCCGTTATGAGAGTGTTGTTCGGGTTCGTTCTTCCAACATGCATGTGTGGCATCCTTGCTATCCTTCTCTTGAATGAAGCACAGAGATGAGTTTATCAAAGAGAAACAAGGGTCCTCATAGCTGCTCAGTCTGGTGTAGTTATGCAATGCGAAGCAAGCATTCATAATTCACCTACTTTAATAGTGGATAACTACATACCATGCGAAGAATTTTCCATCTAGCCTTTAGTACACCAATGACGTTTCTATTACAGAACACGGAGACAAGTGTGCACTATTGAAAATCACTTCAGCTTCCCTTGGATTCTTAATGCGAAATTCAGACTAATGATATCTAACTCTTATATGTGGTGCCATTATACTGTCACGATCAACGTAACCCTTGTCACCCAGGTAATATTTACATAAAATATGTACATGTTAGCTCCATATGATCATATAACTCATACATATTAAAACATCTTATAAACCATCTTGTGCCTTACCGCAGGGTGGTTTTGGGAAATGTTGACTTGAATCCCCTACTGCGTTAAGATAAACCCTTGTGTCATGTGCAGATTCTTCCCATCCAGCACATACAAACAGGAAAAACATGTCAAAATCGCTAACAACCAAGACATTAGTGGATGTAATACCTTTTCTATTTACGAACCTTATTTTTCCTTCTCGGGAACTGTTAATTCTACGTGGCATCCATCCAATGCACCAATACAATCCTATCATCAACCACAGTTGTAACACCCCTAACTCCTAAACTCACCATATCAGTATAGCATGACCGAACTTAATATAATAGTACAGCGGAAGAACACAACAAAACTCTAACTCAGGTGCTATTGCCATTACTCACCCATGTGAGTAATGAAGCGTCCATTTACCATATACACTATAACCACTGTGATGATAGAGATAGAAACCAATAAATATATAATGCATTTTCACAACCAAATCCGTACAATTGAGCAATCTAATTAATCCCAAAACACAATGCAACTGGGGTATGTAATGTAATACAAATCCATAAGTGCGACAACAAAATACTGGCTAACTACCCAAATGCATCCCACACTCCGGCTTCGATCTCGGTCAAGTTCCTATAATATGTTGTCATATAGGCTCAGCAAAATGTTGAATATGCTAAAACATGATCCTAGAACGCTTTAGATGCCTTAAGTCATTTGACCATCTTAACATGCGGTTCATTTTCATGTTGTTCCGGTTTACAAGTATATAATAAAACTGTAAATGCTAGAATTTAAACACACGACAATCTATCCATCCCATATATTCACAACAATTCAAAAACAAATCATCCACATAACAAATAAATGAATGTAGTATGAAATGAGAGTCGCTTTCTTGTGAACGGATCTCATTACCCGGCCTTCAAGGACACATTGTTCGTCATCCATATTTACAAGGGATATTGAAATCTCGTACTACGGTATATGTGATACTCGTACGCTTATCCGTTTTTTATTTACACTTATCTTATGTTGGGTGTCATTTTAGGACAATCCCCTTTATAATTATAATGATTATTTAATTGGACAGTCGTCCTAGGTGCACCAACACTAGTGTCATTTCGTTAATGATCCAAAGATCCCTGAACGTCCTCTCTATCTAGTAAAGGCGTCCTTAAGAGGCTGTAGCCATGTACCTAATAGTAGGTACCATCTGAACAACGATCCTATCGAGCTCATTGGATTTCCTAATAGTGGACCCGATCTGGGTTTCCATTATAGTGATCACTCTGCTCAACTAGTTAGTCCATAAACTACACTGGGTTTTCCTCCTCATACACCCATACTCCACCATGTGATTAAGTAACTTAATCTATTTCCTAAGATCTATTCTTATACAATACCTAGAAGTAGTCTAGGTCATATTCATGTTTGATTTCATGCTCTTAGAGATTGGTAATATTGAATCTCTTTCCTAAGTTTTACACATAGATTGATTAGGAATGTATAAAGTTCATTGAACTTTAATAAGTAATGATATTTCCTAATCTTGCTTGTATCTTTAAGTCAAGTGGTCATCGGTACCACTTTAGTCCGATAGATGTTGCACACAATTAAAGTCGCTTGACAATTCAGCAAATTAAATCATATAAGCACATGCGTATATCACACATAACGCTCTTAAACATTTTAAAAAAACAACGTCTGAACCAATGAAACACTTAGGATGTTCAGACCATACAGTAACATACTGTACACCTGACGGTGAGAGATCTGAACCCCACCATCCGTCCTCTATACGCACGTCCTCTAATGTATGTTCTCTAATGCACTCAACTCTAGAAGACGAGACTAAGCATCAGCCCTCTAAAATATTAACTAAGTCGGTATCCTGACTAGTTGCTAATCCTCCCGGTAACTAACCCATTTGATTAGTTAGTCATTATTCCTTGGGTTCTCAAATGTGTTCGGGATTATTTTAATCATCTAGTTATGTCATAAATACATGTAGTATTATTCTACTACATAGGATCAAATCCTTATAATCTATTTCATTTAAGCATAGGTTATTACAATTGCTGATATATACTTGTATTGAAATACCCCAAACAAATAAAACATGGATTAAACATTTAATCACATTGATTAAGGCCTAAACATGCCTTAAAAGTCAACTGAGAACAACAGTGGTCAACACAAAGCAAGACATTGCACCCTTTGACTGTTTAGGGTAAATAAATACCCAAATAAACTTCTTAGGACCTAAAAATTTGTCCTAAGCATATTAACACATTAAGGAACACACTACAATCGTTGGATAACACTCTAACACAAAGAACAAGCATTTACATGCTTCAAGGTCAAGTAGGGCAAAAATGTGCTCTAAGAATACCTTAAAGGTCTAATGACCTCTAAATGATATAAAATTGGATACCATGATCAAATATCATGTAAGGAACACAACGAAACAATTCTCAAAGAAAACAGAGCTCAGAAACACCTTATGACACAAAATGTGCGCTAAAACACCTTAAAGCACGTTTTTGTGTATGGGCTCTAAGATAATGACTTTTTGTCATTTTAAAGACTGGAGTATATCATTTATAATATTAATGTGACATGATAGACTATATTTTAAAGTCTAAATCAAAGTTTGAAAATTAAAAATCAAAAATGACAATTTAGTATGAATAGTAACCCAAATAGTGCATTTTTAAGCAATATTGACTAAGTATGGTCAATGGTCAATTAGTTGACCATCTTAGCCCTTGGAGGTCGGAAGCAAGGGAGCTGGGAAGACAGCTCACACAGCAATAACACAAAATATCTAATCAATTTGGTGAATCACCATTACTATTCCATTAATTAATGTAAACTTAACTTATAAGGCAAATTAGCTTACCTTTCTTCATTTGCCTTCATCCCTGCCGACAGCACCTCATCCCAGCCTCTATTTGGCTTCTCCAAACCGTAGCTAACACACTAAATACAATGGAGAACAACAATTGACATAGGTAAGCTTATTAAGCTATTTTATGATCATTTTCTTCACAATTCTTTCCTCTTTCCATGGAGCTAAGCATCAATCACTTCCATCAATGTTCTTAGGTTGTTTTGGAGGTTAAATGGAGGGTGTATCTCGGCCTTAACAAGGGGAGAAGGTGGAGAAAGCTAATCTTGTTCTTAAGGTATAAAAATGTGCTTTAAGCTCATATCTTTTGATTCCCTTCAAATTCGGCTGTGAAACTTTGTTCCTTGCCTTATTATCTTCATCTTAACATACTTATTCAGTTGGTATATCAAGAGCTTCAAGGTATATCCAGATCCAAGCCAAAAACACCATTTTAGGCACTTTAAACAAGGTAAAAATTAGCCATCTTCTAATCTGAGTTATACCAGTTTAAAGCTTAATTTTAGTAGCTCTTTTGATGCTCTTTAACTTGTGTAAATTTAGGCCGAAGTCAGCCGTGGGAACCTTGGTATTTTAAGGTAAATTTTACCTTGAAAATTGACATTAAACACTTCTTATGGTTAGATCTTGCTTGGAGACTAATCATGCCTTAATTTTGTTTGAAAACATGTAAACTAAGCTGTGGAAAATAAATCTCCATACAGCCGTGGCCAAACAAGGCATATACTAGGCAAAAACAAGGTATAAATCACTTAAACCTTCCTTGGTATATTAATATGTAATTATACATATGTGTATAATTGTGCCGTGAGTGAACAAGGTATTTAAGGTCTTTTTTGACCTTAGGTGATTAAGGAATGGTTTAATAAATTTTATAACTAATTAATTAGCATAATTGTCAAATTTAAGACATTATGTAGAAAATTGGTAATTATTGAAAACATTGGTGTAAGGCCGAGAGTTTAAGACTTTAATGGGCATTTATGTGTAATTCATTTTATAAGCTAATGTTTGTAATAAGGCCATGTACTTTAGGCCATTTTATTATTTTTATAAGCTTTTATTTAAGTTTAGGTGATATGTAATTATTACCGCAAGGAATTGGGGTCTTAGGTGTAATTAAATTAAATTTGGGGGCTATAAAAGGATATAGCCGAAAATGGAGGTTTAAATGAGTTTATATAAAAATTATAAGATTATATAAAGTTTTGGGGTTAAATGGTAATTTTATAAAAGATATGGGTATAAACCGTAAATATGGAGATTAATGGTCAAGGAAATATTAAGGTGGTCAACCTTGACCATATGGTAGGTTTTTGACCAAATTAAATAAGTTAGATAACTTATTTAAGGTTTTATAATAAGATAAGTATTTTATTGTAACAATTTTATAACATATGTGGTATATATGTTATTTCCGAAAATTAAGGGTGTAAAATGGTATTATAAACACCCTGGGATATTAGGAATTTTTAGGAATTTTATTGGGTTGATTTTGGAATTAAAATAAACTATATATGTATAATATATAGTTATTATGTCATTATGACACTTTGGAGAAATATATGAGGTGGTATAGTAAATACTGAAAGTTTATGGGTTAGTGAGGGTAATTATAACCCTTTGGTGAAATTTGGTGATTTTTAGAATTATATAAGAGTATTTAATAAGATATGTGTATAATATATAGTTTTAATGTATTATAAACTATATGTTATAAATAGGGTCAAATGGCAATTATAAAACAGAACAAGGTCTGTTCGGAATTTACAAAAAAATACCATAGGTTATACCCTTTTTATAAGTTAAAAATGTTATATTAAATGGTATATATAACATGATATAATAATGGGGTGATTTGTAAATAAAGGAAACTATGGTTTATGGAAAAGAATAAGGTTTAATATATATGCCTATGTGGCAATATATAATAGTTTTGTATAAAAACTATAGGTTATAAATTAAAGGAAATAAAAATATCATATTATATGATATTAGTATATGGTATAACATTACATAATGTTATGTGGTCAAAATGGAATTTAAATAAATTCAAGGGCTGTACCGAAAATAATAAAGTTGGAAAATAAATTTTAGACTATGGTCTATAATGTTATAAATGTTATAACAATTATATGGTTTAAGGGGGATTAATATAAGTAAGGATACTCACATTAAATAATGTGACGAACTATAAATAAATGAGATTTATAAACTAAGGTATTTATGGAATAAACCTTAGGAGTTGTAAATATACAACATAAAATGTTACATAATATTAGGTTAATAATCTTAATATAAGTGTACATTATAATACAACTAATAGGAATAATCATCTAATATAAGATGATAAAATGTAACATATGAGTAAGAGTTTTATAACTCATGGAATTTACCTATATGGTACATATACATATACAAGAAAAATGTATATAAGGATGGATATATATTGTGGTTGGAAACCATAATAATAATGGTGGTGGTTATTACAAAAAATAGTTACAAACTATAAGTTATGAGTTTTTGAATGCAAATATAATTTGCTAAGATGGTGGAGTATATAATACAATGTATTATAATGGATGGTGGTAAAGTAGTACAAATAACAAATAATACAATATAATATAATCATGCATGCATACATGCAACTATAGGTTATGTACCTAAATTAAATGATGGATAAGATTAAAGAAATATAATGAATTAAACTTAACAGTCGAAATGTTTTGACATTCGAGTTTTAGTAACAAAGCCGACCGGTTTAGAGAAACCTGTAACAAATAACTGTCGAAAACGGGGATGAACTGTCGGGGTTACTTGTTATTCGGAAGTACCGGATGTAGTTAGTCATGGAGACTGACTTATAGTTTTAATACCGTTTAGATCATACTTCAGACAAGGACGCTTGACGAGCTAGTGGACTACACTGCGCATCCTAGGTCTTGGTGAACGGTATGTAAAGGGGTTTGATCCGAGTTGTCCTAAGGAAACTCCTTGGGCTCGGATTTGGTTGATATCACTTGTGTGTTAAGTGTTTTGGATACATGTATGTGATTGTGTGCTACTGGATTAATTATTTATGCACGAGCGCCCTACGGGACTAACACTACGTCGACTATAGATCGACTTATATAAACATACATATACGTTATTGTGATGACATGACGGTTACTTGATATAATACCATAGTATTAATATTAAGTATATGGCAACCTAAGTAAAATACTTAGGTATGAGTCACGACATTGTCGGTCTCTAGAGCATGGATCTCGAACATGAATATAACCTAGATTACTTCTAGGTATGCGTGAGACCCATTGGGCAGCTAACTAATAATTATATTCTCCATAAGACTAAGAGCATATCTTAACATTATGAGAGAGAGATGGTATGAGTTGAGGTGAGGAATCCCGGTAGTTTATGAACTACTTGGTTGCGCAGTTGTGATCACTGAGGGGTACCCGATTGGGTTCCGCTCCAGGTTATACCCATACGAGCCCTATTTGGATCGTGGGTCAGGTAGCTACGGCTTTTATATGGACGTCTTACGAGACATAAGTGAATAGTCAGGGGCCTCCGGACCTCTGGCGAAATGAGCACCTTTGTGTGTACGGGAGGACTACTGTCCATGGTGAGGTTATAGGGTTGTCTTAACATGACGCCCAACTGGTATTAATTAAACATGGTTGGATGAGGCCTTAAAGGCCAAGGTAAATTAACTATAGTAACTGCACGCTACGGCGTTTGTACATTGTACATATGGATGGGGCCTTGAAGGCCAAATTAAATTAAATTAACAATGGTTGGTGAACGCTACGGCGATTGTACATTGTACATTATACTGTTATTATTCGATACGTTCGATATACAATTGTTGTTGTGATATTTATGAATGTTGAGTTGGATGGATGGTTAAGTGTTTATGAATGTTTGGATGGATAATTATGTATATTATACATATATATTACAGTATTGATTATAACTGTAAAATGGTGAAGCATGAAACCAATCTAATAATAAGATGGTTAAAATGACTAAGTGACCAATAGGGTCCAGGCCTGGCATACTCAGCGTCTATCGCTGATACTACACCATTGCAGGTTGTTGATTATCACCGAAGCCGAAGTGCGGGAACAGGGTAATTAGAGTTTATTTTAATTACCGCACATGGAGTTGTACTATGATACGGTTATGTATATTCAGGTTTGGGTAGACGCTCACTTGTCGATGTTTATGATTATGGACTTAGTATGATGTATAGGAGTTTTTCGTTATCACGGCGGTTAGCAGTTTGTTTATGTTGGAAGTTGGATGTAGTTTGGTTTCGTTGCTCCATGGGCGAGTAATGGCCGGTGACACCCGAGTGAGTATTGTTAATATTTATTTTCCGAAAGCGGATGTTTTATTTATTGCTACGTGAGAGATTATATCGTGATTATGGAGAGGGGTGTTACATGTATATATATACACATATAAATATATATATGTACAACAATGGTTTGTTACTATATGCTATAATTGACCTTGTAATATTGTTACTCATTAAACTCTCACTTAATTCATGAGTTAGTCAACTTGACCCTCTTTGGTCAATTAGAGTGACTTGGTCATTGTGTTGACTTGATAAATTTATCCAAGTACATAGGTTTATATAATTCATATTATAATACTTGAATTATATAATTCATCATTTATTCAATCCTTTATAAACTTAACACTAGATCTTTATATCTAATGCCTTACAATTGAATTCTCCACTTTACAATATCCTACACCTTAGTCTTATATGATTACCCATTCATATTATATAATACACCTCACTATATATATTCGTATAAATCTATATGAATTATAAAACTCATTATATAAATGATATTCCTCATCATTCCATGTGAAGCACTCAATTTTTATTATTTGTGTTATCTCTCATAACCCAACATTGAGATCATATTCTTAATGTTATATAATGTTATCTCATACATTATATTAAACTCCAACGTTTATTATATTCCCATCATAATTTTATAACTCCACTAGTTTCCAAATACTCACATCATAAATTAGTATAAAGCTTAAAATGTGTTTTAAGCTAAACATACTTGATTTAGACTCCAAAATCACCGCTAAACACCACTCCTTCTCGGCTCTATATTAATAGGCTTAAGTCATATTTTTGCCCAAAACATAAGCTTAAACTTGATTAGACAGTCCTTAGGACTTAGTTAAACCACTTACCTTCTGAAGGTTGATTTTTCAAGCTTGTTTCCACCTCCTTGGTGTAGATCAAATATGGGGTTTAGGAGACCCATTTGGTCATGGTTTATACATGAAGAAAAGGATCAAATTAGATCTTTTAAGGTGCTTAACAAGATAAGGAATCTTAAAAAAATTAATATCAACTTAAGGAGATGATCTTTACCTTTGTGTTCAAAGGTAGATTTTAGCTCCAAAATGTCGACCAACTAAATAAATATAGCTAGAGATTAGATATCTTGTATATCTAAGGATACAAGGCACTTTAAGAACTTAAAAACCTTAAGAAATGACTTACCCTTGAAGTCCCTTGAAAGATGATTTATTGGTGAGATTTTGCTCAACAAAAGGGGCTATAACATCCTTCATTAAAGCATAAAAATCTGGAGAAAAATGATTTCAAGGACTTGTACAAAATCGGCCAAAATTAGAAAGAAAGGGGAAATGATCTTAAGGCACCTTTTTATACCTTAAGCTTTGAAAGGAATTGTGAATGCCAAAAATTAAGCTCCAAAAACTCTTGATTTGAGCTTAGTTTCTTATGAGAAGTGTTTGGAATGATCTCTTGGTAGATTTGAAGTAGAAAGGAGAAGATTTGGAAGAAAAGCAAAGTGTCGGTTTATGTCACCATGGGAGTGTTCTAGGTGTTCTTCAAGTATCCTTCAAGCTCAAGAAAAATCCAAGGAAGAAGATTGTAGAAGAGGATCTCGTAACTTAGGAGAAAGGAGGGAGCAAATGAGAGATTTTTGATTTTCTTAAGTGATAAGAGATTACCTGAACATTAACATAATTCAAGCTTATCTAACGTAAGTGTTCTTTCCTTATAATGCAAAAGCATGTAGAATACGTACCTATGAAGTTGCATTGGCTAACCTTTTATAGTACATGTGATATAATAGATGTCTACTTCAGAGATGTCATGAGAAGAACATTACCTCTATTCTACGGTGTGCCCGGAGCGTTTATCTTATGACTCAATTACGAGGGAGTCGGGGAGGTTTTGTTAATACATGAAGCATTACTTCAATGTTGCTGATGAAACGAATAAACTATTTTTGCTAATCATCCTCGGGATGGGAATCCGTTGAAGGGCACGATGCGTTGTCTTGGCCAAGCTGAGTGGCGTCAGCTTGTGACTTGAGCGAGGGCTGAGTTAGCGGATGTTGTGGAGGGCATCCGTCCGGACCTGATAAGGACCGGGCATGCCTTCGGGCATGCACATTGACATGATGGCTTGGTAGTGACTCCAATAGCGTGAGCACGTTGTGCTTAGTGCTGCCCTTAGGTTAAGAGTGCCAGTGTCACCGCGGGCACGAAGCAACTAGAGGTTATCTTGGCCAAGCTGAGTTGTGTCAGCTTGTGACTCGAGCGAGGGCTGAGTCAGCGGGTGTTGTGGAGGGCACCCGTTAGGGCCTAGTGTGGATCAGACATGCCTTGGGCATGCACGCTGTTAGGGTGGCTTGGTAGCGACTCTAATAATATGAGCGCATTGTGCTCAGTACTGACCCTTAGGTCAGTTTGTGGATGCTATGGAGGGCACCAAACGTGAGTTCTGATGTACATTTACATACTAATTAGTTAGCTTTTTTACCTTCATTCCTTATTTCATTTTGTATTTGAAACTGTAGCCACCACTGAGCTTTGTTTATCTTCTGCACCGCCATTACTTCTCTGCTCATTCTAGATCCACTAGGGCAGTGGACAGAATTCAACATTGAAGACTTAATCAAAAGGTAAGTTTTTATCACTGCTTAATTATTTGTAGGTTTTTTTAACCAAAATTAATTTACTCGTTCATTGTGCTTGTAACACCCCATCTCAATCCAGTTGTGGTTATCGCAATCTTATCATCATATATACACACGTTGCAGCGGATTCAAATACATTCCAGGACCTTGCCACGGTCTGACTAACAGAATATACCGAACATTAGTACTTACAAGTCTTAACCAAATACATATCATTCTTACAATCCCCTCACATCCTATACAACTTACTAACTCAAGATACCATACGAGTGTACATGCACATCTCGTAGGCCACACTTAACCCGCAACACGTCTACCCCCTTCTTACTCTCATGACGGGCGCCTTCTGACGTTCACCTGCGTAGTAAAAACAGCCCCCAAAGGGGGTCAGCAAAATTGCTGGTACGATCCCCCCATGGCCCCCAAGCTAACGTGGCTACGACGACTAATTGTCGATAGCATGGAGGTTGATTAGATGCACAACATAATAGAAAGTGCAATAAACAACAAGCCAAATATGAACAATCAAAGTTCAAACACAATGAACGACTAAAATGCGTTCCCTTAATTAATGAGTCAATTATTTAACTCTTTAAATTATATTTCCTCTTATTCTCAATCCAACCTTATCTTACCTCAATCTTAGTCTTAGAAAACAAACCATTCTTTAAATAGAAATGGATGTAGCTTATCTCAGTCTTAGAATACAAACCATCATTTAAATAGAAATGGTTGCAACTTATCTCAAACCTTATCTTAATCTTAGAATACAAACCACTCTTTAAATAGAAATGATTGTATCTTATCTCAATGTTTATTTTTGTCGGGTCAAAAGCAACCCTGGCCAATGAGCTATTAACTCCATTGGTTGAATAAACAACTTATCTTATAATTTAGGATTTAGGTGATCCTACCGCACCATCTTAATGCCTCCTACCTTGGACTGGATGTCCAATGTAGCTGAGCCGGCAACCGACCCTAGGCAACAAGTCCGAAGACAAGTCCTTAAGCGGAAGTCGGATCTGCTTTAGATACCGACCCCCTTTTCCTTAGCATGCATGACCGGAGTCAGTCCCGGGTTCCTCACTCCCCCTAAGTACCAGTTAGTAGAAGTCTCAAGACAATGTTTGTTGGTTAAACCTCTTTCGGTTTTTAACAAACTAATATTAGAGAGTCTTCCTTAGTCTCACTTGATTCCTTACTAAACGTTAGTTAGTAGATTCTCACGGTAAGTTGTGTTAGTTTTCAAACATCACACAACAATACAATAAACATAATATTCCGGTTGCATGCTTTATCTTGTTTAGTCGGCACACATAAACAAATAGCACACAAGCCGAGGGACACCTCGTTAGCAAGCAGGTCACAAGAAGACTGTATCGTTCACCATTGGTCGTTCGGTTGCTTACTCTCCTCCGGAGTCCAAATTATCAAACCCTAAAACATTCATTCAGTTTTAGGTTATTAGTTACTCAACTCATCCCAACTTACTTAACTTACTTAACCGCCAATGTTTACCCACTATTAATCACTAAGTCCTTATAGTTTAACCTTAACCTCAAAAGCCCCCCCTACTTCTCATTATTTCTTAAGCTTGTTTATGCCCCTAATGACCATTATATGTCATTAATTATGTCCTAACAATCTTATAATATCCTTACCAAACAAGTCCTAACCTTAAAACCCTATTTTTTAACTTTCTGGAGCCTTTTTAGAGTGGTCCGGGTTTGTGTCCGAGGTTGCAAACCCGGACCAACTCTTCAGAAATGATTCTGCCTTGATTTTCACTTGGTCTGGGTATGTGTACTGGGTTATAAACCCGGACCATCCACAGACAACACTCTCTGGCCTGTTTTTAGTGTGGTCCGGGTTTGTGTACTTGTTTACAAACCCGGACCAACACAAAATGTGTCCAGAATTGTAGTTTTTGACCTCTGTTCAACCTCAAATCTTATCCAATCTTTTCCTAAACTCTCCATAAGTATTCTAGCATGTTTTAACATCATTTTGGCACCTTAAAATCCTCCTAATTCATCCATCAAACTCATTCTAAATTCCTTGATCTTTCACCCAATTTCTTACAAAAACTCCTAACACTTATGCTTAGTTTCTTACACTTCCAACATGTAGATTTTGCCTAAGACCTCAACTAATCATTATGTTTCTTCACAACCATCTTAACTACTCCTCAAGCATCATTTTGCATACCCATTTGCTTTACTCAAACTTCTCAAAGCTATATATAATCTAGCACATGCTTACATCCTTACAAGTCATTATACCTTATTTTCCCTTCAAATTTTGTACAAATTTCCTAGCTTCCTTAACCATGGTTTTGGTGCCTTAAATTCACCATTGTAACCCCTAGTCCCTCTTAGACACCACTAGGTCTTCCTAGTACTCAAGAGCTCGTAGTTTATCCATTTTCACCAAAACAACCCTTAATGTTACTAGAACATCCTTAGTCATAAAATCTTCTTAGAACACCTTAAACACTTAGTTTCCTCTCCAAATTTTGACATGGCTCCCTTAGTATATCACTACACCCAACATTTAGCTTTTCACCCTTTATACAATCGTGAACATTCAAATCCTTAGCACACAATCTTAACACCCAATTTACACCCTCCTAACCTCTAACTTCTCCTAGACAACTCTAGGTCACTCTAATCTTCAAGAACAACTTTGTTAACACATTTCCACTCAAATTTCCTTTTTAATGACTCCTAGTAAATCCTAGGTCATATCAATTCACAACCACCACTTAAACACTTTGTTTTCTACTCAAATTTCGCTATAGCTCCTCTAGTATATTATCATGCCCAAATGCATTGTTTATCTCATACAACCATCCCACACACATCAAGTTCTTTCTCATCAAATTTTTCTCACCCAAATCAACTCATTCACAACAAACTCAATATAATGCAATAATCTTAAATTGCATAGCACTAAGGCTCTTAAATAACATGACTCTTAGGCCCTTAAATGACATGAATATAAACACTGAATTTCCCACATAAAAAGCTTTCAACCTGCAAATACACCCATCAATCTCATAGTAGTTATAATGCTCTTAAAATCCATCTTAAACTTATCTTACTAACTCGTTCCCATTGGCTCCTTAGTCACAAGTTCACAAGCTTGTTTAAATTCCTTTTTCCTAGGTTATATAACCCATTACACAATGTAATCTCTAAGCCACATTAGTACCCACCTAAAACTCATCCCTTAAAACTTAAACCACCATTAGGTAAGCAATTTACCTTGTTCTCTCAAGCTTATCTTAACTTCCTCCTTAGACCTTTTTCTTGAATGAATCTCGGCCACCCATTTAATTTCCTTTGCCAATGTTCTAATCAATATACAATGACTCTCATGAGTGTTAAACAATACACTAACCTTAAGGAGTAAACCCTAGGTTAAAAATGTGTTCTAAGGTATTAAAATGAATGTTTTACCTTGGAGTCTTAAGATAGGCTTGGATATGAATCAAGAAGGACCTCCTTAGCCCTTGGAGAATAGAATCAATCTAGAATAATGGATAAAATAAGGCTCCATGAGAAGGTAATTTTTGGTAATGAGCAAAAGTGGAGGAAACTTGATTTTTCTTTAAGTTTCCTTACCTTGAATGAATGGAGAAGACAATGAACACCTCAAGCTAGTTTTCCCCCTTCAATGGCATTTTCCCATGGCTCCAAAATGAAGCTTTTCAAATTTTGAAAAGATAGGAAGCAATGCCTTGGTCTGACTAAGAGAAATCTATGCTTAGTTTTTGATTTGGAGCTAAAATGAACATTTGGTGGACAAATGAAGATAGAGCATGAATGGAGCTGCTTGGAACGGTTTTGGAACAGAGAGAGGAAGAAGAAAACGTTGGTGAAGAAGAGAAATGAAGAAGAGAGGAGAGAGGTAGGCTAATATAAGATATTTTGCTTTTAAAAAGGTAAATAGTTCTTTTCACTTTACTTCTTCTTCTTTTCTTATTTTATGAAGTCTATGGTGACTCATCCCCTTAAAAACCGTCCCCCCTTAGTATATAAGATACATAAGGCCTTGTTTGGCCATTTAACTAATTAAAGTTGACTTAAGTCAAAACTAGCACTATTTAAGCACTATTCACTAATTAGTGCACATATTCGTGAAATTTTTGATTTCCCATTGATTTAGGCTTCCTAAAGTGATACTAATTAGTACACATGTTGATTAAGATGTAATCATAGGCATTTAGCCACTCAAAACTCATTTCTAAGACAATTTCTCAAAAAGGTGCTTTAAGGAGTCTTAAAGCACATTTCGTGTTTAAGCTTGTTTTTGAGATTGGTTTTCTTTGGTAATTGATTTCACATGTCCATTAGCATGTTAATAAGGTCTTATAATGATATTTGGGTGCTAATCAAAGTCACTCCAAGCTTAGAGCACATTTTGCCTAAATTGCCCTTAAGGCGTTTTCTTGTGTTTTCCTTTGTTTAAATTGTCTACCAATGTTTCTAAGGCATATTTTAGCCTTATTACATCATAACTTGATGTTTACTTAGCATACTTAGGTTTGGGGTATTTCAGTGCTTAACACTTTTGTTAATATGTGACAATTGTTACAAAAAACCTCTTAGGGAGAGTTCGCTGACATCAAAGTCACATACATCAAGGTTTGGGTAATTCATTTATTTCATCTGTGCTGCTTATCGTTTTACAATTGTTTTACACTTGTGAATTTTGGTGATTTAGTGCCCTACCCAAAAGGATTCCAGGAGTTGTGGATACTACGTGATGCGGTACATGTACGAGTTCTGCGGGTACTTCCCAGCATTTGAGAACTCTGAAGACAAGGTAATACGATAGACAACATTGTCTTGTATTTAATTCTTTATGCAGATTTTTTGTGTCTTATCTTAATATCATTATGTGTTCCATTCCTTTTCTTGTTCCAGATTAAAGAGCATTTTGCCCAATCCTCGACTTACAGTGCAAAAGACTTGTATCATGTCAGAGAGAGCATAGCAGCCTTATTTTTTAGAATTGAAATACCCCAAACATTGATATGTGGTTTAAACATCAAACTATGTTATATAAAGGCTAAAAAGTGCCTTAGAAACATCAGTGGACAATTTAAAATATAGTAAAGTGCAATAAAGCACTAAGACACAGTATGAGCAAAAACATGCTCTAAGCTATGAGTGAACTTGGTTAGGACCCAAAGAGCCTACCAAGACTTAATAACATTTAATTATGATTTTATAAGGCTAATTAAGTCCTTAGGAAACTTTGTTAGACAATGAAACCAAACAAAACACAAATAAATACCTTAAAGACAATAAGAGCAAAAATGTGCTCTAAGCTTGGGATAAATTTGTAAAAGACCTAATGGTCACACCTATACTTTATAAATATGTTAATGAACATATTAAATCAATTACCAAAGAAAACCAAGCTTGAAAACAAGTTAAAACACAAAATGTGCTTTAAGGAGTCTTAAAGCACGTTTTGAAAAATTGTCTTGTAAATGAGTTTTGAATGGCTAAATGTCCATCATTACTCTTTAATTAACATGTGTACTATATAGTATCACATTTGGGTGGCTATATTAATGGGAAATCAAAAATTTCACTTCTATGTGCCTTAGTTTGTGAATAGTAACTTTTATAAGCTAGTTTGTAACATATAATGTTATAAGTAATTAAATGAGTCAATAAAGACTATATTACCCTTCTAATTAAATGGTGGCCGGTTTTTGTAGTAGTGAGTCACCAAGTTGCAAAAGAAATCAAATAAGTAAAGTAAAACTTTAAGTAAAGTACTATTTTGCTTTATAACATAAATATCTCCAAAAGCAAACTCATCTCCTCATTTCCTTCTCTTCTTTCATTTCACACGGTTTCTTCACCTTCTCCTTTCCTCCATTTACGATTTGCAACAGCTCCTCTCTTCTCCATCTTCATTTCCTTGCCAAATCCAACTCCATGCTCCAAATCAAATTCTAAGACCATATTTGTCTTAGTTAGGTCAAGCTCTACACTTCTACCTTTTCAAATCTTCAAGAGCTCAATTTTGGTGCCATGGAGAATCACCATTGATGGAGCTTGAGCTTGTCTTTCCACATATTATTGTTCTCCTTTGCTTCAAGGTAAGGAAACTCAAAGAAAAATGATGTTTCCTTCATGTTTTGTGTTGTCCGAAAATTCACCTCACCATGGTGTATTTATCTTGCTTGTTTTAGCTTCATTTGAATCTTCCAAGGGCTAGGAGGAGTCCTCTCTTGATACTTGTTCAAGTTCTCTTCCAATTCCAAGGTAAAACAATTACCTTAATGTGTTAGAACAATATGTGTAACTAGGGCTTACAATGAGATGAAGCATAATGCTTGAATACTCATTCTATTATTTGTACATTGTTTAGAAGTTGACAACCAACCAAACACCCCACCGGTTTTACAAGGAAACAAGAAAGAAGTTTGTGAGGAAAAGAGGTAAACAAGCTATCTCAATGTGGTTTAATGCCTTAGGAGAAATAAGCTTACAATGCTTGTTAAAACTACCTAAAGAGCAAATGGTGAATGACCTAGTAAAGTGTTCTCAAGGAGACTAGTAAAAGAACATATGTGATGGTGTATGTATTTGCAGGTCAAAGGCATTATTTATGTGGGAAATTCAGTGTTTATGGCTTATGCAATTTAAGGGCCTAAGAGCCATGTTATTTAAGGGCCTAAGTGCCAAGCAATTTAAGTTATGCACTATATTGTGATGTAGTGCTCAATGTGTGAAGTTTGTGTATAAAAATGTGTTGATGGATTTTAGGTGTTTTGAATGAAATAAGGTAAAAACCTAAGTGTTTGGATGTGAGTATATATAAGAGAAGCTATGGCCAAATTTGGGAAAATGTGTGAGAAGTTCTAAGTGTTTTAAATGGTCTTGGTGAACTAGGAAGTGTTAAAGGTGAATAAATGTTTACTTGAGAAGAAAACATGTGTTAAGGTGATTTAGAGTGATGCAAGGATTTAGGTGTTATCTAGGAAGTTCTAGGAATTCAATTTGTGTTTTGAGAATGTATTTAAGTCTTGGAGGAGTTTGTTTAAGGTTTAGGTAATGTTGATATCCAAGGAATAAGTGTTGATTAAGTAAGATGTGAAAAAGGAGATTAGTTAGTAAGAAAAGAAGTTTGAGAGATGATGTTAAGGTGTAGAGGAAACACCTTGGTATAGTGGTCAATATTGGTGAAATACCACTTGGAAAAATTAAGGAGGAAGTGTAAGCTTGGGAAAGGAATTGTAAGAATGACATAAGGAGTTTTGATATGTAAGAAAGGATGTTTGAATGATGATGTTGTGTGGAAGAAATGTCTTGGTATAATGGTTAGAATTGGCATGAATCATCACTAAGGGACTTAAGGAGTATAAACTATAAGTTGGAGGCTTTGGAGGAATTTGGCTAAGTGTTTAAAGGTGTAGAAGTTGAGCATTTTGCCGTGTCCGAACTTCCGTCCGGACATGGAAGTTCGGACAGGCTCTGTTGGGTAAAGGATTTTCTCATTCTCGAACTGTGTCCGAACTTGGGAAGTCCGGACACAAGTTCGGACGTGACTGTTTCTATCTAGGATTTACTCTCGAACTGTGTCCGAACTTTGGAAGTCCGGACACAAGTTCGGACGTGTGTATAGTTTTCAGTATTAGGTCGCGGCTTGCGTCCGAACTTGGAAGTTCGGACACAAGTTCGGACAGGCCACTGTATGGACCAAAATTGTTGTTTTAAGGTATAGAAATGATGTGTAATGATGGGGATTGATAGGTAATGATGTTATAAGGTTGTTAAGGGCATGATGGGTGAGTTTTAATGGTAATTAAGTGGGTGAAAAGTAGTATCAAAATGTAAAAGTAAAACAAGTTGAAATGTAAAGTTATGTAACCGAGTTAACGGGGAAAAAGTTATAAGCGTTAGACTTTAAAAAACATGTTACCCAATTAATAAAAAACACATGTGATGTTAACAGTTGTTCGAGAATGGCTCGAGGAACATAAGTGGATGTGATAAAGTGGACTCCGGTGACAGGTATGGTTTTCTTGCAACCTGTGTCCTACCGGATTACACCGGCTTGTATGCCAATGTGTTTTTCTGTATGTTTGCCACGTTATGAGATAAATCATGGAACGAGTTTACAGTCGTTATTGTTATTGTATGTTTACGTGCCGATACCGGTAACCTCGAATGCGCTTGAAGGGCTAGTTAACCACTATTAGGTAAACGTAGGAGAACGGTATCCGGTAACAACGTTTCCGACTTAAGGAACGTTCTAACCACGGCTATGCGTGAGTTGGTTATGTGATGTTTGTGTGTGATGTTTGTATGTGAATGTATGACTCTCTTTCCCTTGTGTATGTCTAACAAGACTTAACCCAATGTTTGTGATTGTTTAATAAAGTTCAAAGTTGAACTTCTAACAAGTGCTAACGGGGGGAGTGAGGAGTCCGGTCTGTTCCGGCCACGTGTGTGAGTATGGGGGTCGTTGTCATAGCAGGTTCGATCCTCTCCGTTGTATGGTTGTTTTCCAATTTGGTTCCCAACCTTCCCTTTAGCTTAACCAAGGCTATTACTGACTCACGTCGGGCCACAGGGGCATACTATTGTTATGTTTGTTTCGGTGTGCTTGGATCACTATATCCGAGACACTTGTGTTAAGTTAACCGTTCATTTAACGAGACGGTAACGAGTTGTGTAACGAGCTTATCATGAGACTGGCAACATTCTTTAGGCTCACCAGTGTATTAGCAATGTTTGGGTCGGTTCCTAAGAGAACCACTCCAGTTATGTTATGTATTTTTGTTGTGATGCAATATCTATTGCGGTATTATGTTGTGCACGTGGAAACGTGCAAAGTGTTGTTAAGTGCTGTATGTAGTGTATGTTGTAGGTTGTATAATGTGGAGTGTGTGGATCATGGATATGATTCCCAGTTTGTGATAAGAGGCATTTAAGGAAAACCCGATTTAAGGGTATGTGACGTCTATTAAGGAAGTAGCTCCATTAGAGGAGGAACACTCTAGGGATGATGAATACCATGAGTGACTTATTAAGTAAGGATATATTATCCGATTGTTGAGCCCATTGAGGCGAAATGTTAAGTGTTGTGTGTTCACTGTTACATGCATGATTTAAATATAATCAACCGCATGCTAAGACGACAATTAGTTGTGCGTGGCCCGGTAGCATGTGGGTTGCGGGATTACCATACCAGCAAAGGTGCTGAGCCCCTTGGGGGCCACCCTTTCTCTTCTTTTCCTATTTCAGGTACAGAGAGCTGGAAGCCGTCCGAGAGTAAGACGGGGTAGACATTGTACATGGGTAATCGTTTAGTTGTATATATACAGTAGGTGTAGTAAGACCGAAATTGTTATCGGCATTAGTTATAATACTCGGTATAGTTGGAAGGTGTATGTTGTTGTTGTGTTAATGGAAAGGGATAGTAAGGTGTAGTCGCTCGGGAATTTAGCCCATCAGACCGGTACAATGTGTATGTATTAGCCTTGTTAGCCACGTGGGTGGCTAACGGCGTGTAACACCAACGAGATAAGTAATGTGATGAGGTTGTTTTCCGCTGCAGATTATTGTAAGTGTGTTATTGTTGGATGGGGTGTTACAAAAAGTGGTATCAGAGCGAAGTATCGCTCTGATGACTGAATTACCGAGCTTAGGAAGTACCGAGTTAGGATTTAAGTACTTTGGGTTAAGGGTTGAGTGATAGCGTGAGAGATACGCTAGATAGGAATTACCAGTGACTACTGGAAACCTACAATATCCATCCCACCCTCCACAACCCCTGTTTTATAACTTGGGGAACAACGCCAGAGAGATGAAAGTCCTCTCATACTCGGAAATACCGATCTGGCTGTTATTGAAAACCTCTAAGGGTACGGAGGAACCTGTCATACGGTAGATCCCGGAAATTGGGAATCCCGAGACGGTCTCCATATGAATGAGGTAACCGCATTTATAGCGAAGAATGAAGGATTTTGTGTATAAGAGAATAGAATTTCCGGCAACCTGGGTCGACTTGCTAAGCAGTCGAGAATAATCAACTTGCAACGCACCAACCATGCAACGGCAAGAAATGGATTAATAAACCCGAGATGAGTGTCTACGGGACCACAGCTGATGATAATACACCAACGTATACCAACCGACAAAGGAACTACAACGTAGTGCCCAAACAAGAGACAAGTCTCAGTAACCACGACAAGTGCGTGGAACGGGCTATAAGGAGGATACAATACTAAGAAAGGGTCTCCCAGAATGGGAAACACCCTAATTAATGATTATCTGTGAAAACAGTGAGAAGTTACCCAGAGAGTTATTATCAAGACAGTAAGATCAGTGAGGGCCAACAAGGCCACTGATGACAGTATGGGTAAAACAATACCATAACCAGTATGTGTTAAACCGATAGCCAGTTAGCATGGCGCACTTGCCATAGCAGTGCTGCTATAACAGGGCTGTTCGGGAAATTTATAACCACTACAAGTACTTAGTAAAGTACCACGAAGTTAAGTGTGAACATTATAACCATGGAAGGCTTAACAGCCTGACCTTTGTAATTGGAAGTACACCAGTCAGCAAGAAGCTAGACTTGGTTAAGGTAAGAAGGTGTTGTGAAACCATGAAATTTTTCTTTAAACCCAGATTTATACAAACCCTTTTTTTTCAAACCAGACTTTCTTTCAAACCAACACTTCTTTCCAACCTTCTTTTAACCAAACCAGTAAGACCAGGACAGTTCACAAGGATACAACAATGGATAAACTTTCCCTCGATTAAGTTCGGGAAGCACAGAATGAATATTGTCACGGGACAATATAAGGGAGTTGACAACAGAATACTTCACCTAGGCGTGTGACGGACACTACGAGTGTACCAACTGAATTGTGGGACGACCGCACTCCGATAGGAGCTTGTGGGCCTGACAGACCTACTTATGGGTTAGTTGGGTAGGTAGCAATGTATCATTATGGTACCCCATATATGTATACGAGTGGAGTCCGAAACACGGGAAGTAGTCGACTCCGTCTACGGTCAGCAGTATAAATCAAACAAGAGCTAAGGATTACAAGGAATAGTTGAAGCTAAGGAACTCAGTTAAGTTAACGAGACCAAAGGAATTAGTGAATTCCTTTCAAGGAAATGTTTAAGAGTCAGGAGGTGCGAAGTGCACTAACTGCAATATAAAGACATCTTGTACGTCTTAAGGATCCTCAAGGATAAACATGATAGCTAGAACGGTGACCTAGCCTGTACATGGCAAGTAGATGACTAATGTGGACACATTAATGTGCAATGAACGGGATGAAAACTCCCACAATGAGTACTTACACTACTATGAAATGTTGATCTTCATAGAAGGAGATAATAAGCTATTTAAGAACGCAAACGGCGTGGCTAATGGAATGTACCAATAAGTGTGAAACAAATGTAAAGCATAACGTAGCAACACCCAGGAGCAATCCTTGAGGGGTGTTCGCATCAACACTTGTTGAACGAAATGCATGACAGAAGCACAAGGGTTGAAATTAACACCCAGTTTAGACATAAGTTGTCAGGAGACGGACTGACAAACCTAAGGGGCATCCCATGAAAGGAAACGGAATGTAACGACCTTGTCATGGAGCTCAATATAATATCCAAACCATGTAATATTGCACAGAGAAGTACATGTGTGTAAACAGCCTACAATGAGCCCAGCTCAAGGCAAATAAGGCTTATAAGCCATAAGCAAGATATGTTATGTAAATTCGATTGATGGTAGAAGTTTATGTTGTATAAGTGAATAGAGTGGTAAACGAACCACTGCATTAAGAGTGGGGATACCTCTCGATGTTGTGAGACCGCAGGAGCGGTAGTTATGTAAATCAAGTTCAAGAAATATGTTAAGGATGGACGATGTTATTATTGAAAGAGAGCAGTTAGCTTAGTAGTATGTGTGTATAAGGTGAAACACCGAGCTGACTAATGCCGGCTTGTGGCTCGAATTATCGATGCTCAAGGAGCATTCAGTAGTCATCCAAATGAGTGATGAACCATAATACGAATGATGTAAATATATATGTGGAAGTTAGTGTGACAGTAAATACCATATAAGTTAGTGTTATACAATAAGTAAGAGCACGGTGCGCAACAAGCGACCGTCGTATAAATGTTGTTAAACGATAATGTAACAGGTAAGACCAGTTATGAGTTAAACTCAGTGGAGATGCATGATAATTGATATTAAACAGACTCGGCAGTAAGCCAGTAGCCAGTATTATGAGATCAGAATTTCAGTGAAACACAGTGTGAATTCCATGGCGAATCACATAAGGGATTTACTGTCAAGAGTTTACACCTCTGCACTCTGTATGACTGAGTGTTTTGGTATTGCACTTGCGCAGTAATGATCGAGTGGGATAGCTAGGAATTGGAAACATGTTAATTGTGGAGCAATAATGTTATAATGGCCGATGCATAGGAAATGCAAGGCCGCACCAATAAAAGAGTACTTGTACAAAACCAAATGTGGAGACATGATTAACAGTAAGTGACTACAGTAGCACTAACTGCCAAATAGCGGTATGGAATATACCACAAAGGTTGTGAATAGCTGAGAGAGCACTACACACTAGGTAGTAGCTCAATCTCAACCGACAATAAGTCGGAAGGCAACAAGTCAATCATTGTGAAATACGTAACAGTATATACAGTAAATTGTTATGGAAGTGGATAGAAAGTGTATAACTCACCGAATTCGCTAACGGTAAGAGATACCACGCGTCGGTTGAGAAACCATTGTTACCAAGATGAAGGTCACAATTGGGGATGTGTAATACAGAAAGAATAACAAATGGGGCAATTAAGCTCTACAGTTACTAGAGTTTCGCAGCAAAACTAGTGAGCCAGTGATTCAAGTGTTGAATGTATATGGTGAATACGAGTGAATGGCTAATTATTAACGCCTAGAAGCCTAACAGGCCAGAATCGAAACCGACTAGAGTTAAAACAACTCCAATGAGAATTCTTGGTTTAGGAACTAAACCGCCAATATGGTTAAGGTCCTATAATCAGAATCCATTGTGTAATAGACCGCGTGGAAGTTAAAAACACTTCACGACGGCAGAACATTTTAAGCAAATGTTTAGTGATTGATTACGTGGGCGTAATCCCTTTTAAGGGGGGTAGAGCGCAAAACCACTTAGTGTATATTACCGTACAAGTGTACGTAGTGTATGTGACTTATATTGTGCATAGCACAAAATTATATTATTGATTTGATGATTGGTGTGTGTGTTACGTAAACATACACATTCATTCATGGTATAATTATGGTAATTGCGCACAGAAGATGCGAATACCATTGTGATAAGTGTGTGTATTTGTTAACAGTTGTGTGTGATAGTACAAATGTGGGGAGTAAAGAAGCTTCCAGGGGAACAAAAGCCCCGACAGTGTATAAATGTGAAGTTGTGTGTTGTATTTTGATAAAATATATATGTATATACATACTATATAGTGATTCAAAAAAAAAAGGGGCAAGATACCGACATAGAACCTAGTGAGAATAAGATTCCCTAGGCAACAGGATTAAAGTGAGTGGAGGTAACTGATAGACGGAGTCCTATCCTTTGGAGATGTTATGATCATGATTAGAATGATTTAAAAGATAGAAAATTGGAAATGAGTGATTTACATGATGCTTGAAAATGAAGTGGGAGGTGGAACTTGATTTGCATGTGATCAAAGGAAGCCGAACACAAATTGGAGTGGAAGGATAGTTCTACACTGATGCTGATCACATCAGGGTTGGATGATTCTTGAAGCTCCCTATAAGTGGTCACAAATAACCACGCTAAGAAAAGAAGCAAAGAGCTTAAGTTGGACTTGGAGTTGGTGTGTTTTCAAAAGGATTTTTCAGTTGGTATTTATAAAACGTTGATAGATACTCTATATAATTAAGTTCTCTTACTTAACCTCACAAGGAAATTTTAAATTTAAGTGATTGTTTTGACCTCCCAAAGGCACGGGGACGGAAGGTGTCCATCGCGACCGGGTTCTGCGGGATCACAGTGTATATCAAGGATATTTTTGATTGCTATACATCTCTGACATGTTTTGGTATGTTTAGAATGTTGTTTTGACTTGGATTTCCTAAAGTGTATACTATCAAGGCCTATGAGTCTAAATGTGTGGTGTTACATAGACCTATGTGTCTAAAGACTGTTATGTTACCGGGACCTATGTGTCCAAATGTTGTTATGTTACCCAAGACCAGTGAGTCAAAGGGGTTGTTATGTATGTGTAAGTGTTGTTAAGATACCTGGACCATAAGTCCGAGGTTATCATGTGGATATGTTATGTTATGTGTGGATGTGAATGTGTTGCCCGGACCATTAAGTCCGAGGTTGTGATGTAAGTGTTTTGGTTATGGAAGTTTATTTCCAAGTAATCCCCGTATTCTGATTTAATGAGTGTGGAAATGTGAACTTCGAGGACGAAGTTCTTTTAAGGGGGGTAGATTGAAATACCCCAAACATTGATATGTGGTTTAAACATCAAACTATGTTATATAAAGGCTAAAAAGTGCCTTAGAAACATCAGTGGACAATTTAAAATATAGTAAAGTGCAATAAAGCACTAAGACCAGTATGAGCAAAACATGCTCTAAGCTATGAGTGAACTTGGTTAGGACCCAAAGAGCCTACCAAGACTTAATAACATTTATTATGATTTTATAAGGCTAATTAAGTCCTTAGGAAACTTTGTTAGACAATGAAACCAAACAAAACACAAATAAATACCTTAAAGACAATAAGAGCAAAAATGTGCTCTAAGCTTGGGATAAATTTGTAAAGACCTAATGGTCACACCTATACTTTATAAATTGTTAATGAACATATTAAATCAATTACCAAAGAAAACAAAGCTTGAAAACAAGTTAAAACACAAAATGTGCTTTAAGGAGTCTTAAAGCACGTTTTTGAAAAATTGTCTTGTAAATGAGTTTTGAATGGCTAAATGTCCATCATTACTCTTTAATTAACATGTGTACTATATAGTATCACATTTGGGTGGCTATATTATGGGAAATCAAAAAATTTCACTTCTATGTGCCTTAGTTTGTGAATAGTAACTTTTATAAGCTAGTTTGTAACATATAATGTTATAAGTAATTAAATGAGTCAATAAAGACTATATTACCCTTCTAATTAAATGGTGGCCGGTTTTTTGTAGTAGTGAGTCACCAAGTTGCAAAAGAATCAAATAAGTAAGTAAAACTTTAAGTAAGTACTATTTTGCTTTATAACATAAATATCTCCAAAAGCAAACTCATCTCCTCATTTCCTTCTCTTCTTTCATTTCACACGGTTTCTTCACCTTCTCCTTTCCTCCATTTACGATTTGCAACAGCTCCTCTCTTCTCCTCTCTCATTTCCTTGCCAAATCCAACTCCATGCTCCAAATCAAATTCTAAGACCATATTTGTCTTAGTTAGGTCAAGCTCTACACTTCTACCATTTCAAATCTTCAAGAGCTCAATTTGGTGCCATGGAGAATCACCATTGATGGAGCTTGAGCTTGTCTTTCCACATATTATTGTTCTCCTTTGCTTCAAGGTAAGGAAACTCAAAGAAAAATGATGTTTCCTTCATGTTTTTGTGTTGTCCGAAAATTCACCTCACCATGGTGTATTTATCTTGCTTGTTTTAGCTTCATTTGAATCTTCCAAGGGCTAGGAGGAGTCCTCTCTTGATACTTGTTCAAGTTCTCTTCCAATTCCAAGGTAAAACAATTACCTTAATGTGTTAGAACAATATGTGTAACTAGGGTTTACAATGAGATGAAGCATAATGCTTGAATACTCATTCTATTATTTGTACATTGTTTAGAAGTTGATAACCAACCAAACCCCCACCGGTTTTACAAGGAAAAGAAAGAAGTTTGTGAGGAAAAGAGGTAAACAAGCTATCTCAATGTGGTTTAATTCCTTAGGAGAAATAAGCTTACAATGCTTGTTAAAACTACCTAAAGAGCAAATGGTGAATGACCTAGTAAAGTGTTCTCAAGGAGACTAGTAAAAGAACATATGTGATGGTGTATGTATTTGCAGGTCAAAGGCATTATTTATGTGGGAAATTCAGTGTTTTATGGCTTATGCAATTTAAGGGCCTAAGAGCCATGTTTTTAAGGGCCTAAGTGCCAAGCAATTTAAGTTATGCACTATATTGTGATGTAGTGCTCAATGTGTGAAGTTTGTGTATAAAAATGTGTTGATGGATTTTGGTGTTTTGAATGAAATAAGGTAAAAACCTAAGTGTTTGGATGTGAGTATATATAGAGAATATGGCCAAATTTAGGAAAATGTGTGAGAAGTTCTAAGTGTTTTAAATGGTCTTGGTGAACTAGGAATGTTAAAGGTGAATAAATGTTTACTTGAGAAAACATGTGTTAAGGTGATTTAGAGTGATGCAAGGATTTAGGTGTTATCTAGGAAGTTCTAGGAATTCAAGTTGTGTTTTGAGAATGTATTTAAGTCTTGGAGGAGTTTGTTTAAGGTTTAGGTAATGTTGATATCCAAGGAATAAGTGTTGATTAAGTAAGATGTGAAAAGGATTTTAGTTAGTAAAGAAGTTTGAGAGATGATGCTAAGGTGTAGAGGAACACCTTGGTATAGTGGTCAATATTGGTGAATACCACTTGGAAAAATCAAGGAGGAAGTGTAAGCTTGGGAAAGGAATTGTAAGAATGACATAAGGAGTTTTGATATGTAGAAAGGATGTTTGAATGATGATGTTGTGTGGAAGAAATGTCTTGGTATAATGGTTAGAATTGGCATGAATCATCACTAAGGGACTTAAGGAGTATAAACTATAAGTGTTGGAGGCTTTGGAGGAATTTGGCTAAGTGTTTAAAGGTGTAGAAGTTGAGCATTTTGCCGTGTCCGAACTTCCGTCCGGACATGAAGTTCGGACAGGCTCTGTTGGGTAAAGGATTTTCTCATTCTCGAACTGTGTCCGAACTTGGGAAGTCCGGACACAAGTTCGGACGTGACTGTTTCTATCTAGGATTTACTCTCGAACTGTGTCCGAACTTTGGAAGTCCGGACACAAGTTCGGACGTGTGTATAGTTTTCAGTATTAGGTCGCGGCTTGCGTCCGAACTTGGAAGTTCGGACACAAGTTCGGACAGGCCACTGTATGGACCAAAATTGTTGTTTTAAGGTATAGAAATGATGTGTAATGATGGGGATTGATAGGTAATGATGTTATAAGGTGTGTTAAGGGCATGATGGGTGAGTTTTAATGGTAATTAAGTGGGTGAAAAGTAGTATCAAAATGTAAAAGTAAAACAAGTTGAAATGTAAAGTTATGTAACCGAGTTAACGGGGAAAAAGTTATAAGCGTTAGACTTTAAACAAACATGTTACCCCAATGTTAATAAAAAACACATGTGATGTTAACAGTTGTTCGAGAATGGCTCGAGGAACATAAGTGGATGTGATAAAGTGGACTCCGTGACAGGTATGGTTTTCTGCAACCTGTGGTCCTACCGGATTACACCGCTTGTATGCCATGTTTTTTTCTGTATGTTTGCCACGTTATGAGATAATCATGGAACGAGTTTACAGTCCGTTATTGTTATTGTATGTTTACGTGCCGATACCGGTAACCCCTCGAATGCGCTTGAAGGGCTAGTTAACCACTATTAGGTAAACGTAGAGAACGGTATCCGGTAACAACGTTTTCCGACTTAAGAAACGTTTCTAAACCACGGCTATGCGTGAGTTGGTTATGTGATGTTTGTGTGTGATTTTGTATGTGAATGTATGACTCTCTCTCCTTGTGTATGTCTAACAAGACTTAACCCAATGTTTGTGATTGTTTTAAAGTTCAAAGTTGAACTTCTAACAGTGCTAACGGGGGGAGTGAGGAGTCCGGTCTGTTCCGGCCACGCGTGTGAGTATGGGGGTCGTTGTCATAGCAGGTTCGATCCTCTCCGTATGTTATGGTTGTTTTCCAATTTGGTTCCCAACCTTCCCTTTAGCTTAACCAAGGCTATTACTGACTCACGTCGGGCCACAGGGCATACTATTGTTATGTTTGTTTCGGTGTGCTTGGATCACTATATCCGAGACACCTTGTGTTAAGTTTAACCGTTCATTTACGAGACGGTAACGAGTTGTGTAACGAGCTTATCATGAGACTGGCAACATTCTCTAGGCTCACCAGTGTATTAGCAATGTTTGGGTCGGTTCCTAGAGAACCACTCCAGTTTATGTTATGTATTTTTTGTTGATGCAATATCTATTGCGGTATTATGTTGTGCACGTGGAAACGTGCAAAGTTTGTTAAGTGCTGTATGTAGTGTATGTTGTAGTTGTATAATGTGGAGTGTGTGGATCATGGATATGATTCCCAGTTTGTGATAAGAGGCATTTAAGGAAAACCCGATTTAAGGGTATGTGACGTCTATTAAGGAAGTAGCTCCATTAGAGGAGGAACACTCTAGGGATGATGAATACCATGAGTGACTTATTAAGTAAGGATATATTATCCGATTGTTGAGCCCATTGAGGCGAAATGTTAAGTGTTGTGTGTTCACTGTTACATGCATGATTTAAATATAATCAACCGCATGCTAAGAACGACAATTAGTTGTTGTGTTGCCCGGTACATGTGGGCTGCGGGATTACCATACCAGCAAAGGTGCTGAGCCCCTTGGGGGCCACCCTTTCTCTTCTTTTCCTATTTCAGGTACAGAGAGCTGGAAGCCGTCCGAGAGTAAGACGGGGTAGACATTGTACATGGGTAATCGTTTATGTTGTATATATACAGTAGGTGTAGTAAGACCGAAATTGTTATCGGCATTAGTTATAAATACTCGGTATAGTTGGAAGGTGTATGTTGTTGTTGTGTTAATGGAAAGGGATAGTAAGGTGTAGTCGCTCGGGAATTTAGCCCTCAGACCGGTACAAGTGTATGTATTAGCCTTGTTAGCCACGTGGGTGGCTAACGGCGTGTAACACCAACGAGATAAGTAATGTGATGAGGTTGTTTTCCGCTGCAGATTATTGTAAGTGTGTTATTGTTGGATGGGGTGTTACAAGAATAGATTGGTAGACTAGCTAGCTTTTTGTATATATTGTAGTGGCATGAAACTGAAATGACATTTACTGAATTGCTAGCTGCTGTAACAGATTTGTATGTATTATAGAGAATGTCTTTTATTACTATTTTGTTTGAGTTTTAACATATACTGTTATCTGTTAGTAATGAAAGTTGTACTATTCTGGTGTAATTAAAGATGTTGTTATTTGTTGCAAGGTGCACAGAGAATGTGTTTTGTTGATATTTGATTCAGGTGTGTTGCAACTGTGCAGTTTCTGCTAGGGGTGGCAACTTTTACCCTACCCGATAACCCGACCCAAACTCAACCTGTAAATAGAGGGTATGTGTTAAGATTATTGACCCATTTAATTTTTGGGTTGGGTATGTGTTACCTATTAAATATATGGGTTGGGTTTGGGTTTAGAGTCCTAACCCGAATTCAACCCGACCCATTTACTTAATTTAATTAAAAATAAATAAATAAATATGTATATATTTTACTTGGATATGTATTAATTTTATAACCATTAGTACAATAGCAAAAAAAAATACTATCACTTCTTTGGCCCACTCAAATAATTATTTTATAAATCCAAATACATTATGTATGCCATATATATCCACCATTCACTCTTTGTTTGAAACCTCACCGTTCACATTATTTCATCTGCACAAATAATGGCTATGGGTTGAGATTATTGACCCATTTAACAGAATGTTGACATTTGAAAAAACGGTACACAATGTTCACAATAAATGACTGTCATATGCACGCTTATGGACGACTGATCATTCTGCAGAAAAACAAATGTATTTGTATTTAAACGGGTCGGGTTTGGGTTCAATGATTTTATATGGGTTGGGTATGGGTTGAAAATTTGTAACTCGTTTATTTTTGGGTCGGATGTGGGTCAATATAATTTTAATCGGGTTGGGTATGGGTGTAGACACCAAAAATTCTCACCCTATAAAGCAATTTCCGAAATAATAGATACAATAAGAGGGGTCGTCGCCTTTCTTTTTCAAAATTATTAACGTGCGTGCCAAAACGAAACCATCATTTTTGACAAAATTCATAAATCGTTTTTCAAAGCATTTCAGGAAAATACAACTTTTTCGAAAATGAATTTCCCACGACAATACGGTTTTAAGCCCATCCCTTTCATTTTATTCACTTATTTTATTATTGCTTATTTGTTTATTTATTCAGCTATCCTTCTATTTTCATTTTGTCACATAATTATCTTATCATTTTTTTCTTTTTCATGTCGTTTTTTGCTGCTTTTATTTGTCTTCTAGCATTTACTTTTTGTTTCATCATACCCATTTTCATTGTTATTTCTATCATTTTAGGTATTTCTCACTATTACAATTTGTATATTTCGTTTCATTGATAGTTTGATTAAACTTTCTCCCATTTTATTTCGTTATTTGTAAATCCTATCTCATTTACCATCACTTATACATAGTTAATTCAACTCCCATTTCTATTACCTTCGCCTGTATTTTGACCACCACTTTTTAATACCGTTTCATGATTTTATGTACTTATTATTATAGTATTTAGTCTGTTTTATGCATTTTATTATATTTTTACCACATATTTTATTTCTTTGTAAATCCCTGTTTGAAGTTCTCTTTTTGTGCTAATCTGGTTTGAGATTAAAGCTCTATTATTATTTCTTTCATTTGTGTAGCTGAATTTCAACTCAACATAACTGGTTGAAGTGTTCGCCATTCAACCCACTGGTCTCGGGTTCAATTCCTGGCAAGGGGCTGGGGTGTTGTTATTTTTGTTTTAGCCCGCAACAGAGCTTTTATTTTTGTTATTGTTGTTCTTTATTGAATCTTGTCGTAGCTTAGTTGGTTAAGGTGTAGGAGGAAGTATCTAGAGGTCCTAAGTTTAAGTCACGGGAAAGGCAAAACTCAATTTAATTTTTCGACAAAGCAGCCAAACGCGGCCCCTCAAATAAGGCCCATTTTGTTCAAATTAACCCAACAAAACAAAAGAAATCAATCAGCCCAAATCTTTTTTAAAGCCCTAATCTCTCATTATAAAACGACAATGAGAAACCCTACTGTAACGACGTTTTTTTAGCCAGCCTCCAACTCCCGATCGTTATTCCAGAGCATTCCTATGTCCCAGTCCTTCAACTTCCCGCATGCAACACCCATCCCCATCTGAAACCATCGCCATTTCCTTCACCTTCGCCGGAAACTCCCACCATCAACACTGCTCCATTGCCCAAAGTTCATCATCACACCACCTTCGCTTTCTCCTTCCACTTCAAACCACCACCTGTACCGTGCCTATGCATCCGAAATTTCCCCAAAAAAACACTTCGCCACCGATAATCTTGTTCGTGTTTTACCCGCAGCGTAAGTAGAGCCATCACCCTCTTCATCTTTTTCGATCGCCATCTCCAAACCATGGCTTGAATTCTACGTTCTCATCCTGATTCCCGCTTGACAGTGCTCTATTCTCCTACGAGTGTTTTAAAATACAGAAACCACTGCTCACACTGAGCGAAAATTGAATCCGGTATTCCTCGAACCTCTACAAAGAAATCTATTCATTTCATGCTCATCGATCCACAGGTTTCATCATCTGGTAAGGTGTTTTCAGTTCTGAAAATCTTCCTTTTGAACTCTCCTTTTGTTTAACTTTCGCCCATGTACATTCACCAGATGAACCAAGTTGGTGATGGCTCTGCGAAATCCTCGGTCGGAGGCATGTCTCCGAATGGAGAGTTGACTCCTTATCTCTATCTGCTCATCCCCTTTTGTTGTAGGTTTCTAAACTAGAGTGTTGAATCCTCATTTCACCGTCTCTAGTTTCAGAAAATGGTGGAATAATTTTTGCGCTATGGATTATATTTCTTCTCCATGTGTATTGACCAGAGGAAGTAGATATACCTATTTAGTAAAACTTCCGAAATTTCTCTTCCGATTAGTCTCCGATTTGCTTTGTTTTTGTATTATTTTGTTTCTGCAAAAACCGGTGGGTAGATACCCAGCCTGGTATGAACTTTGAAGTTCATGGACATGGCGATAAGCTAAGGATTAGTTTCAACTCAAGAATCTCGAGCACTCTCTGTCAATATTTCTTTGGTTTCCTTTTCCTTGCTCTTGCTATCAAGCACTTGGCCATATTATGTTTGTAACACTGATGCAAGTGAATAGCCTACTCTACTTGACTCTTCTAGTATTTTTCTGTTGCCTAGTAGTTCATATGCACCGAGAATACGGACTAGGAAGCCTGATTCGCGACCAATTCATTCTGGGTTGTGGATGCGTGTTGTTTGAGTGTTTAATCTCATCCTCTGTTCAGGTTTCCTTTATTTTCATATCGATGACATTTATGGTGTTGTTTCATACTGATTTGGAAACATCCTGTATCTGTTAAAGCCTGAACTGGAGAAGATTTTATTTCGGGTATCAAAGAAGCGAGAGATTCTACCTTTTCGTTTTGAGCTTCCGTATATGACTCTTTGTTGTTGATTAAGCTGTTGAAGTTGAGGGAAGCAATTTGGTTGATTTTGTAAACTATTATCTTGAACTCTACTAGTCTAACATAGATGTTGGTGTGGACTTCCATGTTTGATCGATAGCAGATGTTCAACAGGGGATCTCCTCTTTGGGTTTGTTGTGCATTTAACCATACATTCCACTCGTTTATGTTTAACTTGTAACTGATGATTACTCTTGTGTTTTTCTTTCCTTTGCTGCAGAAGATTCCTGATTAATCTCCTATCTCAGTAGCTTCTGGGTTCTCTGTTTATTTCACTTATGTCTGAAAACATTTCATTCATCTATCATATGTTGTTAGACCTTAACATCAGTTTCCGGAGGCACCCAGTTGGTAACTTGACCATTGGGTTTATCTTATTTGCTTATGCTTGTTTTTTATGTTTCTTGACTGAGGTACACATATGATCTAGAGGCTGGCTTGTGTGGGCTACTCTGATTCAAGCTTGAGCTGGATGAAAATGACTGAGTGGATTTTGAGATTGACGTCTTTTTCTTGGTTAGAGGATGTTAACTATCAGTCTCGCTAATTGATAAGTCAGGAATTTACCTATTTCTGCATGGTCTTTTGATACCGGATTCGTTGCTATTTACTGCTAAATTCCTGTCTTTTAAGTGTTTTTATGTCTCTTGCTGCAATTGTCTTCTTTTATGTGCTTTTTCAGGTATTTAATCTCAAAAGAAACATGTTCATGTCATAGTTGGAGACCATAGTTTTTCAAACAAGCTAAATGGAGTCAGGAAAGTCATCTCTCGACCTAAATTCAGATATGGTCCGGGACTTGTTGCATAACTTAAGTCCCGGAACCACAAATTGACTCAACCCTCGACTTAAATTCAGGCATGGTCCGGGACTTAATACACAGCCTAAGTCCCGGACCACAATGAGGCATATCTCTCGACCAGATTTCAAGCATGGTCCGGGACCTTATACATGGCCTAAGTCCCGGACCACACAATGAAAGAACTCTCGACCTGTTTGACACCATGGTCCGGGACTTTATACATGACTTAAGTCCCGACCACACCATAGCAGCATCCTCGAATTGTTTTAAGCTACGGTCCGGGACTTCATACAGGACCTAGTCCCGGACCATGACATTGAATCAGAAGTCTGTAGCGCCGCGAACATGAAGAGATTTACTTTCTTCATATTAAACAAACCGCCCATGCACTCTGATTTCCTTTCCAGCCTTAGTTTTTGTCCCTTCCACTGCTACTTTCCAATCATCCCTCCACTAATCTAATCATCTCCCCAAATCCAGCAAAACACTCACGTACACACCCACCATTCCACTTACAAATTCCAGCACCACTGCCCTGTTGCTCCTGCTACGTGTTCCACAAATCAGCTCTATAAATAGAACTCTCTTCTTCTCATTCAAGACACACAATTCTGGAGAGCATTCCACACTCACTCCATCCATTTCCATTTCTCACGTTCCATTCATATCACCATTCTCATTAAACACCACAACATCCACAGAAATCTGGAGTACACAAGCAGCTGGAGACTTCACCATTTTCTGGAGATTGAGCAGAAGAAAACTGTCACACAGGACCCATCAAAGAATCCTAAATCAGAGTTTCTTCTTCTCTTCTTCTTTAATGTTATTTACATATTTTTACAGTATTTTCATTTCCATGGCTGAGTAGTTTTTATAAATTTCGGTTTACTATGTAATCCAAATTCAAGGTTCCATTATCGTTGTGATTTACCAGTTTAACAGATTAAAGTGTTGTTCCTTATTTATTTTTATAAATCTTGTGATTTGGCCAATTACTGGATTTTACCAGTTTATCTGCTTACAAGTGAGAACTGCGGTAGATAATAGACAACAGGAACAACACCGGTTAATTTAGAGATGGTAATTCCTCTAGGATATTAACTGATCATTAAACTGGATTATTCTTAAAGCTGTTAGCAATTAGTAAATTTGTAACGAGAGTTAAAATTTATTAGCTGTTAATTAGATTCCACCGAGCGGGAGACCGAACGTGGAATATTTCAGATCTGGGATTTTAATCTAAATTTTGGTAAACACATCGAGAAAGGAACCGAAGAATTAGGAGGATTAGTAAACCGGAATTTCCCCTTTTTATTAAATCAAAAATATCATTATTTTGCTCACTGTCTTGTATTTATTACCCTTGTTCTTATTTACATTTTGTTTCTTTACCTAGTAATTCAACAAACAAAACCCCCCTGTTACTTGAGTTATTTTACTAGTTTGTTCTTAAATATCAATTAAACTAAAACGCTGCCTCCCTTGGATTCGATAACCTGGAGGGACACTTCTAGGAAAACTTGCTATAATCGACCGGTATACTTGCCGTTAGGTTTTTACCCAACAAGTTAATGGCGCCGTTGCCGGGGAGGCACGGTTGCTTAGTTTAATTTTTATTTATTAAATTTTGTTTTGTTTCTGTTCTTTTATTTACCTTTGTTATTATTTTGTATTAAGTTATTATTATTACCGGTTATGGTAATATCCGTTTGAGTTATTGCTACACTACTGTCAGTTATCTGATTTGTGTTTTATGGTTAAAACTCGTTCTGTAGGAAACCCTGAATTCGAAATTGAACCAGAAATAGAAAGAGTAACAAGAAGGATTCGAAAAAGATTAGAGCTGGATCCTCCATTTGATCAGGAGGTACCTCCAAAAGATTCACCAACAGAAGGAATTGTTGAAGAAGGCTAAACAACCCCCCAGAAACTAATATGGAGAATACCAATCCGGAGAGGCACATGAGGATTACACCGCCCAAGCGTTGAAGGGCTTATCTCACCAATAGTAATTCCTGCTTTACAGCAGGAGTGCAGTGGCAGTTCAAAACGCACTATGTTACTATGGTCATGAATGCACCTCAATTCAGCGGATCAGTCACCGAGATCCTAATGTCCATCTCACCACTTTCCTGAGATTGGTAGGAGCTTGTTCTACACCAGCTTCACAAGAGGCTGCCAGATTGACTCTCTTCCCATTCTCCCTGAGGGACAGAGCTGCAGAATGGCTAAACTCATTGACACCCAACAGTATCACTACCTGGAGGAGTTAGCAATGCATTTTTGGCAAAATATTTCCCTCCTTCTCGGATGCTGATTATGAGAGAAGATTACCAACTTAAGCAGTTCACTTGTGAGACATTATCTGAGGCTTGGGAGCGTTTCAAAGGGATTGTGCGAGTACCACACCATGGCTTGGGAGGGAGGTAATTTTACAGTCCTTTTACAAGATTTGGATCATTCAAGTCGTTTGTTGGGACACTTGTGCAGGAGGAAGCCTCATGGAGCTACCATAGCTAGAATCAAGGAATTATGGAGACCATTGCCAATGCATCCAATCAGTGGGGAGGTGCGAGAACTGGAGAAGCTGCAACCGAAGAAAACTACTGGAGTTTATGGAGTAGATTCAAATACTTTTCTGGCTGCCAAGATGGAAGCGATGTCAAAGCAGTTTGAGCGTATGTGTGCAGTGATGAACCCGCAGTCAAATGCAGCAGCATCTCCTGAGGTCTTTCCACCTTGTGAATATTGTGGTAGAAGCTCAAACTTGTGTCAGTGCACAGCTCCACCAAATGAAGAGGTAAATTACCTGGGAAACAGACAAGGGAATTTCTATAACAACCAAAGCAATCAGGGATATCAGCAGTAAAGATTTCAGAACAATAACTACAATCAGAAGGCACCACAACAATATAATCAGTCCTATCAGAGACCTCCTCAGAACCAACAGATACAAGGCCATGGAGCTAGTAGTTCCTCAAACTTGGAAGCCATGATGTGCGAATTCATTACATCAACAAAAGCTAGATTCAATGAGCAAGATGAAATCAATAACAATCAAAAGGCATTCATGCAAGAACAAAAGGCTTACAACAAGCGAATGGAAACTCAATTGGCTCAAATTAGTCAGAAGCTTTCAGAGAGACCTGCAGGGTCCTTGCCTAGTCAACCAGAGATGAATCCAAGAGAATATGCTAAAGCAATAAACTGGAGAAGTGGTAGGCAGCTTGATCATCTGATCCCTGAAGCTGTGGATACTCCCAATCAATCCAATAAAGAAAATGATGCAGGACAAGAGGTTGAAATTGTTGAGCAACCTATGTTGGAAAATGCGCCGGCTGGCGAACCTAAACAGCCAGAGCATGAGACATCAAACAAATCTGCCCACAGCCCCAAACCATCACAGAGAGCAGCTGTGGAGTTGCCCATTCCATTTCCGAACAGACTAAAGAAGAAAGACCTTGATGAGCAGTTCGGTAAGTTTTTAAGCATTTTTAAGAAACTAACCATAAATATTCCTTTTGCAGATGCGTTAAAGCAAATGCCTATCTATGCAAAATTCATGAAGGATATCCTCTCAAATAGAAGGTCATTGATAGAAAAGGAAACGGTCCAGTTGACAGAGAGAGTCTCTATTGTGCTCACTAAAAAGCTTCCCCCGAAGCTCGATGATCCAGGTCTCCCAATCATCCCATGTTCTATAGGTAATATCGACTGTGGTAAGGGACTATGTGATTTGGGTGCTAGCATCAATTTAATGCCTTTGTCTATGTACCTTAAACTTGGATTGGGTGAGTGTGATCTCACCCGTATTACTCTTCAATTAGCAGATAGGTCTATTATTTTACCAAAAGGGGTAGTGCGAGATTTGGTTGTGTCAGTTGGTACTTTTGTTTTCCTTGCTGATTTTGTGATCTTAGATATGGAGGAAGACAAAGAAGTACCACTAATCCTTGGGTGCCCATTTATGCGAACAACCAGAACCCTCATTGATGTTGAGGGTGGTAAGATAATATTGAGAATGCATGATGAATAGCTTGTTTTTGACATGTCAAAGGTTACCAAACACCCATCTGATGTACATGCTTGTTTTAGTTTGGAATCTATTGACTCTCTACTGCAGGATTATGTATTTAGCCCTGCTGACATTGATGAGTTAGAGAAATGCTTAGTGGAATCCATAGATGGAATTCATGATGATCTGGAGGTCTCTGCTGTGGCATTCCAATTATCAGCAGGAGGACGATATCAAAAAGGTCCCACAATAGAACGAGAAAAGCTAGAAAGGGAACCTCGGGAGTTAATTCCCTCTATCAAAGAACCACCATCCTTGGAGCTGAAACCCCTCCCCATCCATTTAAAATATGTTTTCTTAATTGAACCTTCTAGTTTGTCTGTCATTATCTCTGCAGAGCTAACTGATGAACAGGAGGAACGACTAGTGCAGGTGCTTAGGAAGAACAAGAAGGCGATAGGTTGGTTAATCGCTGATATCCAGGGGATAGCTCCTCACTTTTGTACACACCGCATCTTTCTTGAAGAAAACTATAAACCACTAGTTCAACCCCAGAGAAGATTGAACCCAAACATGAAGGAGGTGGTAAAGAAAGAAGTCATTAAGCTTCTCGATGCAGGTATTATTTATGCAATTTCTGATAGTGAATGGGTGAGCCCTACACAAGTAGTGCCCAAGAAAGGGGGATTTACTGTAATTCCCAATGATAAAGGTGAGCTAGTTCCTCAGAGAACTATTACAGGGCATAGAGTGTGCATTGACTATCGAAAGTTGAATGCTGCAACCAGAAAAGATCATTTCCCTCTTCCTTTCATTGATCAAATGTTGGAGAGACTTGCAGGACATAAATATTACTGTTTTCTGGATGGTTACTCTGGGTATTTTCAGATACCTATTGCTGAAGAGGACCAAGAGAAAACAACTTTCACATGCCCATATGGCACGTATGCCTACCGGCGCATGCCCTTCGGTTTATGTAACGCACCAGCTACCTTCCAGCGCTGCATGACAGCCATATTTTCCGACTACATTGAAAAATGCATCGAGGTATTCATGGATGACTTTTCAGTTTTTGGGCTAACTTTTGACTCTTGTTTGGAAAATTTGGATCATATCTTAGCCAGGTGCAGAGAAACCAATTTAGTCCTAAACTGGAAAAAATGCCACTTCATGGTGCAAGAGGGCATTGTGCTGGGACACAAGATCTCTAGCAGAGGTCACTACAAGAAAATAAGACAATTACCACCATATATGCAACCAAACATTTGTCGTGGCCGTTATTAAATAATTAATTATGACAAATATATATTTGGTCTCTATAAGTATATGTTTTACAACCATAATTTTCTTTTTTCGTTAAAAGAGTAAACAATTTGTCGTAATAACTATCCAAATATTTTGGTAATGGCGCTCTAACTACCGCCAAAACTTAAAGCAAAATTTAAAACAATAACCGTCCAACACCTATTAAACAGCATTAGCGATAAAAGAAATCATGTAATTACTTTCACTTATTTTCATCCTTCCCCACCTTTTAACCGTCTATCAGTCTAGTTCTTTTTATTTATTTCTTTGCTTTGGGATCGAGAAAGGAAGTCCACGAGCGGCAAGTTTTCTTAGAGATTCTGATTGAAAACTATATATCTTTACGAAATCACTGGAGATCAATTAGATCTCCTCAGCATGCTTCAATAGATCCACATATATCTAAGGAACACTCGCCACTTCAAGCGAAATATCCTCTCTTTTTCTTGGCGTTCATCGTCGGCGACATCTGTGATCTTTATGCTCGCTCCCACAAACGCTGCTCTCGCCGCTACTATTGCTCTGTTGAGAGCTCGCAAACCCCTAATCCTCGTCAATTTCTTTGCTTTGAATTCTGTATGCTTTCACATTGCGCGGCCGTGAAAGAGCATTGGAAGGATTAGTTTTCTCAGACACTACGGTAACTGCCTGGTAAACATCCTTAATCCTGAAAATAATTAGCTCTTGTTATTGATCTCAGATTTCTCCCGAACTTATAATCTCCCCCTCCATCTCCCCTACTTTTCGTTTTGCCTAGTTCCCGCGTTGTAAGTTTTAACACAGCTGAACGCACGACGGTTGTGCACGCCGGGTGGAAGATTGATGGGGAGGCCCTCGTGCCACTAAAGAAACCGGTCACTATTAATCGGTATGCTGCATATATTTTAACCACAGACTCTGCGAATGCTCTCTACATCTCGTTTGATTTGTATATCTATGTATGTACTTGTATGGTTGTATACTGGATATATTTTAACATTACATCTTCTTTTTGAAAGAGCACAATTTTTGTTCTGATCTCAAAATTATACTACTCATTGTACATATATTCTCTGAAGGAACTAACCATCTCCATTACAATCATTCCCAAAGATATTTCACCGTCGAGGAGTTTATATTGTTTCCTTTGAACCATCTGTCAGATATTTCTAATTATCTTCGTACGTATATTCTTATTCTTGCTCTTTTCCTTACTGATTTATAGCGCCGTATTCATTGTTGCAGGTTGTATGAACTTTCTTGGCGTCGATTAGTAGGATTTGAAGCTGGGGTGGGCTAACTTTGGATGTGATTATTTAAACGCTTCAATCTCGCCAAGATGAAGATGACGTCCACAAAAGTTTATTGTTTAATTGGACTAGTTTTATTAGATAATGTGTGGGTGGAGGCTCTTATTGTGTTATATGTAGAAGATTATGGGATCTAGATAGGTCATAAGAGATTATTAATGCAAAATCGTAAAATTGCTTACACTATCTCTTTCACTTTCACAACATATTATATTTGTATTGTCAATGCTTGTGTCACTTATTATCTATATATTCTTGTGGTTGCAGGTGCGTGCAACTATTTATATGGTGAGACTATGATTGTAAGATATTAAATAAAATGATTAGGGTGTTAGTTATTAGGAATTTTTTAAATACAGTGACATTAAAGTAAAAATTATGAAGTTGTTTTGTCACATTAGATTACATTTCTTGACATGTCATTTATTTACTTTTATAGTTGTTATACAAAATGTTATTGTAAAGCCTATGCTATTGTATATTGAACTATATTTGTAATATTTGAGTCGTATGATTATCAATGATCGAATTGTCAAAGCATTTTTTTGCACGAACAATCTCATAACTCTATACTTACAATTTTTCTAACATATTTTTAAATAAGTAGATTGATATGGAAGGTGAAAGAAAGCACTAGTATGTGAATGGTTACCAAAATAGCATATTACATGCAACATATGGTCACTAAGGTTCCATATAAAATTAGATCTATAATATCATAAGCAACTGAAATTGTTGGTCACCATAGAATTCAATACAAAATTTTATCCCTTTTCCCATAGACACAAATAATGGTCACAAATCACATTAACAACCAATTATATTGTTGGTCATTAAAACACTAGAGACCAACAATATTAGAGTCACTAAATCGTTAGCGATCAACTTCACATTAGTCGTTAATGCATTGGCGACCAATGTATTTGGTTGGTTGCTATTTCATTAGAGACAACGTATATAGTTCGTCGTTAATGTTCTACTGACCATCAATATTTGGTTGGTCGCAAATACTATTAGCGACGGACCTTTAGCGACCACTGGTGACGAACTCTGTTTTTGGTCGTTGTTATGATTAGCGACAAAAATTATCATCATTAACGACAAATATTGTTGATCGCTAAAAGCCTTTTTTCCTGTAGTGGGTATTGAGGTGGATAGGGCTAAGGTTGAAGTGATCGATAAGTTACCACCACCAGCTACAGTAAAAGATGTAAGGAGTTTCCTAGGGCATGCGGGCTTCTACAGACGGTTCATTAAAGATTTTTCAAAGATATCCAAGCCGTTGTGTGACTTGCTGGCCAAGGATGTGAAATTCGACTTCACTAAAGAATGTCTTGAGGCATTTACCATCATCAAGGAAAAGCTAATATCTGCACCAGTTGTTGTTGCACTTGATTGGTCTCTACCATTCGAGATCATGTGTGACGCTAGCGATTTTGCTATGGGAGCAGTTCTGGGGCAAAGACATGACAAAATGCTGAAGGTAGTCTACTATGCGAGCAAGACACTTAATGATGCACAAAAAAATTATGCAACAACAGAAAAGGAGCTGTTAGCCATCATCTTTGCATGTGACAAATTCAGATCATACATCATTGGGAGTAAAGTCATAGTCCACACAGATCATTCCGCCCTATGACATTTATTCAAAAAGGCAGAGGCAAAACCGAGGCTGATTCGATGGATCCTACTCCTTCAGGAGTTTGATATAGAGATAAAAGATAAGCCCGGAGTACAGAATGGAGTGGCTGATCACTTATTTCGGATTAAATATGCTGATGACGGTATACCAATTAACGAGTTCTTCCCCGATGAGTATGTTTTCAAAGTTGGTTCCACGGGTGATCCTTGGTATGCAGATATTGCAAACTATCTTGCAAAACAGATAGTACCCCCAGCATTAACGTATCAGCAGAGGAAGAAGTTCTTCTACACTGTTAAGCACTACCGTTGGACGATCCATTTCTTTTCAAGGTTTGTGCGGATGGGATGATTCGAAGATGTGTTCCTGATACTGAAATAAGAGATATCCTAGATCATTGTCACTCAAGAGAAGTAGGAGGTCATTTCGGTCATGCTAAAACAGCCGCAAAAGTTTTAGAAGCAGGTTTCTTTTGGAAGACCTTGAACAAAGATTGCTATCAGTTTGTATCTACATGTGACCAGTGCCAAAGGCAGGGGAACCTATCTAGACGCCATGAGATGCCCTTGAATTCTATATTGGAAGTTGAACCATTCGACCTTTGGGGCATTGATTTCATGGGGCCGTTTCCATCATCTCAAGGTAACCTCTACATCTTGGTAGGAGTAGACTACGTGACAAAATGGGCTGAAGCAATAGCAGCACCAACTAATGATGCAAAAGTAGTGCTGAAATTTTTGAAGCGGAATATATTCACTCGTTTTGGTGTTCCGCGAGCAATCATTAGTGATGGAGGTACCCATTTCTGCAACAAACAATTTGAAGCTCTCCTATAGAAGTATCGCGTACAGCACAAGGTTTCCCTACCATATCATCCACAGACAAACGGGCAAGCCGAGATTACAAATAGAGAAATCAAGTGGATCCTTCAGAAATCTGTCACATCTTCTAGACGTGATTGGTCACTCAAGCTAGATGACGCTTTGTGGGCATATCGCACTGCCTTCAAAACACCCTTAGGTATGTCTCCATACAAATTGGTATATGGCAAGGCAGTCACCTGCCTGTAGAATTGGAGCATAAGTCTTTTGGGCCATCAAAGCATTAAATTTTGATTTACAAAAGGCTGGTGAGAAGCGCAAGATGCAGTTGTGCAATTTGGAGGAATTTAGAGAGGAAGCCTATGAAAATGCCAAGATCTATAAGGAAAAGACAAAGAGGTGGCATGACAAGCTTTTGGTCAAGCGTGAGTTTCACGTTGGAGATAAGGTGCTTCTATTCAACTCCCGCCTGAAATTATTCCCGGGAAAGTTGAAATCTCGCTGGTCTGGACCGTTCACAGTAACAAGTGTCTCACCCTATGGAGCCATAGGTTTAATCAATACAGCAGGGGAGACCTTCAAAGTCAACGGGTCTCAGTTGAAACACTATCTGAGTGGTGACATCGCCGAAGTCCATTCGGTGATCACGGTGCATAATCCTCCATACTGATCTTACAATTACACGGTCTAGCCAAAGACCGAAAATACGGGCAGCTCATTGGGAGGCAACCCAATCTCCTTTCTTTTCTCTTCTTGATTTTCATTTTAATTCATGTTTTTACTTGTTCTAATTCCTTTGTTAGCTATTTTTCTTTGGTTGGTTTTGTTCAAGTGTAGGTTTGATGAAGGAACAAAATGTAAAACAGAGTACTAGGAGACAATCCTTCGGTGGACTAAACAGGGTGGTCCGGGACTTCAACCACATCTTAAGTCCCGGACCAAAGGAGTAGGAAAGTCTCGAACAGAAAAATAGGGGTGGTCCGGGACATTTTGCATATCCTAAGTCCCGGACCGGAAGTGATGAGAACTCTCAAACAGAAATCAATACCTGGTCCGGGACCTTTTACGTTTCTTAAATCTCAGACCCAGCGCCACTGCAAATCTCGGCCTATTTTGATATAGCGGTCCGGGACTTCATACAAAACATAAGTCCCAGACCACCACTCATTCAGAAAATAAAAAAAAAACACTGTCGGGCTCCACTATCGTCTTCCCCAATTCAAACTGTAATCCCTAACCCAGTATACTCCCTCGCCGTCTCCCTCTCTGCACCAACTTCGCAACACCACCAACCCACCTGCTCCATCTCGCGCCTCTATCGTAAGCCCAAATCACACCACAGTATCCCATCGCCACCAACACCCGCTCCGCCCTGTTCCTCCGACTACACCTCATCCACACCACTGCACCACTTCCACCACGTTCCAGTAACTACCACCACCAATCCGACATCGCCCAAACCACCGTTATCCTCCCTCACTTCCGTCGCCTACATACCGCCACCAACATACCCGATTTCGCCCTCACCCCCATCACACCACCACTACAAACCAACACATACCCTATCCCTCTGTCGCCCAGCCCCAACCAAACACCAACCCACCCCATTCTCTTAATCTCGCTCCAATTACACACACACTTAATCGCCCCCTGTCCCGTTCGCAGCCCACACACCACACCCAAACCAAACACGTCCTTCATCCACAATTCTCCATGGCACCCAAACGAGCTCGACGCAACACCGCAGGTGCATCTTCATCCGCCGCCGCTCCTCCATCACCCGACGCAGCTCCACTCCAGGTTCGGGAGATGGTTGAATCAGATTTCATCAATGAAGCCGCTGCAAATTGGTATCGGGCACGCGAAAGAAAAATCCTAGCCGAAAGGTCAGTGTGTCCGACCTTAATTACTGAGTTTGATCTGGAATCAATTTTTAGTGCACGTCGATGGTCATGTCTGCTGAATCGAGGTGGGCGATTCTATCCGAGACTGGTAAAATTGTTTTATGCTAATGCGACGGTAAATGATGATGGGGATACTATCAATTCTGTGGTTAAAGGGGTGAATATTTCTGTGACTCCTGCTAGCATTAGGCGTTGTTTGGGATTACCCATAGCTGTTCGGGTTCCCACTGCGGAAAGGGCGAATATGCCATTATTGACTAGACGGGTTAAGGAGTACTATATAAACTTGATTGTCAATGACCCGGACGTTCAAAACCGCCAGCGTAGGAATAACCGGGATAAGCAGGTTGTCACGGGGGATAAGCTCCCGACCCCTAGAGAGCGTCTGATTTTAGGGGTACTGATGTACAATGTTCGCCCCAGGGAGTGCGCTGATCTAAATATGTATGACTGCTGGCTTATGCGTTACATCCTGGACGACGCCTATGCCGCCGCAGGGGTTCCTCCCGGTATGCATCACATTATCTTTAACTCCATGCTCCGGGTAGTTCAGACCGATCACTCCGCTTCTCTCCCATTCCCACACCTCCTACACTCGTTACTTGCTGAAAAGGGGGTGGATGTATCTGATGAGGAGCCTCAGTATCCTCGGTCCACTCTCGATATGACGATGATGAGATTCTTTCAGTGGGAGAAGATCGACGGGCAGTGGGTGAAGCGCCGACGCGCTGCACGCGCACCCCGAGTTGCTGAGGCTGCTGATGAGGCTGAGGCTGCTGATGAGGCTGAGGCCGCTGCTGATGAGGCTGCTGCTGCTGGTGGTGAGATCCCAGACTTCCCGATGCCTGCTGGTCCGGCCCCGGGCTATGATGAGTTGCTCCATGAGTTTAGAGCCTGGAGGGGGACTGCTACAGCCTACTTTGACGTTTTACGAGTCGTCTGGATGGGTATGGTGAGCGACTCTCAGCTTTAGAGACCCGTCAGACTGACTATGAGGCTTGTCAAGAGGCCCGATTCCGTGATTATGATGAGCGCTTTACACAGTTGGAGTCTTGGCGCATGCCCCGACGGTAGTACATGAGTTGGTTTATGTTCCCTCCTACATCAGTCTACCTATCTTTTATTGCACTTATGGATTTTCAGCTGACTTTGACATTTGTGATATTTTGATGTCTTTTAGATTAGTAGGTTGCTACTTCTGGTACCTTTCTTTTTCGCTTTGGATTGTTTTTGTTAATTCGGTACTTCTGCTACTTCCAATTACTTTGTTGTGATTCTCCTATTTTGTTGCTATGAGATGTCTGTTGTTTCTAGATATTCAAACAGGACTGCCATCTTGTGTGTGCGATATCGAAAGAATACAAAGGAGACTCTGCCGAAATTTTTCCAACCCTCCTTCAGTCTCTCGTTCCTTTTCATGAGTGTGGAGACGTCATCTTCACCAATTTTTCAGGGGAGTTCTATTCTTTCTTTTGCACTATAATCACATTCCGGTAGCAATGAGGGCATTGCTATTTTCTAAGTGTGGGGAAGTAGTAAGGGGGTTGCACGTCTATTTGTTTGTTTTATATGACTCCTGACAAGACTTATTCTCTCTTCATTAACCTTTGATGACCCTCCACAAAATTTTTAATTCGACATACTTGGTTTTCTTTTGTGGTCAGATGCATCAGTCGGGAATAACGTACGAGTAGCGAAAATTTTTGAGATTTAATCTGAAATTTCGGTCATAAGAACTTTGGTTATACTGCTTGGATTGTCAGTTTTGGTTAAAATTTTCATCTATTTCCTTCAATAAAAGGTGAGACCATTTTGTGACTATTTTGTTTGAACTAACTTGGGGCTTTGGGAAAGTTTTGGAATGAATGGAAGGAAAGGACAAAGGCAAGGTACTCCTCTAATCTACTCTGAACCGGAACAGGCCTCTCCCATTCGGTAATTAAGCCCATGGAGTGCCTCATCACTCATCTACCTAAGATCATCTGATCTGGGATAGAAGGCCCAACACCGCTACAAGGATGGGGAGAAAAAGTCTGAGGGGATGAAATGAATAATGCTTACTCAGAAAAATTGGAAGGAAAGTTCTTTCATGCTAAACAGTTTATTGCAAATTCTTCCTTGATTATGAGTATGTGGCAATGAAAGGTAATGTGGAATATGACATTACTTCTTGCCCCTTGTCGTCCAATGAATTGTGGAAAGCAAACGGAAAGTAAAGCCCTGAGTACAGTTTGGATTAAATAGTTATGATGATAGTCTCATGCATTTGTCAAACACTCTAGCTTCACTGTTTAAGAAAACTTGCAGTACTAGTCGTTGTCTCTTATGACTGTTTTTCAGCATTAGATTTCCTTGTACATTTTCCTGACCTGATAAATCCCCGCTTTTGGAAATTCTGGTACATTTTGATTGCAGTAATTGCTTGAGGACAAGCAAAGGTTAAGTGTGGGGATGTTGATAAGTCAGGAATTTACCTATTTCTGCATGGTCTTTTGATACCGGATTCGTTGCTATTTACTGCTAAATTCCTGTCTTTTAAGTGTTTTTATGTCTCTTGCTGCAATTGTCTTCTTTTATGGCTTTTATGTGCTTTTTCAGGTATTTAATCTCAAAAGAAACATGTTCATATCATTGTTGGAGACCATAGTTTTTCAAACAAGCTAAATGGAGTCAGGAAAGTCATCTCTCGACCTAAATTCAGATATGGTCCGGGACTTGTTGCATAACTTAAGTCCCGGACCACAAATTGACTCAACCCTCGACTTAAATTCAGGCATGGTCCGGGACTTAATACACAGCCTAAGTCCCGGACCACAATGAGGCATATCTCTCGACCAGATTTCAAGCATGGTCCGGGACCTTATACATGGCCTAAGTCCCGGACCACACAATGAAAGAACTCTCGACCTGTTTTGACACCATGGTCCGGGACTTTATACATGACTTAAGTCCCGGACCACACCATAGCAGCATCCTCGAATTGTTTTAAGCTACGGTCCGGGACTTCATACAGGACCTAGTCCCGGACCATGACATTGAATCAGAAGTCTGTAGCGCCGCGAACGTGAAGATTTACTTTCTTCATATTAAACAAACCGCCCATGCACTCTGATTTCCTTTCCAGCCTTAGTTTTTGTCCCTTCCACTGCTACTTTCCAATCATCCCTCCACTAATCTAATCATCTCCCCAAATCCAGCAAAACACTCACGTAACACACCCACCATTCCACTTACAAATTCCAGCACCACTGCCCTGTTGCTCCTGCTACGTGTTCCACAAATCAGCTCTATAAATAGAACTCTCTTTCTTTCATTCAAGACACACAATTCTGGAGAGCATCTCACACTCCTCCATCCATTCCATTTCATATCACGTTCCATTCATATCATTCATTCATTAAACACCATACACGTCCACATAAATCTGGAGTACACAGCTGGAGACTCCACCATTTTCTGGAGAAGGAGCAGAAGAAAGCACTGATCACACACCGAGACTCCACTGAAGAATCTTAAATCAGAGTTTCTTCTTCTCTTCTCTTTAATGTTATTTACATATTTTTACAGTATTTTCATTTCCATGGCTGAGTAGTTTTTATAAATTTCGGTTTGCTATGTAATCCAAATTCAAGGTTCCATTATCTTGTGATTTACCATTTTAACAGATTAAAGTGTTGTTCCTTATTTATTTTTTAAATCTTGTGATTTGGCCAATTACTGGATTTACCAGTTTATCTGCTTATAAGTGAGAACTGCGGTAGATAATAGACAACAGGAACAGCACCGGTTAATTTAGAGGTAATTCCTCTAAGATATTAACTGATCATTAAACTGGATTATTCTTAAAGCTGTTAGCAATTAGTAAATTTGTAACGAGAGTTAATTTATTAGCTGTTAATTAGATTCCACCGAGCGGGAGACCGAACGTGGAATATTTCAGATCTGGATTTTAATCTAAATTTTGGTGAACACATCGAGAAAGGAACCGAAGAATTAGGAGGATTAGTAAACCGGAATTTTCCCTTCTCATTAATTAAAATATCATTATTTTGCTCATTATTGCTCTTGCATTTATTACCCTTGTTCTTATTTACATTTTGTTTCTCTACCTAGTAATTCAACAAACACAACCCCCCTGTTACTTGAGTTATTTTATTAGTGTGTTCTTAAATATTAATTAAACTAAAACGCTACCTCCCTTGGATTCGATAACCTGGAGGGATACTTCTAGGAAAACTTGCTATAATCGACCGGTATACTTGCCGTTAGGTTTTTACCCAACACTAATTACAACTTTGATGATATATTTTTCTGCTGTCATATCACAGACATCACTGTCTTTTTTTAATACTATGCTCATTGTGTCATTATGTATTCTACTTTGTACCGATATATTAATTGGTGTATGATGTGTGTTACTGCTCGATAACAGACCTATCTGATGTAAATAAACTTCTTTGCTTCGGACCTGGGCGACTGGTTCAAAATCGTGAACATTAGGCCTCTCATCTCATTCGGTTTTACTTGACTTTGCCTACTACTGTGGTGGGGGGAATTTACTCTATTTTGTATATACTGATTGGGCTTTGGACCCGTTTTTATCATATGTTATTGTTTTAATGGTTTTTTTTTTTTTTTTTTTGGCCCATTTCTTGGGTCTCCTCTTAAACCCTAGTTATTAGACCTTAGGACCAAGCCTTAGGATAGAGGGTGAACCCTAAGATTTAGGTGAGTCATGGTCCCACCCAATAAACTAGGTAATCCCTAGACCCAAACCACATCTTATTATAATAACATGTATTAATAAAAACACTTTCTCAAAATTCATCCCAATTTGATTCATCGTTTCTTCCCAAATTTTCCAAAGCCCATCAGACCCAAAAATCAAAAGCTCAAAACAACTCAAAAAGGCCCAATGTTTGGCCCAATCACAAACAAGGCCTAATTTTCCCAATCTCAAACAAGGCCCAAATTTCCCAATCTCAAACAAGGCCCAATTTTCCCAATCTCAAAATCAGGCCCATAGGCCAATTCGGCCCAAAACCAAATCAAGCCCAAGGCATAAATCAGGCCCAAAATAAAAATAAGGTCTCAATTGACCCAATATCTAAAAGCTTGGCCCAATCCAATTCGAGGCCCAAATTTGAGGCCCAAACACATGACCGACCCAAATCCATTTCAGCCCAATTCAAGCCCAAATCCAAACAAGCCCAACAAAGGCCCAATTCAAGCCCAAATCCGAACAAGCCCAATAAAGGCCCAACAAGCCCACAATTGGACCAAGCCCAATAAGCCCACAATCGGGCCAAGCCCACAACCAGCCCAATAAGCCCACAATCGGCCCAAGCCCACAAAGGTCAAACCGGTTTGACCTTGACCTGAAACTTTGACCAAACCCGAGTTGACTGAACCTTTGACTTTGACCCAATCAAGTCCACAAAGATCAACCCAAGTCCACAAAAATCAAGCCAAGTCCATATGAATCAAACATTGACCAGAATGATGACCTTTGTCCCGAACTTTGACCAATCCAACTTTGACCCGAACATTGACTAATCCCACTTTGACCCAAGTTTGACCAATTCAACTTGGACTAACCCGAACTTTGACCCGACCAGTTTTCCAATCCTGGCCTAAATCCATTTCCAACCCAATTCAATTCAATTCGGCCCAAATCCAGTTCAAATCCAATTCAATTCAGCCCGAATTCAAACCCAACTTGTAAATTCCATTCAAACTCCAAAAATCTAAAAACATTCCTCATTATTCAGTTTTAACTAAAAAATCCCAAAAATCTTTCATTCAAACTTCATCAAGTTTTCCAAAGAAACCATTTTGTGGAATTTTAAAGGAAAAACTCTTCTCACATCACAGAAAACTCTTCTCAAATGCATAAAGTTCTTCTCACATATACAGAAAGTTTTCTCCTAAAAACATTTCTCAAAATCAGTGTTTCTTCATCGAGAATTCCGAACAACTTCAAAAGTTTTCCAACTCAGTTTTCATACTCAAAACTAAACTGTTTTCGGGGAACTTGGGATGTCTGACCCCTTCAAAACATTTCCTTCATAGTTAGAACATCACTTGTTTCCCTTTCCAAAATAAAAATCCGAGGCAGGGCGCTGGGGTCATAACCTCCCTTGTCGCAGTCTGGATCTCTTTAGGCGGGGCATTAGGGTGACAAACCTGCTCTAATTGTAGCCTAGTTTTTTACAAGGCGGGGTGCTAGGGAAGTAACGGTCTTCCTAGTTGCAGCCGGTATTTTAGAATCGTCTAACTCCCTTCCGCTCGATTTCAATGTTTTCAGTTTTTAACGTTTTAAAACCCAGGAGTCAGAGACGTTATTAGAGTTCGACCGAGAACATCTCATTCATAGTGTTTCTCTCTGAATCCTATTTTTCGACATAAATTCATTGCCCCATCTTTCGAGCCTCGACACTTACCATTAATTAAGTGTCGTGTTCGAGGGGGTACATAGGGTAATCCCTCGGGATTATCCACCCTTTTGCAACAAAAATGATTTTTCGGTTTCAAAAACTTTAAGAGAGACAATTTTGACAATCATTCCTCCAAACAATTCAGTCCACCATCATCTCACTCTAAACTCGAAATATCCCAAAACCTCAACCCTTTCAGAATCTCAAATCCAAAAAACCTGGGATCTCTACTCAAACTTCAGTTGCCTCACACACTCAAATCATTATCCATACTCAATTCATTCCAAACTCGAAACATCTCTTGAATCCCGACTTCTTCCAAACTTCTATAGTCTCATAGGCCCTAGTGCCCCACAGACTCGAACATCTCAACCTCTCCACCATATTAAGATTCAAATGTCTCACAGACCCGAGCGTCTCATAGACTTTGATATCCCATACCTCCCACTACATAAACATCTCAAACGTCTCATAGACCCGAGCGTCTCATAGACTAACACCTCAAAAATCTTCAAAACCTCAAAATCTCCAAAAACCCGAACTCGTGAACTACATAAGGTCTGATCTCAACATGGAGTTGAGTACGTAGGCAACCCATCTAGGGTGCGACCCCATTCCAATAAAAAATCATTTTCCCCCTCTGAGGTGGCTCTCGTACCTCTTAAAGCCCTCAAACATTCTTCGGCCCCTACAAACTTCAAACAATCAGACTCTATGTCTTGTCTATTCACTCAACCCCCAGTTTTCCCAAATCATCATTCTATACTTCTTCAAATTCCACAATTCCCTCTTCTAGGCGCTAGCTTGGCAGAAAAGCTCGCCTCATCCACTCTCTCTCTCTCTCCTTATCCTAATCTTATCCCTGGCCTTTAAATGAATCTCTCTAAAAAGGTTTTGAAAGAAGGTAATCCCGGCAATTGGAGACCGAGGCCCCCTCGGGCACCAATCCGAAGTCGTGGTCGTTGCCACTTCTAAGGGGTGTAACCCAGTGTGAACCCATAACAGAATCCCTGATCTGACCAGATAAGCCCTATCCATAGGCAACAATCAGAGTCAATTAACGGTTCCTAAAACCCGATTTTCCTCCCTAGTTATCATAGGTCAAACTAGGTGGCGACTCTAGTCAACTCCGCCTTATAGAGGCATAAGTCCGCGTGGAGCCCATCGAGAGCGGGTGTAGTGCACACTTGCACTTCCCCTTCATGCTTTATGGGAAAGACGGACGATTTAGTAGGTATTTGAGGGATGCTAGAATAACGGGTATTCACCCTCCACAGAATGGCATTTCTAGGATCTAGGCTTTTAGTCATACCATATTTAGATAGACCCCCCTCATACCGAAAAATCACCCTCCACAATGGGTGAGCTTCAACTTGACCCATCAACCCGAATTGCCACCCATAGTTTCTGCATACACTAGTAGAAAAATGGCCATTTTCGGTGGTTTTAAAATTTTGGTCAAAAAAGTATGTCGGGTCATGCTATTTTCGGCGATTGTATATAGGAACCGCCGAAAATAGCCAAATCGAAACATCATTTTTGGCCGTTACTATATACAACCGTAATAAAAAAAGTAAAAAAAAAAGTAAAAAATAATTAAAAAAACACTTTACATTACGGTTTGAAGGAAAACTGTAATCTAAAGTGTTTTGGCGCACACGCGCTGTTGGACTTTAGATTACGGTTTTCCTTCGAACCATAATGTAAAGTCCCTGACACGTGGGACCGACGTCTCCGTCTTAGGTGACACCCGCGTTAACTACGGTCAAGAACCGTAATTAAATAGGGTTTTGGATCATAATTTAAGGCCTCAATTCCACCAGTGCCATGGAATTCACAAAAAGCTACTAGCACTTCTCCAGGTTGGGGCTTCTTTGGCTGGAGTAGAAGTCCCTATTTAGTTGCAGCTGCACATCTCCCCCAGGTTGATATGAATGGTCTTTGTCCCAAAATAGGTAGGATTGGGAGCTGGTTGATTCTCAGAGTAGGGCTTGTACCGTGCCAACCTTCCCTGGTCACGATCCTCCTCTAAAAAAATTCCCCTGGGTCCATATTTCTTCTCCGCTGGGGCAGTGACTTTAAAACTAGCTGCCAATTCTTTGGCTTTGTTTTTAGCAATTTCTGTTTTGAGAAGCTTGTGGAACATGTCCACGAGCTCTTCATGTGACTATGAGGCCTTGTTCTATTTTCCTCGCAAACCTCACGTGAGCCAGTCCGTCCTTAAAGGCTTTAAGTGTTTTTTCCTCTCTCTATGTGTCCTAGAAGGTCATCTCTCTTTTTGTTGCCCATCCCATCCTTACCTGGTGTGGTGAGGCGAACACTATTCTAAATTGCCAACATGATATGAGGGAAAGCAGAGAATGATTGAAGATAGAGAATTACTGTAAGGCTTAATATGGTGTCTTTATTATGTGGGGAAAACCCCTACTTATATATTTCCTTATAATGCTTTCTTTACATGTCATTCTATCATATTCTTACTTACTAAAATGCATCACTTCTTTCTTTACATATCCTATTATTCTCTAATATTTCGCCCGACGAAGGTCTTCTTTAGATCTTGCTTGAGCCACCCGATCGCTTCTTACATCGTCTTGGGGTATATCTCATTCTTCGCCCGCGCTTGACTTCTTTTTACCGCCTGGGCTCTGCTTTCTTCATTGCCCTTTTCACATACGTATACAAGAAAAGAGGGTAATTTGGATAACATTTTTTAATATTTTTTCCTAACTTTCTTTGTGTATAGTCATAGTCTTTTTATCACTTTTTTCTACCACATATCTTGGTTTAATTTTTAGCTAAACTAAATTAGTATCTCAAAAATTTTGTAATTTCTACTCCCTACCATTTTTTTTTAAGTTTAACTTTAATTACTCCTAATATTTACCAACTATTAAAAAACTAATCGAGATAAAAAATATATAATTGCTATTTTAAATCTAAAAAGACACTATGTATCTCTTTTTCAATTGAAGATTATAAAACCAAGAAATCTATACTAACTAATACCTAGGATATTACTTGGAAAATCAAGAAGACTATCATTTTGGTAGTTATTTGAACTATAAAAGCTTGCATTTTGAATCAAAGGGAATACTATTTCTTAAGGGAAAAGGAAGATGGAACATGAGGTCATTAACATTTTTTTATTTGCTCGTGTGCATTATAATTCCTTTTAACACTTTCTTATCTACAAAACCTCGACAAGTTTCAGCTAAATTAGTGTTAATACCTTTTATATTTGAAACATACAAAATTTTTGTTAATCTCTACAAAAGATGAATTTTACATATTTGGGAAGGAAAAAGTATAAATGAGATCATGTGCACGTAAAAATATTGCTTCCCATGTTTTTGTGCCTCGTCTTCCTTCATGTCACTTTCTTTCTACTACAAGAATTTGGCCAATTTCAACTAAACTAGCATTGATGTCAACAAAGTTTGAACAAATTCTACAAAACTTTTATTTTACACTTTTGTCGTCTTCCTTTGGAAGTTAGATGATTGACCTGGCATATGTAGGCATTTATTAAAGAGTTGAATTTATATGAATCTCTCTACCAACATATAGGGCTAACAATTTGAACAACTAGTTTAACGAACACAAACCCGACAGGTTCGGGTTTGAGTTTTCAAACTAGACTCTTTAAGTTGTTTATCCTCACTTAGGCCTAAAAGTGGAAATCTTATTGTTCTAATCTACCAATTTGTATCCTTATAAACTACTATTTCTACTACTCATATCACGATATGGGATGAGGTATTACAATCAAAGCACAAGAGTGTTATGTGGACTCAAGTATTTCGAGGTTGCTTTCGGGTTTGTTTGTGCATAACACATCTTATACAGGGGCGGAGCCAGGAAATAATATTAGGGGGACAAGACTTTTTTAAATGTTGCATCTTTTTAATTTTCTAAACAATATAGCTTCATGTGATATTAAGATTTCATCAATAATCATCTTATAATAAGTTTGTATTTCAAATAACATAGAACATATATCCCATTTAGACATATCACATATGATCAATGCCTATACCAAAGAAACGACAATAAATCAAGTGTTACTAATATAGTATAGGATAAGAAATATCAAAATGATCTCTCGACTCAAAAAGGCTTCAATGGGTCTTAGCCAGGAAACATGATGACACTGCATAAATAAATAAAAACATAGATGTCACTTGACCATTGAAAAGAAAAAATAAATAGTATCATTTTCAAAGATTAAAAAGGTTAAACTAGTTAAATAAATCTCACACCTAAATTATTGTTACCTAATTGAAAGGTAAGTAGATGATAAATCATGAGTCATATTTACCCATCATAAGTTTATATGTAGAAAATAATTAGGTAAATACAACATATAAATTCATGAGTAGATATATGTGCATGTCAAAGGCAAATAGACAAGAAGTAGACCAACTACATAGAATATGTACCTTGTTCAACTAAGGCGTGCTCGTCTTTCCTTCATAGAGTTGAAATCATCTATGGTCTTGTCCGTAGAAAAAGTCTCAGCAATTTCCCTTTAGATATAGACAATCAAGTAGCTTTTAAGAAACTCATCATTCATGCTACTTTGAAGTCTTGTTTTTACGATTTTCATTGCCGAAAATACTCTTTCACTTGTTGCAGTTGAAACAGTAAGAGTCAAACTAGTCGAATTAACCTATCAACCAAAGGATATATTTCTGATTTCCCGGTTTCTTGCAACCCTCTGCATAACTCAAAAATGGAGCAAGCATTTCCCAAATGCTCATGGCGGAAAACATCTATCTCATAGTGTTGCAACTGCTGCCTCAACTGAATCAGTTCTTGCTTTGAAAAATCTGAAGGATAAAACTTTGCTGCAAGCTTACATATGTCACAAATATTAAAGGACTTGTATGAATCTCTAGGATCCAAAGCAACAGTAAGTGAAAGAAGTTACATGACTGATTCATTAAATCTGCAGTTCAGCTCTTGCAACTGACAATCAATAGCAGAAATATATACTTCGAAGATAATTATGCTCAACACTTACAATTTCTTTCCTACGGCGAGATCGAATGATATCAGTGTAAGTTCCACTCATATCCGGTACTTGAATGTTGTGACTTCCACAAAAAGAAGAAACAGTGTTCAAAAGTGAATGCCACCCTTCATCTCTTAGTCTTTGAATCAATGTTTTTGTAGTAGAAAGCATAGTCAAAGCACTCACAACATCTTGAGACTTATTATGTAGCGCTTGACAAAGCATGTCAGTTATTCTCATGATTTCTTTCATCACATGCATCACAAGTACAAAATCAAATGATAACAAGTGTCTTAGAGCAAAGTCTGCATCACCTCTTTGAGAAGCCGTTGAGCCTTTGATAGCAATGTTTTTTAGACCACACTTGCAGGACCAAACAAGCTCATCAAGCTACAAATAGATCTAAAATGTGAACTCCATCTAGTATCTCCTGATCTTTGCAAAAACCGGATTTGATTTACCCCCTTTCCACTTTCAAGCTCCCCAAGTTCAGCTAGATGAGAAATTTTAGCGAGTTGAGCAGCTTGTAGCTCATCATTACACTTGCAAGAAGAGCCAATGACATTCACAATAAAGTATAAGTTCATAAAAAAAACTATGCACCTCATCACATCCTTAGACACCGCAACTCGAGCCAATTGCAACAGATGGGCAAAGCAATGCACATAATAAGCATAAGGAAATTCCCTAAAAAACAAGGCTTGCAACCATCCATTCTTCACGCATATTACTAGCTCCATCATACCCTTGACCTCGAATGTTCTGAATATCAAGTTTATGATATAATAAACAATAAGATATCTCTTGCTTCAAAGTTGATGCAATTGTATCTTTCATGTGAATCAAATCCCAAAATCTCTCTTTCACATATCCATGAAGATCAACAAACCTGATAACAATAGCCATTTGTTCTTTTTTTATTCATCTCGAGCCTCATCCACTCTCAAACAGAACTTTGCATTACCAATTTCGTCACGAATGACTTCTTGCACACTCATAGAAAAAACATGTAGAATCTCCTTTTGAACATCCGGTGATGTATATTTTACATTTTGAGGAGCATTACTTAACACAACATCACTAACATCTTTGTTGTAAGATGCTAAAAGCTTCAATAATTTAAGGAAATTCCCTTGATTTTTTTAATCATATTTCTCATCATGTCCTCTAAATGCACATGCCTGAAATGTAAGCCACTTGATAGCTTCAATTGAAGTTTTCAAGCGCAATCTATTACTTGCGATCTGTTGAGAGGTTTGTTTGTGTATAACATTCTCAATATGACAAGGCTGATTCTTGAAATCTTCATAGCATCTCACTGAATAATTATGTGCTGAGTTAGAAGATGTACCTTCATGGTTGACAAAAGCACAACCTTTACCCTTGTTCACCTTCTTTCAGCTATTGAAACCTTTGACAGTAAATGTGTCAGATCCACTTCGTCGCATAGGCTTCTTGCCGAAGAGATAACAAGGAAGGCAAAACACCGCATCTTTTACCTCAGAATACTCCAATAAAAAAAACTTTTAAACCAAGATGCCTTAAACCTTCGTCTTTGACCAACAACACCACTAAAAGGGTACTCATGTTTTTGAAACTGATAAGGTCCAAGTTTAATATTTTAACATCTAATATCATCACGTTAACCAATTGGATACTCCGCAATTGAGGGTCGTAAACCTGGGTCACGAATTAAGTAGTCCATGTTGAGCATCTCTGACTCTAGTATATTAACCTTATCAAGTCGAGGAGGTTTGAAAGGAGGTTCTTCCTCATGAGAATGAGTACTAATAGAACTAGGAACTTCTACTAGCTCATCACTATGTTGTGGTCTTTTATCAACGCTACTGTTTCCCCTTGATTTGAAGAATGAATCAATTGTTCTTACTTTGACCATCTCCAATCTATAAATCATACACAAAATAATGCTAGTTACGTAGTCATATTGAAAATTGAAACAAGTTGAGCAAGTATTTCAAATAAGAAAATCAATCTGTTGTTGAAATTTAAATATCAAATTTTCACTAATTAAGTAGTGTGTCTCTAATTAAAATAGATCTCTCACAATTCAAACTGCAGGTTTGGTCTATCCCATTTAGTACCACCCACACACATAAACAATTCACACTTTTGTCAATGCAAAGTATAAATTTATAAAACTATTCTCATCACTTCTATATCAATGTTGGGACACACTCAACACTTTTATCCTATTTTATATCAAGCATATACTCTTCGTCTTACACTATTTTTCCATTACTTTAATCATGCCTACCTGTAATCTCACATGACTTTTCTATCATGGCCAGCTGAATTCATCAGCAATTAACTTAGTAAAAACCAATACTACAAATACTTTTCCATTGTTTTACACCAAAAAAAAGTCTTTTTGGTTTCTTCTTCATCCTAGTATCTTAATGCTAAGCAGAAAAAAATAGATTAAGTCATGAGGATGTTGGATCAATAAATTAATTTGAAAAATTAAAAACTTACCTTTCCCACTGCAGCACTGCTCTGTGACTGCGAGGAAGAAGCTTTTCCCTTGCAACTGAAACACCCCTAATAATTAAAACACACGAAATCAAGAATATGTGTGGTATTTTCAATAACCGGTCACATTATATAACCATGGTATAACTTATAACCTACAATACTAAGGGACATACATATGTCCGTGAAGGTGGTAACGAGACACATTGTAATATAAACCATTGTGCTCGTCGGTTGTGGCATTACTCAATACAATTGAGCAAAATAAATTATTCCATGTCAGGATCCTTATACACGAAACAAGTGTGACACATTATGCAAACTGAAATATATGGAGTACTCATTGACACATAACAACTATACTAGGTAACATATATTACGAGAATACATTATACGAACATGTGCAAGTGACATGTTCACATAAATACTTGTGCTCACCAAATTTATACCCCTGAACTTAGTTGTTAAACTAATTAGGTATGTGTTACCAGATTTCATTATCTATATAGCAATTTATCAGCCCCACCCATATTATATCCGAAAGTCCTGAAATCCACTAGCAAGTATGTAATTATCCACTCACACCTTGCATTACTGAGAAGCTGTGCAAGTTCCCACTAACCCATGTGACTAACCCACTCAGCCCTTCATTGCAACCTGTAAACCGATGCATTCCTTTCTTGCGTGTGAATCCGTATCCCAGGCAATCAGTTAAACCACTGAACTCCTCACTTTCCTTCGTTTACTCACGCCTCGCTAATCTTCTTCTCCCTCTTTCGCATAAACTTTGCATGCAACCTGCGGGGAGGATCTCTGGAAACCGTCACACGAAAATCCACCCCAAAGCTCCAGAAGGTAAGCGTGAGTAACCGACACTTGAATATCCCTTTCCTTCTCTTCTTGTTTTGTCCGAAACTCTTGAGATTTAACTCTCCCTTTCCTCCTTCCTTTTTCGCATGCATGCGTCTGAGAATGATTCTGCGTAGCTGTGTTGAGAATCCTCAAGAGGCCACTCCATCCCTTCACAAGTTTAAGCGCAAGGAAAAATACTCCCGGTTTGCCTCCCTACCTCTGTTTCATTCCCTTGTTCTGTCTGATCCGAAAATCGTTTCTCAGACCTCTAATCTACATCTCTTTCCTTCGCATACCCTGCATGCAAGCCTACTGGTATACGCCTTGGGAAAACATCAAACAAGATCTTCCTCCAGATCTCTCGAAGGTAAGGGCAACAAAACCGAGAACATGCTTGTTTAGTCCCATCTCTATTCTCTGTTTCTGATGTTCGAAAACTTTGTGTTGACATCCTCTCCTTGACTAACCTTCTGCATGTATGAGATTGTCTGGAAAACCTCCTCGAGGTTACGCCTGCAAAACCATCCAGTAACTCATCACCAAACCGTCTTGAATACGGTCCCAAGGTGAGACCACAAACCGACATGTTTTTCTTGCCTCACTCTCTGTTTTAATTCCACCATAAGACAACATATAACCTTTCCAATCCCTCGGTAATTTTAGCAGCTATTCGGGAGACCCTCTTCTTGGCTGGCTAGTGGTTTATAAAGTCAAGGGTCTGAGCCAACCAGAACCGGAAGGAAAACCAAGGTTGTAACCCAAATCCACACCTTAAACTATGCTTAATCTGCGTGAAATGCTGGTTGAAGTTATCTGATAAATCTGTAACAATCTGCTGGAGTAGTCTATGAGTATAAGGTTAATATTCTGGCGAATTGGTGGTTTGAACATCAAGTTTTAAGAGGTTAAAAAGAAAAAAAATACAGGCCTGAAAGTTACCGGAAACTAGTGTGAAGAGCTTTGAGTATTGAGCTGGTAATTACTACAAAAAAAAACTGATTATGCGTGGTTTGTTGAATTATCACGTTGATGAGGTAAGAACTAGTTATTGAGTTATAAGCCTTGTGTTTTGGTTGCCGAAAGGATACGGTATTGTTCTGGATAATTGGGAGAGGAGTAGTCAAGGAAGCTAAGGCTAGGTGACTTGGTAAATCATGTCACCAATGGCTAGGGAAAAGTCTGTATAAGTAATGAAATAAGGGTGGGTTCTAAGCGTGGAAAATCTGATAAAAAAATCAAAGCTGAAGCGTATGTCTTCATTCTGGGGAGTTTGGGTGTTTAGAAGATGTAAATAATGTTAAGGAAATGTGGAATAATGTCACTACGTAACCAGGAGAAACTATCTAGTCGAAACCGAAAATATGCCTAAGTTTCTATGTACTGCAAACTTGGTTAAATGACTTCCGAGAACTTGTAAGAGTAACCTAGGGGTAGTGTGCTAGTAAAGTCAGATGCGTGAGCAAACAAAAAAAAGGGAAGGAAGAGAGATCATCAGTCCCTACAACATTTTCATTTTTGTATAAAAGAACTTCAGTAGTGTCATTAACTTTGTTTTGAGGATTAGAAACCGTCATAAGACTGTTAACTGAGTAGCTAGGCAATGAGTGGGGAAGTAGAACTAGATTAAACGAAACTGAAAGACAAAAAAAAAGGAGAATGTATAGTTTCTGTTTCTGTGCTCTGCAATAGTCACTTGTTTGAGAGTGGTTAATAACTGCATTAGTAAGCAGCAAAGTGATCAATTTGTTGGAGCTGCAATCTTGTGTTTTTCGGTGTGTCCAAATAATTTGTGTGAGGTTCTAGACAATCTTGGACTGATATGTTATGGGGAAAACTTGTTGATTAACCTAGGTAATAATGTCAGTAAAGGACTAGGAGGAAACTGATTAGAAAAAAATGTAGACAAAGGCTAAGGATTTGTGTGACAGATTTGGTTAAATGGTTACCAAAAATTTGCTGTTGTATGCCTAGAAAATCTGAGTGTTTGCCAAGGGATATTAATAAGAGACTTGGGGAGATATATATATCATTAAACTACTAGAGGAAAACTAGCAGGACATAACCGAAAGATGGCTGAATAAAGGTGTGCTGAAAACATTGAAGTAGTATTCCAGTTCTGTAGTAAATACCGGTTCTGCATAAGGGAAATTAAGAGGAGTAAACGGGGGTGTTTTGGGTTGTCTTTAAGTTCAAAATCTGGTTAAAACCTTTGACTAAGAGGTTAAACACTTTGGAGGATTAAAAGACTGATTGATGAATTAAAAGAAAGCTTAAAGAGAAGGTGTATCAAATCTGGCGATGTCTGTTTCTACAATTTCCAGTTGCTGTTTAGTGAAGTTACAGAAGGGATAACCGTGTAGCTTTGGGTTTGTCCTGGGTTTAAAATTCTTGATAGAACACTTAACCGCATGTGTAAACAATGAGGAAATCAGAACATTGAATAAAAGGGAAATATAGGAGAGAGGATACTCTAGTTGATGTTGCAGTTTTTCTGCAGGCATTACCGGCTCCGTATAACCAATTCTAAGGGAGTAACGGCATTGTTTTGAGTTGTTAAAGTTAAACCTCTATATACACCTAGCTAAGTCATGAACACGTTGGGAAAATGAAAGAAAAGAAATGAGTTCGACCACAGAAACAGAACAACATAAAAGAACTTACATCAGTACATCACAACAGTTTCAGTTTTTTAAATTCTGTATAGAAATCTTCAGTAGGCTTGAGTTCGTAGCCTTAACTTAGTGTCTCGAATTCTGAGAGTTAAGACTGTCTCGAGACTTTAACTAATAGCTAAGCTTTCAGGGAGAAAGTTGTAAGTCAGTCTAGAAAAGAAACAGAAGTAAACAAACAGAAGAAGTGTGAGAATTAGTTATCAGTTTCTGTTAGTTGCAGGTTCTGAAACTTTACATGTTGCAGTGTATTAACTTCCTGTGGTAACAAAGAAGCTGTAGTAACTTAATGACAGATCTAAGGGATTTCTAAAACGTGGGTTTAATAGGATTGTCTAGGTAGTTGAACAAGTTGGGAAAAACAGATGCGTGAACAAAACTGAAATGTAACAGGAGAGGGAAAGGATATCAGTTTCAGATTGTGGTTTCTATGTTAAGAGTTTCAGGAATGTGTTCCTTGGCATTTGGGATCTGTCTTGGGGGTTAAAACCATATTAAGACATTCAACTAATTAGCTAGGTTATCGAGTGAGAGAAACAGAAAGGAAGGACTGGTCTGTAACAGAAGGTAATTACGGAAATGTTGACAGGAATCGATATTTCAGGTTGGTGTTGTTTTCTGAAAATTTCTTTTCTGTGTACTAGAGTGCAGAAGTTGGGCGAGTGTACTACTGGGGTGATTCTGAGCTTAAAACAGTACTAACATTTAAAGCTAGATGGGTAATCAAGTTGAGGAAGGATTAAAAAAATCAGAAGCGAGAATAAGCAGACAGAAATCAGGAGAGTTTATCAGTTTGTATCAGTTCTGTCTAGTTCGGTTTGAGGTTTCAGTTTTCCTCGATTCCTTGGGACATCTCAAGAATCTGTCTAAAGCTTGGGTCTATCTTAGATGTTAAAATCCTGGAGAAACACACGGGGAGTGTAACACCCCAACTCAATCCAAATGTGGTCTCGCAACTTAACAGCATATATATACATGTCACAGCGGAATTCTTTACACTCCAGGATTGCCACGGTCTGACTAATAAATACCGAACATAGTGCATAACAACCTTAACCAAATACATATTATTCTTACAATCCTCTCAACAACCTATACATCTTACTAACTCAATTGTCATACGAGTGTACATACACAACTCGTAAGTCACACTTAATCCGTAACGCTTGTACCCCATCTTACTCTCGCGACGGCCGCCTCCTGATGTTCACCTGTGTAGTAAAAAAAAAGCCCCCAAAGGGGGTCAGCACGAATGCTGGTACGATCCTCTCATGGCCCCCAAGCTAACGTGGCTACGACGACTAATTGTTGATAGCATGGAGGTTGATTAGATGCACAACATAATAGTAAATGCTGTAAACAACAATCCAAATATGAACAATCAAAGTTCACACACAATGAGCGACTTAAATGCGTTCCCTTAATTAGAGAGTTAGTTATTAACCTTAAGTAATGTTCCCTCTTAATCTTAATCCATCCTTATCTCACCTCAATCTTAATCTTATCTTAATCTTAGAAACAACCACCCTTTAATAAGGAGTGGATGTAGCTTATCTTAGTCTTAGTAATACAAACCATCCTTTAAAGAGGAATGGTTGCAACTTATCTTATCCTTACCTTAATCTTAATCTCAGTATACAAACCGTTCCTGGAGGGGAATGGTTGTAGCTTAGTTCGAACCTGGGATTTAGGTGATCCCACCGCACCATCTTAATGCCACCTACTCTGGACGGGAGTCCAGCGCAGCTGAGCCGGCAACCGGCCCTAGGCTACAAGTCCGAAGACAAGTCCTTAAGCGGAAGTCGAATCTGCTATAGATACCGACCCCCTTTCCTTAGCATGCATGACCGGAGATCGGTCCCGGGTTTCCTCACTCAAGTTCCAGTTAGTAGTTATCTCAAGACCATGTTTGTTGGTTAACCTCTTTCGGTTCATATCGTCCCTTATTAGGGGGCGTTCCTTAGTCTCACTCAATTCCTTACTAAACATTGGTTAGTAAGTTCACACGGTATGTTGTGTTAGTTTTCAAACATCACAAACAATACAATAAATATAATATATTCCGGTTGCATGCTTTATCTTGTTTAGTGAGCACACAACAACAAATAGCACACAAGCCGAGGGACACCTCGTTAGCAAGGAGGTCACAAGAAGAACTGTACCGTTCACCGTTGGTCGTTCGGTTGCTTACTCTCTTCCGGAGTCCAAATCCCCAAGTCCTAAAACATTCATTCAGTTTTAGGTTGTTAATCACTTAACTTAATCCAACTTACTTAACTTGCTTAACTTACTTAATCCCTTAATGATTCCCACCTAACACCTCTTCAGTCTTACAACTTAATCTTACAACTTAACCTTAAACTTTTAAGTTTATACTTAACTTAACTTAATCCCTTAAGTTCCTAGGGTCCTAATCATTACCACCCTACCAAAGGTATACCTTATTACCTATTATCATTCTTAGAATTTAAATTTTTTTTTAATTTTTAGGCCCGACCGAACTTCCGACCGACCTTACCTAAGGTCGGTCCATTCCAGAACACTTCATCGTTTGAAAATTATACCCCGACCGACCTTGCAAGTCCGGTCCCAAGGTCGGTCCGTTCCCGAGAGTTTCCCCGAGGGAAATTTAAGCTCGACCGAACTTGCCAAGTCCGGTCCCATGTTCGGTCGATTCCAGAGACTTATTACCGTACAAAATACATGCCCGACCGACCTTGCAAGTCCGGTCCCAAGGTCGGTCCATTCCAGAAACTTTCTCCGGTAGTGTAATTTGAGCTCGACCGTTGCAAGTCCGGTCCCAAGGTCGGTCGGCTCCAGAACCTTGTTTCTAAATTCTCTTTTCAACTCCAAACTTCTCCTCATATATCCTAATATGTTATAACCTCATTTGGGCACTTCAAATACACCTTAAGCCCTCCTCCAAACACATTAAATCATTCACCAAGATCCACCTTAGTCATTATGCATTTTCCTTGTAATAATGTTAACACTTGTAACGTTTTCCTCTAGGTTCTAGGTGGTGGTTCATACCTAATGTAACCACTATGCCAAATGTTTTCCTCACCACTATAACATCATCTCCCAAGCATCTTTCACCATCGAAAATTCTTTTATGCATTTACTTAAGTTCCTTCACAAGCTTAAGCTTCCATCCATCAACACCTTATTCCTTCCTAGTTGTTTACCAACATTGCCTAAGTCCTAAATACTCAATTACATTCTCTTGATTCCTAAATCCTTCAAAGTAATGCCTAAGTCATTATAACTCATTATAACACTTTATCTCACCCCTTTTTCATCAAGACAACCTCTAAGACTTCCTAGTACTTCCTTAGTCATTAAATTCCCTTGGAACATATCTAAATCACCTTATGCATTACACCTTCTCCTTAAACTTATGCACAAGTCTTACATTCCTCATCTCATGATTTTGGTGTGTTCAAAAACACTCACCAATCCTCTAATTCCTCCTAGACATCTCTAGGTCATCTAAACCTCAAGAACTCCTTAGTTAACTAATCTCCACTCAAATTCCTCATAATGACTCCTAGTAAATCCTAGGTCATATTAATTCACCACCATCACCTAAACACTTATTTTCTACTCAAATTTCGCCATAGCACCTCTAGCATCATATCATGCCCAAACACATTATTTTTCCTCATTTAACCATCTCACACACATCAAGTTCTTTTCTCATATCTCATCACCCAAACCAACTCATTCACAACAAACTCAATATATGCAATAATCTTAAATTGCATAGCACTAAGGCTCTTAAATGACATGGCTCTTAGGCCCTTAAATAACTTAACTTAAACACTGAATTTCCCACATATAAAAGCTTTCAACCTGCAAATACACCCATCAATCTCATAGTAGTTATAATGCTCTTAAAATCCATCTTAACTTATGTACTAACTCACTCCCATTGGCTCCTTAGTCACAAGTTCCAAGCTTACTTAAGTTCTTTTTCTTAGGTTATACAACCCAATACACAATGTAAGCTCAAGCCACATTGGTATCCACCTAAACTCATCCCTTAAAACTTAAACCACCATTAGGAAGCATTTTACATTGTTTCTCAAGCTTATCTTAACTTCCTCCTTAGACCTCTTCTTGCATGAATCTCGGCCACCACTTAAATTCCCCTTGCCAATGTTCTAATCAATATTCAATGACTCATATGAGTACTAAACATATACTAACCTCAAGGATGAAACCTGGGTTAGAAATGTGTTCTAAAGCATAAAAGTGGATGATTACCTTTGAAGTCTCAAGTAGACTTGGGCATTGAATGAAATAGGACCTCCACTAGTCCTTGGTGAATAAAACAAGCTAGAACAAGGCATAAAAACAAAGCCCCATGAGTATTAATTTTCGGCCATGGTGTGGAAGTGATGGGAACATGATTTTCTTACATTTCCTTTACCTTAAGAGAATGGAGAAGCTAATGAGCTCTTCAAACTTGATTTTCCTCCATCAATGGAGATTTCCCATGGCTCCAAATGAAGCTTTTCCAATTTTGTAAGATGGAAAGCTAGAGCTTGAGCTAACTAAGAATAATCTATGCTCACTTTTTGATTTGGAGCTAAATGAGTAACTTATGGACATTTGAAGATGGAACAAGTATGGAGCTGGTTGGGCACGGTTTGGAACAGCGAGAAAAAGAAGAAACCGTGGAAGAGAAGGGAAATGAAGAAGAGAGGAGAGAGGTAGGCTAATAAGAGATTTGCTTTATAAAAGCAAATAGTAACTTTCTTTACTTATCTCTTCTTTTTCCCTTATTTGATGAAGTCCATTGTGACTCATCCTTAGAAAACCGGCCCCCTATCTTAAACAAGGCTAGTCATGGTCTTTGTTGACCAACTAATTAGCTTATATTGATTAAAACTTAAACTTGTCACTATTTGGCACTATTCACTAATCGTGCACATATTTCTGAAATTTTTGATTTCCCATTGATTTAGGCTTCCTAATGTGATACTAATTAGAACATGTTGATTAAAGAGTAATGATGGACATTTAGCCACTCAAAACTCATTCTAAGACAATTTCTCAAAATGTGCTTTAAGACTTCTTAAAGCACATTTTGTGTTTTAACTTGTTTTCAAGCTTGGTTTTCTTTGCTAATTGATTTACAATGTCCATTAGCATATTACTAAAGTCTTATAATGGTATTTGGGTGCTAATCAAAGTCACTCCAAGCTTAGAGCACATTTTTGCCCTAATTGCCCTTAAGGCATTTTCTTGTGTTTTCCTTGGTTTAAATTGTCTACCAATCTTTCTAAGGCATATTCTAGCCTTACTACATCATAATTTGATGTTTACTTAGCATACTTAGGTTTGGGGTATTTCAGGGAGATAATACTAAGGAACTAGGGAAGGAAGTCACGAGAGTTTTAACTAAACAGCTTGGTCAAAACCAGATAATAGATAAAGGGTTGAGTGCTGAAAACTTCACGAGAGGAATGCAGAAACTCAGCTGTGTAAGCTGAGGAATAGGGCAGGAAATAGAATACATAACAGAAAGTAAAATTTAAGTAAGACTAACAGTTGGGTTGAGAGAAAACCGAAAGAAAGAAAAATGATCAGAGAGCGACTTCAAATTCCCTGTTACAGATGGTCAAATTCTGCTATTCTGTATAACTAGTTGCAGGAGTTTTCCAGAGTGTTGAATTGGCTTAGCAATAAACCCAAAACCCTAGTACTACTTGGGCTAGATTTGTAAAACGCCTTAGGAGAATTGGACCTCAGTTGGGGACTTAAACAGGGAGTAAGAAGAGGATATGAGTGGTTAGTGTTTTTAGTTTTCTGTCGGGTTTTCGGTTCAGTATAGATGTGAAATACCCCAAACTTAGATATGGTGTTTAAATGATAAACTAAGATATAAGGAGGCTAAATAATGCCTTAGAAACATTAAGAAACATTTCTAATCAAAGAAAACATAAGGAAACACCAAAAGAGCAGTTTAAGTAAAAACGTGCTCTAAACTTGGAGAGACATGGGAGAGTACCCAAATATTGTTCTAAGACCTTAGTAACATCCTAATAGTCATTTTAAATCAACTACCAAAGAAAACCAAGCTTGAAAACAAGTTAAAACACAAAATGTGCTTTAAGGAGTCTTAAAGCACGTTTTTGAAAAATTGTCTTGTAAATGAGTTTTGAATGGCTAAATGTCCATCATTACTCTTTAATTAATATGTGTACTATATAGTATCACATTTGGAGGTCTATATCAATGGGAAATCAAAAATTTCACAACAATGTGCCTTGTTTTTGATGAATAGTGAATTTATTAAGCTAGTTATAACATAAGTCTATATAAGTGAGACATTTGGTCAACAAAGACTAAACTACCCTCATTACTAAAAGGGGGCCGGTTTCTTAAGGGGTGAGTCACCACCTTCATGACTCATTAAGTTAAGAGAAAGCAAATAAGTAAGTTATAAAGCATAAAACACTATTCACCTTTTTAAGATAAATATTACTTTAGCTTACCTCTCCTCACTTCTTCATTTTCCCTTGTTGCCCACGATTTCTTGCTCTTTCTCTTCTCCATTCACGTTGAGCTTAACCTCCATGAAAGCTCCACCTTCTCTTGCACGCCACTTGCTCATTTAAGCTCCAAATCCAAAAAAATAGATATTCTTCTTAGTTAGCTCAAGCTCCTCCTTTCCATCTTTTCAAAACTTCAAGAGCTTCATTTTGGTGCCAAGTCAAACCACCATTAGAGGAGGAGATTCAAGTTTGGAGACTCCATTGGCATCTCCATTCTCTTAAGGTAAAGAAAGTGTAAGAAAATCTAGGTTTCCACCATTTTCTTCACATAACCGAAAATATATACTCATGGGACTCCATGTTTATGCCTTGTTCTAGCTTGTTTCTACTCTTCAAAGGAGAGAGGAGGTCTTTCTTGCTTCACATCCAAGTTGTCTTGAGGAACCAAGGTAAAACAATCACATTAATACCTTAAAACATACTTTTAAACCTAGGGTTTGTTCCTTAGGGTTAATGTGTTATCTAGTACTCATTGGAGTCATTGAATATTGGTTAGAACATTGGCAAGGAGAATCACATTGGTGACCGAGATTGAGTAAAGAAAACCTAAGGAGAAAAGCTTTTAAGCTTGTGAGAAAACAAGGTAAATTACCTACCTTAAGTTGTTTTGTTGTTTAAGGAAATGAGATATGGGTATATGATGAGTTTGGTGTAGAGTTTATATTGGGAAGGTGCTATTAAAACCTAGGAGAAACAATGTCTATTCTTGTGAACTTGTGACTAAGGAGCAAATGAGAAAAGAGATAGTTTAAGAATATAAAGGTGAAGTACAAGGAGCATTTTATTTCAATGGGAGCCTTGTTGAGTGTATTCGCAGGTTGAAGGCATATATATGTGGAAATTCAGTGGTTAAGATTATTGTCATTTAAGGGCCTAAGTGCCAAGCATTTTAAGTTTAAGCACTATATGATGATGTGGTGTGGTTTTGGTGCAAATTGGGTGTTAAGCTATTGGATGAGAGAATTTGTGTGGTATTGGTTGTTTGGTGAGAAAACCCATGTGTTAGGAGGTACTATATACTAGAGAACCTATGGCAAAATTTAAAGGAGAGTCTAAGTGTTTAAGATATCCTAAGGGAATTTAATGACTAAGGAAGTACTAGGAATGTTCTATAGGTTGTCTTGGTGAAAAAGGGTGAAGTTAAGGTATTTTAATGACTTATGATGACTTAGGTATCACCATGGAAGGTTTAGGAATCAAGAGAATGTATTGGAGTATTTAGGACTTAGGCAAATGTTGGTGCACATCTAGGAAGGAAATAATGTAATGATGATGGAAGTTTAATCTTGTTAAGGAACCTTAAGTGAATGTTTAAAAGAGTTTAGATAGTGAGAGATGCTTGGGAGATGATGTTATAGTGGTGAAGAAAACGTTTGGCATAGTGGCTACACTAGGTATGAACCACCACCTAGAAACCTAGAGGAAAACATTACAAGTGTTAGCATTATTACAAGGGAAATGCATTATGACTAAGGTGGATCTTGGTGGATGATTTAAGGTATTTTAAGGAGGGCTTAAGGTGTATTTGAGGTGCCCAAATGAGGTTATAACATATGAGGATATATGAGGAGAAGTTTGGAGTTAAAAAGGAATTTAGAAACAAGTTTTTAGAGCCGACCGGCCTTAGGACCGGACTTGCAAGGTCGGTCGGGCTCTGTTACACTACCGGAAAATGTTTCTGGAATCGACCGACTTGGGGGACCGGACTTGCAAGTCCGGTCGGGCTTGTTTTGTGAGAGGGGAATGTTTCTGGAATGGACCGGACATGGGACCGGACTTGCCAAGTCCGGTCGGCATGAATTTAGTACGGATTATAAGTCTCTGGAATCGACCGGACATAGGACCGGACATGTAAGTCCGGTCGGAGTGAATTTTCTAACGGTAACAGGTACTGGAATGGACCGGACTTGGCAAGTCCGGTCGGTAAGTCCGGTCGAGCCTAAAAATAGAAAAAAAAAAGAAATTTTAATTTCTAAAAATGGTAATGGGTAATGAGGTATGCCCTTGGTAGGGTAGTAATGATTGGGACCCTAAAACTTGAGGAATTAAGTTAGATTAAGTATAGTTTTAATGTTCAAGTTAAGTTTGTAAGATTAAGTGATGAAGACTTGGGAGTTTAGTGAATGGAAGTCCTTAGGGACTAAGTGAGTTAAGTAAGGTGCAAATAACTAATAACCTAAAAATGAATGAATGTTTTAGGTTTGTGAGTTGGGACCCCGAAGAAGATTAGTCAAACAACGATCGACGGTGAACGGTACAATCCTTTTCGTGACCTGCTTGCTAACGAGGTGTCCCTCGGCTTGTGTGCTATCTGTTTATTTGCTATGACTAAAACAAGATAAAGCATGCAACCGGTTATATTGTCCTCGTTGTGTTGTGTTACGTTTACACTAACCCGCGAGGCTTGAGATTGTTACTAACCAAGTTTAGTACTTACTGAGTTAAGAATAAGAGTCAAGTTGATGGTTGTCGGTTAATGCCCGATAAGGCTTAGCTAGCACATGGTGTTTAAGATGTCTACTAACTGGAACTTGAGTGAGGAAACCCGGGACCGATCTCCGGTCATGCATGCTAAGTGGAAAGGGGGACGGTATCTGAATCAGATCCGCCCTCGCTTAAGGACTTGTCTTCGGACTTGTAGCCTAGGGCCGGTTGCCGGCTCAGCTACGCTGGACTCCCGTCCAGAGTAGGTGGCATTAAGATGGTGCGGTGGGATCACCTAAATCCCAGGTTCGAATTAAGCTACAACCAATCCCTTCCAGGAAAGGTTTGTATACTGAGATTAAGACTAAGACTGAGATTGAGATTAAGATTAAGATAAGGTAAGGAACTGAGATTAAGGAATTAAGGACTGAGGAGGGGGTTACTAACCCACTCGTTGAGGGAACGCTTGAGTCGTTCATTGCTTGTGAACTATATATGTTCATCTGTGGTTATTGTTATTGCACTTCATATTATGTTTGTGTATGTAATCAATTTCCATGCTATCGACAATTAGTCGTCGTAGCCCCGTTAGCTTGGGGGCCATGAGAGGGTGTACCAGCATTCGTGCTGACCCCCTCGGGGGCTATTTTTACACTTGCAGGTAAGAGGCCGATGAGGACGCACTACGAGAGTAGGAGGGTTTAGACTTAGGAGGGGACTTTTATTTTGAGTTCGGGTTGCGCCTGTGCACCCGACTGTTGATATTAAACTGTTGTAAGTTGAGATTATGTTTGAGATACTAGTACTCGGTTGGTCGTGGTATTATGAACGTTGAAGTGTAAGTTGGATAATTGTTTTGGGATAAGTAAAGTAAGTTTTTAAACCGGTATCTTCTAACGATCAGACCGTGGCAAGGTCCAGGAGTTGTTTATTTCCGCTGCGACATATTCGATTAAGTGTTCAGATTGCGATAACCACGATAGGCTTTGGATGGGGTGTTACAAGATGAGTCTCCAGTTGATTAGCACCGGGTATGAATATAAACCGTACTAAAATGCTTAGTAACAGAGGTACACCTTAGGCAGCTTGAAACTAAATCTTGGGTGAACTAAGAATAGGAAATAACCAAGTTAATGAGCATAGAAGTGGAGAAATATTCCCTAGTTGTTGAGTATCAACCCGTAACCATTGGGTTGGTCTAAGAAGGATTAATAATATAACGCCTAGAATTATAACCGGATCAACAAATCGAAGTAATGCATATTTAAAGGAATTCGAAAGGGAATTAGGAATAATACCAGAGAATACGAGAAGATTATGTTGGGACAAGTTCGAGGTACCTTAAATATTACTGGTTGGCTAAAACAATGATCCAAACCAAACGGATAAAGTAGGTCAAGCATTGGTAACCGTAATACCTAAGGCTAGGCCAAACTTTATGAATAGAACTATAAAAAAATAACGCATGATCGAACGATCTAACCCGTTCGAATAATCGTTACAGGAGTGAGTCCCACGAGCAGCGGGGAACCCTTGTGCAAGTATCTATGACAACTATAATAAGGTATGGACATGTGTGGTTCGTATGTTGCCGTGTTACACGACTTGTGTACTGTGTGCTTTGCTTGACAATGACCTTAAGACTAAAGCATGAAAATTGGATTGCTTGTTGTGACTTGCTTAAATGCTTGTTATATATCATTGTTGCATATTACTTGCGCGCACACAGTAGTATAGTCCCTTTCTCGTTTATGGAGATTTGAGATGAAGCTTGACGAACTACGTAAACAAACAAAAGAATTAAACAATGAGAAAACTCCTCTCTAACTATAGAGGACTTCTAAGGACACCCACTATGGTGTCAAGATATTTATGATAAATGGATAGCCTATTGAGGACTACTATCGACACCCACAATGGTGTCGAGCTGACAAGAAAAAAATGTATATAATAAGTAAGTACAAGCTGATGGATCATATGGATAATCCGAGAAGAAGGATTCCCGGGCCGCGCGGTTTGGACGCTCGGGAGTTGGTATCTGCATCAGATCCTTTGACCGACTATTGTTATTATTGTGGAGCGCACCCTGGGGTCTAGAGATGACCCCTCTTTCTCGACACATGACGCCGGGACTGGAGGAGTAGCGAGCACACCCTGGGGTCTAGAGATGACCCCTCTTTCTCGACATATGACGTCGGGAATGGAGGAGTGGCTATGGAGAAGACGTTCTCCAAATTGTGGTGATAAGAGAATTCACAAATAATCCTTAAAGAAACAAGGAATGATTAGCACCTACATAATAAAGACTCGGGATCTAATCTATATCCCCTGACTTGGTGCCGGAGAATAGAGGAAAACATGTGTAATGAGACCAAGCAAATAAGAAAGTTCACAAATGTGATTCTTTAAGAAACAAGAGATGAATAGCACCTACATAATAAAGTCTCGGGGTCTAACCTATATCCCCTGACTCGGTGCAAGAGAAGGAAGGAAACTTGTGTAATGAGAACAAGAAAACAATACGTAATCGCTTGAATGATCCTATAGTGAGGATCGGCGATATAATTTACCTACGCACACGTCATATTAATTACTTGGTTGTTGTTGCTAGATTAGCAGCTTGTTGTGCTTGGATGTTGTTGCTAATGTTGTGCTACCTTTAAGTGTGTACGGTACTATGATGTACTGTGGTGTGTTTTTACTGCTTTATTATAGCATGTAAATTGGCTTAATACTATTCGACCAAGTAGTCGTGTGGCCCGGCAACATACGGGCTACACACGTTCATACTCAGCGTTTGCTGAGTCCTTTACACCCATTTTTTTTTCAGGTATTGAGCCGGACGATAACGGAGCGTAGGCGGGATGGCTACCATGGGGGTAGTCCATCCGGGCATAACCTTTGAATTGTGTAGTATGTTTAGTGTAGGGGTTGATACTAAACCCGAGATGTAATTCTCAGATTAGGATTTGGTATTTTTATTGTAGACACTCGGTATTTGATAATTGTATTTTGAGTTGTATATGAGTTTTGTCTGAGGCGGTTTCCAGTCATTCAGACCGTAACCTGGTGTTGGTAGTATGGTTCTGTCAACCACGTGGGTGGTTGGCGTCTGTGACACCCGAATGGAGTTTATACTGCTGCGTAGTTAACCGTGATGTTATTTAGGCGCGACGTTTGCATTGCTGGATGTTTATTCGGGGTGTTACATAAAGTTGTATCAGAGCGTAGTTACGCTCTGATGACTGGAACAGAGAAGTACCGAGTATAGGAAAACCGGAAAGTAGGAATTCTGATAGCGGGTTAAGGGTTGTGGGTAGTACGTGAGGCGCGTTAGTTAGGGTTCTTCCCCAGTAATACTGGATGCCTAGCAAACACCCACACCCAACCTCCACATGCTTAATTGTCTCTTAAATTCAGAGAAAGAACGCTAGAGAGGTAGAAAACCTCCTCTTACTCGGGGAAACCCGATCTGGCATCTACTTAATGTTATACAATCAACCCGAGAAGAAAAGACTATACTACACAATAGACGTTGCCAAAGGATAATACCCGTAGAGGGACCAATTTTAGCAACAACTTGGGTCGACATGCTTAGCAGTCGATAGGACCGTACCTCACAAGCAAACAGGACCAAAATACCCTAAATTTTATGAAATAAAAAAAGAGCTTAAATAAACAATTAATTAAGCCAAAGACGGGATTGAGATAAATTCTCCAAATCGTACACCTGAGAGGCTAATTTTAGTAAACCTCTCTTAAACAATGAAATAAGAGAATATAGTTTGAGACGAAATTACACCATAAAAAATTGGTACAATCTGTAATGCTTAATGAAGCATGACATAATTTTACACACTAAAGTATAATAATACGGAATTCGATAAATTCCCTACTCTCTCTTACGTTTCTCTTCAGTCTCTGACATAACAAATTTTCTAAGACACCAATTACAGTTCCCTGAGAAAAACACATTGGTAAAGGGATCATAAAAAGAACTCTCGAACCTTGTAAATAGCCATTACCATGGGGCACTAGTTACCCACCCAAACACAAATCAAACAGATAGGAAATGGCAAAGAATAATGCCACTATTGCGAAATAATCCCTCCAAACACCCTACATATTCAGGGACTCTAAACAGGATTTATCAAATCATATATGTATACCAACGTACATACATACATACCAGAAAAGACAAGTCACCAATAAAACCCAAGGAGTAGACAGGTTCAATTAGAGAAGGTCATGATTAGTAAGCCACCATACCTAACTTGAGTTAACAATACAACTCAACGATCGAAAATAAATATTGAGACCTCAGTGGTGATAAATACGGAGTACCTACCACTCGTTTAGTGGACCAAGAAGGTAACAAGCTAGACTATTTCAAGTAAGAGAAACACACAAGGAATAATAAACAGAAAGTAACAAATGGGTTACGAGACCCATAACGGATTAATATGGGAAACAAAGTAAAGTTTAACTCCGATAAAAGTGAGCCTAAACGGCCAACAAGGAAAAAAATCAGACAAATATCTATGAAGAGGAAATATCAGGAGGAAACCAAACATTTATGAACAACTGGGTATCGAGATTTGGAAATTTTGAAATAATTGAGGGCGTAATAGAGAGATTAATTGATAGGCTTAGATGAGTAATGAATCATTTTGTAAAGTCAATATTAACTTGCAAGTGCAAGAAAATCATAGTAATATTAAGAATTGGGATGTATACCATGGTATACCCTATTGGCTAGCACTGGAATTTATAAGACCCCCTGTACTGACGAATGAACATGTATATATATATACATATGGTATTAGGGTTGGGATGAAAGGACCTAAGAGCACCAGGGGGATATAAATGTATGTACCAATACACCATTAAATCTATGGAAACCACCGTATGTAGATATATATATACATATATAAGACAAAAGGGTATTGCAATACCTACCTGACCTCGGAACTTATAACACATAAGTGTATATATTATGGATACGAGAACGAATGGATGTATATATATATGTACACATTTAGATGTATATATAGTTGGAGAATTTAAAGAGTTAATCTAAAGGATATGATTTTAATGCTAATCCATGAATCAATTACTGGATGACTACAAACGAGCGAGATAAGAATTGAAATTGGTTAAATTGATTGTTTGTTTAAATCGGACGTGCAAGGTTGAACTTGACCCTGGCCAGGTCCAGTGACACTGAGCACCAATTGGGGTGAAGGGATAGTCCAACACTTACACTGATAACGTCAGTGTTGGATGATTCTCGAAACCCCCTACAAGCGGACACATAACTACAATTAGGTGTCAAATTGTATGAAATTGGTTGGTAAAGTGCGAAGAAAGTATTATGGCTACTGGATAATAAAAGTACATAAAATACATGGGTACATGGTTCGAAACCTAGAAAATAAATACATACAAGGATGTAAAGACTCGAAACTGTAGGAAAAATGGTGTGATGTTACCAATAACCAAAATGGCAATACATGAAAACATGTACTACAGAAACCAAATGCGAGACACTAAACCTTGTGACTAAGCAGCAGCTTATCGAGACTAAACATCCGATGTTAAACAATTTACAATCATAGAGACTTCTAACATATACAATTCGACAACCTTTAGACTTAAACTAGGGGAGGTCAACCAGCAGTGTCAAGGCCATATTTGGGCTGGAAATAAAAATAATAAAAAGATTACTTAAAGACGAAGAAAAGTCAAATCTGGTTGTACGCATCAAGGGAGAAAATAGGTAACAATGCTAGGAGAGTGAACTAGCTAACTACACATAATGAGAGAAAACTAAACCAAAGGCAATCAGAGTCGCACAGCAGAAGCTGGTGGACCATATCGCACATCTTCCAGTGGAATAAAAAGTGACATATCGACCAATACCTTGGACCCAGAGAGGCTAAACCCGAATCCGTTTATAGATCGTTGTGGAAACCGATATAAATCCTCGAGGCAGAAGCTAAGCCATTAACATAGCCAACACATTCGATAAGATTATGAGGTGACCTAGATTGTATAGAAATAAGCATACCCATGAAAATTAAACATCTTGAACCAAGGTTCTAGGATGATATAGTAAGGATTATGTGGGCGTAATCCATTTTTAAGGGGGGTAGGCGCGTTGCGTTTCTACTGAGTCATTGCTCGTTTTGTGGTGTTATTTTGAATGCTATGTGTGTGGATTGGGTTGAATGCATTGTGGTTATGAATGAGTAACTTGTTTAAATTGATTGCTGATGAGTACAGAATATGAGTAATACTGGTACATTACAATATTATTGAGAATTCGAGCAAGTCATAGATGTGGCATAGTGCTTATAAGCACTAATAGTGGAATAGAACTATGGACCTTGGTTAGAAATTCACTATGTGTATTCCTACAACCACCCACTGGTTGGTAGGCCTGTGTGTATGAATTGTGCAAAATTGGGTGTGTGTATTGTATTGGATGGAGTTTGTGCTGTGAAGAATGTTGTGTATCCTTGGTTACACCTCAACATGTTATATATACATTGCTAACACCTTGGACTACTATGAAAACTTGTGATAAGCCGCTAAAGTGGCATGATGCTTATAAGCACACCTGAGTAGTGAGTATTATCTACTTGATCCCCGGGAATGACCAGAATATGAATATTAATTAACGAGACAAGACTTCGGGTCGAAGTCTCTTTAAGGGGGTAGGTTGAAACACCCCTAATAATTAAAACACACGAAATCAAGAATATGTGTGGTATTTTCAATAACCGGTCACATTATATAACCATGGTATAACTTATAACCTACAATACTAAGGGACATACATATGTCCGTGAAGGTGGTAACGAGACACATTGTAATATAAACCCTTGTGCTCGTCGGTTGTGGCATTACTCAATACAATTGAGCAAAATAAATTATTCCATGTCAGGATCCTTATACACGAAACAAGTGTGACACATTATGCAAACTGAAATATATGGAGTACTCATTGACACATAACAACTATACTAGGTAACATATATTACGAGAATACATTATACGAACATGCGCAGGTGACATGTTCACATAAATACTTGTGCTCACCAAATTTAAACCCCTGAACTCAGTTGTTAAACTAATTAGGTATGTGTTACCAGATTTCATTATAATACTATAGCAATTTATCAGCCCCCACCCATATTATATCCGAAAGTCCTGAAATCCACTAGCAAGTATGTAATTATCCACTCACACCTTGCATTACCGAGAAGCTGTGCAAGTTCCCACTAACCCATGTGAATAACTGATAAGCCGCAGACTTATCATATTTTATGGGCTAGATTTAGTATTATATTTATCTAAATAAAGTTATATTTATGTTATTTATGCTTATTATGTGTTAAAATATAATATTTGTACATATTTATGTTTTTATGAGTTTTCTGTGCAAGGAATGATTTTCTAGGCAAAAGTTAATTGAAGCCGGACTCCATGCCGGGTGGATCCTGCACGGCATGAACACAGAACAGAAAAGAGGCCTTGCCGGATGTGATGCCGGGTAAATTCTATCCAGCATGAGTGTAAAGTCGCTTCGGTTGACCATACGACAACACATGTGTTCCACGTGATTTCCAACCGCTGCCGGGTGTGATGCCAGGTATATCCTACCCGGCATAAGCACTTTTTCGCGCGGAATTGACGGTTTCGACCGTTAACAGTTGGGCGCATTTATCACGTGTGCCGGCTATTGGTGATCCGGCACGACGCCCGGCAACGACACATTTAATGCCTATAAATAGGCTGAGGAAGGCAACAACTGAACACACTTCAACACCATATTATACTTCATTCACATCTTAGTTTCCGCCCCATTCCAAGTGTTGGTGTCCAAGGAACATTTGCAGATCCATCCACGCAAGAGAAGAAGAAGACCTTGTCAGGGTTAAGGCTATTAACATCTCCTTCTCCCCCTTTGTACTCTCTTCTTGTAGTTGTGTGGATGGTGATGCAGAATCCTTGTTAGGTTTTGGTTAGGGATGACTTCCTTGTAAAACTCTTATGATCATTTATGGAATTTTCAAGTTTCTTAACCCGAGTTCTAATCTTCTTACAAGTAGAATGAAGTAGCTATTCATTCTCTTATCTCTATGTCCTATTTGAGGTTCACAAGACAAGAATAGGATAGATTAGGATTTTGGTAATCTTTAACATTGTCTTCTGCGCCTCAGCGGGAGCAAGACTTAAGGTTTAGGGTTAATCTCTTATTTCCCATTATTCTGTTGTATTCGCGGCATTGGCTATGCACGATGCAAGTATGAATATTGAGTTCCTTTTGTCAGATCCGAATCTGGAAGTGTTGTTTACGAAATGTACGATGCCGGATGGCATGCCGGGTATAAGTTATCCGGCACGTTCAAGGCCATGAATCTGCCGGGTAGCGAGGATCCGGCATCACATCCGGCATATGCATTTTGCGAGACCAAATCCTCTTTGAGACTTGCCACCCTTGATCATTGGTCATACGAACCTTTTGCATTGATAATCTTCCCAAATCAAAGTTAGTTTATCTATTTATTTATTTAGTTTAGGATCACATTTTCAATTCCCCCCTTGTTATTATAGAATAGGCTTTTGCCCGGATTAGGACTAATTTTCTATAAGTCCCTTGGGTTCGATACTCTCGGTCGTAATATATTTACACTATACTCCGACCAGGTTTTATTTTGCTACCCGTAGTAGAGTTGTAGGATTAGTTAATAATTTATTTCATTCTTTGTATATTTTTTATCTTACAATTTCTCGTTTAGCAAATTGGCGCCGTTGCCGCGGACTTGGAATTAGTCCAAGTCCTAAATTCGGTAAAACGCCCTATTCTTTATTCCCTATTCTTTATTCTTTGATTCTTTGATTCTTTGATCCCTTGATTCTTTAGTTTATTTTCGCCCTTAGATTTTGAGATTTGAATGTTGCCGTGCGAATGCCGGGCATCTGTCACCCGGCAAACCCGGAGGAAGTCCTATGCCGGACAGGACTTGGCCGGCATTATGTCGGCATGTTCAAAATGTTTTCAAAATTTGTACACTGTTGAGTTTACAAATTTAAATGCATTATTGTCTACCCCTTACGTTATTTCTCTATTATATTAGTTCCTATACTATAATTCTTTATTTTGAATTTCGAGTTTGCATTTGCCGTGTATTGTGCGGGTGTTTCACCCGGCATTTCGAGGAAGTCCTATGCCGGACGGGGTTTGATCCGGCTGTCACCCGGCATGCGCAAATTCCTCAATATTATTGTCGTAAATGGGGAGGGACATTAGGAATGGTCTCCTTTGCATCTATATTGATGATTCTACACTTAATGTCTTTAATTAAGTTTATTTTTTTTTCGATTTTTGTTCACGCCGGCAAACATGCTGGGTTGTATAAACCCGGCAATATGGAGGAAGTCCATTGCAGGGTAAGAGTCACGGGGCCACTATGTCGGCAGAACCAAACTTTATTTTCCTTGTATTTCATAATTTTAATTATGTCATTATATATTTCTTTTATTATTACGAATATTATAATGTTTATGTTGCTCCTAAGGAAATAAGGTGAATGCATCATCTCCGATCACATAATCTTCATGAAGATTTATCTGACCGCGATCGGAGACAAGGAAGCCATCTCGTTCTTAAGGCAACAGACGAAACCAACAAACGCACTCCCTGACAAAATGGAATCAAAAACCACGGCGAATGCAAGAACTCTCTCCTAGCAGGCAAATGTGGTTAGTGCACGACCACACCACCTAGAGCACCGAATTCCAAGATTTTACAACGCCATGAGAGATGGGAAATGCAAAAGATTGGACCAGTCGCATGGAGCATAAGTCGATGCAGTTGCAAATGCAGCAACTTTTTGCTCAACTATGACATTTGGTCAACTCCGTCTCCAACACTAAATTGATCAACGGGAGTATGCGAGATCGATCTTCGTTTCTATCGAGATCTCTGATCACTCGGCCAAGTAGCCAAAGGCTAAGTGTAGGGCAGCCCCACGCATCTGGTCTTCTTTACCGCAGGGGAGTCACTTCCTTTCTTATTTCTTTATATTTCTTTTGACACTAGGGACAGTGTTCCTGCCAAGTGTAGGGCAGGGTCCCCCCTTAAAAAATATATTTTATTTTTAAATTTATATATTTATAAAAAAATAAATCACTAGTACATTTGATATAAAAGTGTGAGTTTATCGATGTTTTACTAAACTTTTTGCATGTTTTCGACTAAGATGAGATTAGGAATGACTAAAAGCGTTCTTTGACTGGTAACCTTTCTAATGACTTATAGATTCCTGTTTTTAACTTTTGATTTCTTATTAACATGAGTATATGATCTTTCTCTAATTCTTTCCTTATTATACTTATGGGTGTTTTTTTTTTTTCCAAATTGTGAAAAATCTTTTGGGTGAAAATCTTAAAAAGGGTTTTTGTGCAAAGAAAGAAAAAGAAGAGAAGAAAAAGAAAAAAGATAGAAAAAATCTTCTTCCAAAGGAAAAGTATTATATTCCTAGAGGTTGCAAAAGTGCCTCTGAATAAAAGCAAGAAAAGAGAGTTTTTCCTTTTATTTTTCTCCTAAATTCCCCGTTCTTCAATGCAAAAAAATCATGGTTGATTCAGAAACTCTTGCAACATAGGGCTGATTCATAAAACCATTGATGAGAGTCTTGGCCACATTCAGAAACTCTTGAAAAATAAAGCTAAATGATGGAAACCGGAAAAAGGAGAGATACAAAAATCCCTTATGCAAAATAGCCCAAAAGCTTTTGATCGGTTTTGAAAATTCTTTGTTTTATACCCATTAGTATGTTTTGATAGAATAAGGTAGATTAAGTGATACTTATGAATTAGAGTCATAGAGTTGAGAATATTTATCTACATTTCATTCTAAAGTTTATCTGTTTTGTGCATAAGTAATTACTCCTTTCTAATCTTGTTTTGCTCGAGGACTAGCAAAAGGTAAGTGTAGGGCCTTGATAAGCCGCAGACTTATCATATTTTATGGGCTAGATTTAGTATTATATTTATCTAAATAAAGTTATATTTATGTTATTTATGCTTATTATGTGTTAAAATATAATATTTGTACATATTTATGTTTTTATGAGTTTTCTGTGCAAGGAATGATTTTCTAGGCAAAAGTTAATTGAAGCCGGACTCCATGCCGGGTGGATCCTACACGGCATGAACACAGAACAGAAAAGAGGCCTTGCCGGATGCGATGCCGGGTAAATTCTATCCGGCATGAGTGTAAAGTCGCTTCGGTTGACCATACGACAGCACATGTGTTCCACGTGATTTCCAACCGCTGCCGGGTGTGATGCCGGGTATATCCTACCCGGCATAAGCACTTTTTCGCGCGGAATTGACGGTTTCGACCGTTAACAGTTGGGCGCATTTATCACGTGTGCCGGCTATTGGTGATCCGGCACGACGCCCGGCAACGACACATTTAATGCCTATAAATAGGCTGAGGAAGGCAACAATTGAACACACTTCAACACCATATTATACTTCATTCAAATCTCAGTTTCCGCCCCATTCCAAGTGTTGGTGTCCAAGGAACGTTTGCAGATCCATCCACGCAAGAGAAGAAGAAGACCTTGTCAGGGTTAAGGCTATTAACATCTCCTTCTCCCCCTTTGTACTCTCTTCTTGTAGTTGTGTGGATGGTGATGCAGAATCCTTGTTAGGTTTTGGTTAGGGATGACTTCCTTGTAAAACTCTTATGATCATTTATGGAATTTTCAAGTTTCTTAACCCGAGTTCTAATCTTCTTACAAGTAGAATGAAGTAGCTATTCATTCTCTTATCTCTAAGTCCTATTTGAGGTTTACAACACAAGAATAGGATCGATTAGGATTTTGGTAATCTTTAACATTGTCTTCTGCGCCTCAGCGGGAGCAAGACTTAAGGTTTAGGGTTAATCTCTTATTTCCCATTATTCTGTTGTATTCGCGACATTGGCTATGCACGATGCAAGTATGAATATTGAGTTCCTTTTGTCAGATCCGAATCTGGAAGTGTTGTTTACGAAATGTACGATGCCGGATGGCATGCCGGGTATATGTTATCCGGCACGTTCAAGGCCATGAATATGCCGGGTAGCGAGGATCCGGCATCACATCCGGCATATGCATTTTGCGAGACCAAATCCTCTTTGAGACTTGCCACCCTTGATCATTGGTCATACGAACCTTTTGCATTGATAATCTTCCCAAATCAAAGTTAGTTTATCTATTTATTTATTTAGTTTAGGATCACATTTTCAATTCCCCCCTTGTTATTATAGAATAGGCTTTTGCCCGAATTAGGACTAATTTTCTATAAGTCCCTTGGGTTCGATACTCTCGGTCGTAATATATTTACACTATACTCCGACCGGGTTTTATTTTGCTACCCGTAGTAGAGTTGTAGGATTAGTTAATAATTTATTTCATTCTTTTGTATATATTTTTATCTTACAATTTCTCGTTTAGCAATAACCCACTCAGCCCTTCATTGCTACATGTAAACCCATACATTCCTTTCTCGCGTGTGAATCCGTATCCTCAGGCAATCAGTTAAACCACTGAACTCCTCACTTTCCTTCATTTACTCACGCCTCGCTAATCTTCTTCTCCCTCTTTCGCATAAACTTTGCATGCAACCTGCGGGGAGGATCTCTGGAAACCGTCACACGAAAATCCACCCCAAAGCTCCAGAAGGTAAGCGTGAGTAACCGACACTTGAATCTCCCTTTCCTTCTCCTCTTGTTTTGTCCGAAACTCTTGAGATTTAACTCTCCCTTTCCTCCTTCCTTTTTCGCATGCATGCGTCTGAGAATGATTCTGCATAGCTGTGTTGAGAATCCTCAAGAGGCCACTCCATCCCTTCACAAGTTTAAGCGCAAGGAAAAATAGTCCCGGTTTGCCTCCCTACCTCTGTTTCATTCCCTTGTTCTGTCTGATCCGAAAATCATTTCTCAGACCTCTAATCTACATCTCTTTCCTTCGCATACCCTGCATGCAAGCCTACTGGTATACGCCTTGGGAAAACGTCGAACAAGATCTTCCTCCAGATCTCTCGAAGGTAAGGGCAACAAAACCGAGAACATGCTTGTTTAGTCCCATCTCTATTCTCTGTTTCTGATGTTCGAAAACTTTGTGTTGACATCCTCTCCTTGACTAACCTTCTGCATGTATGAGATTCTCTGGAAAACATCCTCGAGGTTACGCCAGCAAAACCATCCAGTAACTCATCACCAAACCGTCTTGAATACGGTCCCAAGGTGAGACCACAAACCGACATGTTTTTCTTGCCTCACTCTCTGTTTTAATTCCACCATAAGACAACATCTAACCTTTCCAATCCCTCGGTAATTTTAGCAGCTATTCGGGAGACCCTCTTCTTGGGCTAGGCTAGTGGTTTATAAAGTCAAGGGTCTGAGCCAACCAGAACCGGAAGGAAAACCAAGGTTGTAACCCAAATCCACACCTTAAACTATGCTTAATCTGCGTGAAATGCTGGTTGAAGTTATCTGATAAATCTGTAACAATCTGCTGGAGTAGTCTATGAGTATAAGGTTAATATTCTGGCGAATTGGTGGTCTGAACATCAAGTTTTAAGAGGTTAAAAAGAAAAAAAAATACAGGCCTGAAAGTTACCGAAAACTAGTGTGAAGAGCTTTGAGTATTGAGCTGGTAATTACTACAAAAAAAACTGATTATGCGTGGTTTGTTGAATTATCACGTTGATGAGGTAAGCACTAGTTATTGAGTTATAATCCTTGTGTTTTGGTTGCCGAAAGGATACGGTATTGTTCTGGATAATTGGGAGAGGAGTAGTCAAGGAAGCTAAGGCTAGGTGACTTGGTAAATCATGTCACCAATGGCTAGGGAAAAGTCTGTATAAGTAATGAAATAAGGGTGGATTCTAAGTGTGGAAAAATCTGATAAAAAAATCAAAGCTGAAGCGTATGTCTTCATTCTGGGGAGTTTGGGTGTTTAGAAGATGTAAATAATGTTAAGGAAATGTGGAATAATGTCACTACGTAACCAGGAGAAACTATCTAGTCGAAACCGAAAATATGCCTAAGTTTCTATGTACTGCAAACTTGGTTAAATGACTGCTGAGAACTTGTAAGAGTAACCCAGGGGTAGTGTGCTAGTAAAGTCAGATGCGTGAGCAAACAAAAAAAAAAGGGAAGGAAGAGAGATCATCAGTCCCTACAACATTTTCATTTCTGTATAAAAGAACTTCAGTAGTGTCATTAACTTTGTTTTGAGCATTAGAAACCGTCATAAGACTGTTAACTGAGTAGCTAGGCAATGAGTGGGGAAGTAGAACTAGATTAAACGAAACTGAAAGACAAAAAAAAAGGAGAATGTATAGTTTCTGTTTCAGTGCTCTGCAATAGTCACTTGTTTGAGAGTGGTTAATAACTGCATTAGTAAGCAGCAAAGTGATCAATTTGTTGGAGCTGCACTCTTGTGTTTTTCGGTGTGTCCAAATAATTTGTGTGAGGTTCTAGACAATCTTGGACTGATATGTTATGGGGAAAACTTGTTGATTAACCTAGGTAATAATGTCAGTAAAGGACTAGGAGGAAACTGATTAGAAAAAAATGTAGACAAAGGCTAAGGATTTGTGTGACAGATTTGGTTAAATGGTTACCAAAAATTTGCTGCTGTATGCCTAGAAAATTTGAGTGTTTGCCAAGGGATATTAATAAGAGACTTGGGGAGATATATATCATTAAACTACTATGGGAAAACTAGCAGGACATAACCGAAAGATGGCTGAATAAAGGTGTGCTGAAAACATTTAAGTAGTATTCCAGTTCTGTAGTAAATACCGGTTCTGCATAAGGGAAATTCAGAGGAGTAAACGGGGGTGTTTTGGGTTGTCTTTAAGTTCAAAATCTGGTTAAAACCTTTGACTAAGAGGTTAAACACTTTGGAGGATTAAAAGACTGATTGATGAATTAAAAGAAAGCTTAAAGAGAAGGTGTATCAAATCTGGCGATGTCTGTTTCTACAATTTTCAGTTGCTGTTTAGTGAAGTTACAGAAGGGATAACCGTGTAGCTTTGGGTTTGTCCTGGGTTTAAAATTCTTGATAGAACACTTAACCGCATGTGTAAACAATGAGGAAATCAAAACATTGAATAAACGGGCAATATAGGAGAGAGGATACTCTGGTTGATGTTGCAGTTTTTCTGCAGACATTATCGGCTCCGTATAACCAATTCTAAGGGAGTAACGACATTGTTTTGAGTTTTTTAAAGTTAAACCTCTCCTTATTACACCTAGCTAAGTCATGAACACATTTGGGAAAATGAAGAAATGAGTTCGACCACAGAAACAGAACAACATAAATGAACTTACATCAGTACATCACAACAGTTTCACTTTTTTTAAATTCTGTATAGAAATCTTCAGTAGGCTTGAGTTCAGTAGCCTTAACTTAGTGTCTCGGATTTCTTGAGAGTTAAGACTGTCTCGAGACTTTAACTAAACAGCTAAGCTTTCAGGGAGAAAGTTGTAAGTCAGTCTAGAAAAGAAACAGAAGTAAACAAACAGAAGAAGTGTGAGAATTAGTTATCAGTTTCTGTTAGTTGCAGGTTCTGAAACTTTACATGCTGCTGTGTATTAACTTCCTGAGGTAACAAAGAAGCTGTAGTAACTTAATGACAGATCTAAGGGATTTCTAAAACGTGGGTTTAGTAGGATTGTCTAGGTAGTTGAACAAGTTGGGAAAAATAGATGCGTGAACAAAACTGAAATGTAACAGGAGAGGGAAAGGATATCAGTTTCAGATTGTGGTTTCTATGTTAAGAGTTTCAGGAATGTGTTCCTTGGCATTTGGGATCTGTCTTGGGGGTTAAAACCATATTAAGACATTCAACTAATTAGCTAGGTTATCGAGTGAGAGAAACAGAAAGGAAGGACTGGTCTGTAATAGAAGGTAATTACGGAAATGTTGACAGGAATCGATATTTCAGGTTGGTGTTGTTTTCTGAAAATTTCTTTTCTATGTACTAGAGTGCAGAAGCTGGGTGAGTGTACTACTGGGGTGATTCTGAGCTTAAAACACTACTAACATTTAAAGCTAGATGGGTAATCAAGTTGAGGAAGGATTAAAAAAATCAGAAGCGAGAATAAGCAGACAGAAATCAGGAGAGTTTATCAGTTTGTATCAGTTCTGTCTAGTTCGGTTTGAGGTTTCAGTTTTCCTCGATTCCTTGGGACATCTCAAGAATCTGTCTAAAGCTTGGGTCTATCTTAGATGTTAAAATCCTGGAGAAACACACGGGGAGATAATACTAAGGAACTAGGGAAGGAAGTCACGAGAGTTTTAACTAAACAGCTTGGTCAAAACCAGATAATAGATAAAGGGTTGAGTGCTGAAAACTTCACGAGAGGAATGCAGAAACTCAGCTGTGTAAGCTGAGGAATAGGGCAGGAAATAGACTACCGAACAGAAAGTAAAATTTAAGTAAGACTAACAGTTGGGTTGAGAGAAAACCGAAAGAAAGAAAAATGATCAGAGAGCGACTTCAAATTCCCTGTTACAGATGGTCAAATTCTGCTATTCTGTATAACAAGTTGCAGGAGTTTTCCAGAGTGTTGAATTGGCTTAGCAATTAACCCAAAACCCTAGTACTACTTGGGCTAGATTGGCAAAACTCCTTAGGAGAATTGGACCTCAGTTGGGGACTTAATCAGGGAGTAAGAAGAGGATATGAGTGGTTAGTGTTTTTAGTTTTCTGTTGGGTTTTCGGTTCAGTATAGATGAGTCTCCAGTTGATTAGCACCGGGTATGAATATAAACCGTACTAAAATGCTTAGTAACAGAGGTACACCTTAGGCAGCTTGAAACTAAATCTTGGGTGAACTAAGAATAGGAAATAACCAAGTTAATGAGCATAGAAGTGGAGAAATATTCCCTAGTTGTTGAGTATCAACCCGTAACCATTGGGTTGGTCTAAGAAGGATTAACAATATAACGCCTAGAATTATAACCGGATCAACAAATCGAAGTAATGCATATTTAAAGGAATTCGAAAGGGAATTAGGAATAATACCAGAGAATACGAGAAGATTATGTTGGGACAAGTTCGAGGTACCTTAAATATTACTGGTTGGCTAAAACAATGATCTAAACCAAACGGATAAAGTAGGTCAAGCATTGGTAACCGTAATACCTAAGGCTAGGCCAAACTTTATGAATAGAACTATAAAAAAATAACGCATGATCGAATGATCTAACCCGTTCGAATAATCATTACAGGAGTGAGTCCCACGAGCACCGGGGAACCCTTGTGCAAGTATCTATGACAACTATAATAAGATATGGACATGTGTGGTTCGTATGTTGCCGTGTTACACGGCTTGTGTGCTGTGTGCTTTGCTTGACAATGACCTTAAGACTAAAGCATGAAAATTGGATTGCTTGTTGTGACTTGCTTAAATGCTTGTTATATATCATTGTTGCATATTACTTGCGCGCACACAGTAGTATAGTCCCTTTCTCGTTTATGGAGATTTGAGATGAAGCTTGACGAACTACGTAAACAAACAAAAGAATTAAACAATGAGAAAACTCCTCTCTAACTATAGAGGACTTCTAAGGACACCCACTATGGTGTCAAGATATTTATGATAAATGGATAGCCTATTGAGGACTACTATCGACACCCACAATGGTGTCGAGCTGACAAGAAAAAATGTATATAATAAGTAAGTACCAGCTGATGGATCATATGGATAATCCAGGAAGAAGGATTCCCGGGCCGCGCGGTTTGGACGCTCGGGAGTTGGTATCTGCATCAGATCCTTCGACCGACTATTGTTATTATTATGGAGCGCACCCTGGGGTCTAGAGATGACCCCTCTTTCTCGACGCATGACGCCGGGACTGGAGGAGTAGCGAGCACACCCTGGGGTCTAGAGATGACCCCTCTTTCTCTACATATGACGTCGGGAATGGAGGAGTGGCTATGGAGAAGACGTTCTCCAAATTGTGGTGATAAGAGAATTCACAAATAATCCTTAAAGAAACAAGGAATGATTAGCACCTACATAATAAAGACTCGGGATCTAATCTATATCCCCTGACTTGGTGCCGGAGAATAGAGGAAAACATGTGTAATGAGACCAAGCAAATAAGAAAGTTCACAAATGTGATTCTTTAAGAAACAAGAGATGAATAGCACCTACATAATAAAGTCTCGGGGTCTAACCTATATCCCCTGACTCGGTGCAAGAGAAGGAAGGAAACTTGTGTAATGAGAACAAGAAAACAATACGTAATCACTTGAATGATCCCATAGTGAGGATCGGCGATATAATTTACCTACGCACACGTCATATTAATTACTTGGTTGTTGTTGCTCGATTAGCAGCTTGTTGTGCTTGGATGTTGTTGCTAATGTTGTGCTACCTTTAAGTGTGTACGGTACTATGATGTACTGTGGTGTGTTTTTACTGCTTTATTATAGCATGTAAATTGGCTTAATACTATTCGACCAAGTAGTCGTGTGGCCCGGCAACATACGGGCTACACACGTTCATACTCAGCGTTTGCTGAGTCCTTTACACCCAATTTTTTTTTCAGGTATTGAGCCGGACGATAACGGAGCGTAGGCGGGATGGCTACCATGGGGTAGTCCATCCGGGCATAACCTTTGAATTGTGTAGTATGTTTAGTGTAGGGGTTGATACTAAACCCGAGATGTAATTCTCAGATTAGGATTTGGTATTTTTATTGTAGACACTCGGTATTTGATAATTGTATTTTGAGTTGTATATGAGTTTTGTCTGAGGGCGGTTTCCAGTCATTCAGACCGTAACCTGATGTTGGTAGTATGGTTGAATCAACCACGTGGGTGGTTGGCGTCTGTGACACCCGAATGGAGTTTATACTGCTGCGTAGTTAACTGTGATGTTATTTAGGCGTGACGTTTGCATTGCTGGATGTTTATTCGGGGGTGTTACACTCGGCCTTATTTTTGGGTTGGTCCGGGACTTCACCCTGGACTTAAGTCCCGGACCAGCTACAGATTTCTTCCTTTTGTAAGATTCTAAGTGTTGTTACACTTGCTCTCTTCATCCATAAATTACCCAAACTTCACACATGATCTTAGGCATTTTCTAATACCAAAATAACATCTTAAACTTGCCTAACTCCTCCTCTAACCTTATAGCCCAATTTCTTACATAATCACTTAACACTTGTAATTTCCTTAGGTTTTCTAAGTGGTGTTTTATACCTTTCATTACCACTATACCAAATGTTTCCTCACCACCAATATAACTACTCCTCAAACAACATTATTCATCTATCCTTGCTTTGCTAAACCTTCCAAGGTCATCTTGCATCTCTATGCACAAATTTCTCTCCTTCCCACTTGTTACTCATTACTCCTAAACTCTTGAACATACCAATACATTTCTTTCCATCTTCTTAGCACCTTAACATTGTTCTTCCTTTACCTTATCCATCCTACACCCTCCTTAGACATTTCTATCTCCTTTACTCAATTAACCCACCATTCTCATGGTTAAACACCGTTATACATTCCTAGTCTTTTTCCTTGACAATTTACAACATTCTCTTACACTTTTCTCTTCCATCTCCAAGTCCACTCCTTACCATCAAGACTAGAACCTCATTAATCCATCACTAGCATCTTCACTACTTATACAAGCTACCAAGATCTCTCATTGTTATATTCTCAAGTTCATACCTAAATCACCCTAAAGCATTATACACATTTTCATCCAGATTTTTGCTCAAGTCTTAATATTCCTCTTAACATAATTTTGGTGGGTTCAATATACCCACCAATCCTCTAATTCCTCATTCAACCATCTCATACACATCAAGTCCTTTCTCATCTTATTTTCTCACCCAAATCAACTCATTCACAACAAACTCAATATGATGCAATAATCTTAAATTGCATAGCACTAAGGCTAAATAACATGGCTCTTAGGCCCTTAAATGACTTAAACTTAAACACTGAATTTCCCACATATAAAAGCTTTCAACCTGCAAATACACATTACAATGCTCCAATAGCAATATAAGTGTTCTCTTAATTCACCTTATACTTATCTTACTAACTTATTTCCATTGGCTCCTTAATCACAAGTTCATAAGCTTGTTTAAATTCTTTTTCCTAGGTTATATAACCCATTACATAATGTAAGCTTTAAGCTACATTAGTACTTATCCAAATACCATCCCTTAAACCACCATTAGGTAAGCAATTTACCTTGTTTTTCTCAAGCTCCTCTTAACTTCCTCCTTAGGGATTTTCTTGAATGAATCTCGGCCAAGGGATTTAATCTTCTTGCCAATGTTCTAATCCATATCCAAATAATCTAATGAGTACTAAGCATCATGCCTAAACTCATGGAATCCATTCTTAGGTTAAAAATGTGTTTTACAACATAAAAGTGGATGATTACCTTTGAAGTCTCAAAGTAGACTAGGGTATGAATCAAGGAGGACCTCCACTAGTCCTTGGTGAATGAAAATAAGCTAGAACAAGGCATAAAAATGAAGCCTCGTGAGCAGTAATTTTCGGTAATGTGGAGAAATGGTGGAAACCTAACTTTTCTTACATATTCTTTACCTTAAGAGGATGGAGAAGCTAATGCACCCTCCAAGCTTATTTTTCCCCCTTCAATGGCGATTTTACATGGCTCCAAAATGAGTCTTTTCAAATTTTGAAAAGATAGAAAGCTAGAGCTTGAGCTAACTAAGAATAATATGTGTTTAGTTTTTGATTTGGAGCTAAAATGAGCAAGTTATGGACAAATGAAGGTGGTGGTGCCATGGGTGCTGCTTGGACGGCTTGGAACAGAGGAGAAGAAGAAGAAAACCGTGGAATAAGAAGAGAAATGAAGGAGAGAGGAGAGAGGTAGGTTAAAAGGTGAGATATTTTGTTTTATAAAGCAAATAGTTCTATTATCTCTTTTACTCTTCTTTTCCTTTATTTGCTTAGTCATGTGGTGACTCCCCACATCAAAACCGGCCACCCCCTTAATAACCAAGATATTTATGGTCTTGGTTGACGAACTAATTGACTTATGTTGACTAAAACTTAAACTAGTCACTATTTGGCACTATTCACAAACTAGTGCACATATTTGTGAAATTTTTGGTTTCCCATTGATTTAGACTTCTTAATGTGATACTAATTAGCACACATGTTGATTAAGGTGTAATCATGGGCATTTAGCCACTCAAAACCCATTTCTAAGACAATTTCTCAAAAAGGTGCTTTAAGGAGTGTTAAAGAACATTTTTGTGTTTAAGCTTGTTTTTGAGCTTGGTTTTCTTTGGTAATTGATTTAACATGTCCATTAGCATGTTAATAAAGTCTTATAATGATATTTGGGTGCTAATCAAAGTTACTCCAAGCTTAGAGCACATTTTTGCTTAAATTGCCCTTAAGGCATTTTCTTGTGTTTTCCTTGGTTTAAATTGTCTACCAATCTTTCTAAGGCATTTTTTAGCCTTATTACATCATATCTTGATGTTTACTTAGCATACTTAGGTTTGGCGCATTTCATTTATGGTGATTCCCAACAACACAAGACTTTGAGTTGGGGGTTGTGACCTAGAGGAGAGAGAAACCCTATATTGTGCTAGCTTAATTAGTTGGTGAAATTTGGGGCTATTTATGTGGTCTTGCAATTAATGCTATCTAGTGATTGGAACTTCTCTTGATTTGAGAGTTGAGAATATCTAGGTAAGAGTTGGCTCTTCCATGACTTGGAAGGCCATTACAATAGTCCAAATAGACAATTTGAGTGAAATGGGTTTATGAGTGAAGTTGGGGTGTATTTAGGTGAGAATAACCATCCTAGGGTGCTTCCCATCTCAAACCCTTAACAACCAACTTTAGTTTCCATAGTTAAGTTGCAGTCTTCCTTGAACAAAACCACTAAGCTTGCCGCCGGTTAAACCCCCCTTTCTACTTATTTATTGTTCCGTTACCGAATACCGAAACTAGGGAGACAGATAATCAATTTCCTGGTGGAACGACACTCGTTATTTACTACTTCGATTGGGTCCACTTGCCCATACTTTGTGATATTGATCTGCATATATATACATATTTTCTCTGACAAGTTTTTGGTGCCACTGCCGGGGAAATTGATAGTCTCTATCAGTTTCCCCAGTTTTGGTATTTCCGGTTTTATTTATTTTAGTTTTCTTTAGTTCCTTTTTATTTTCCTACCTCTAATATTTAGTATTAGTTGTTGGCAAGTTTGTTTAGGTACCCTCTGCTCTTCTTGTGTATGCCAAGTACCCGTTCTAGCGACTCTCCCCTTGCTAGTCCGAGGTCCGATCTCGAACGATCTTTAAGAAGAGTTAGAAGAAACTTGAAAACACTTGCCATGGCGGACAATGACCTGCTTGTCGATAACAATGGTCATGGGGATGAACAACCACAAGGCCAACACCGACCTCTTAAAGACTACCACCGACCAAACACTGAAGGGAGAGCCTCGGCAATAGTTCTTCCAACCTTAACACAGGCTGAAGCGGCTCAATGGGCTTTCAAAACCCACTTCATCACCCGCCATCCGGGACCAAGGAATATTCAGTGGGGCGAATCCGGATGATGCTCCAAACCACTTAAGCGTCTTCGTGGATTTTTGCAACTCCTTCGGTAAAACGGGGAATCTAAACGAGAGGATCCGGCTACAACTCTTTCCCCACTCATTGTCCGACTCAGCTTTGAGGTGGTATCGTAGTCTCCCATCAAATTCTATCGAAACATGGGAGCAAATGGCTAGCAAATTCCTTGCCAAATACTACCCCACAAGTAGAACAAGGCAATTAATTGGCGAAATCAATACATTCTACCAAGAACCGGGTGAGACCTTGTATGATGCTTGGGACTGGTTCAAGGAGCTGCTCATGAATTACTCCCATCATGGTCTAGACGACCAATCCTTATGTCTCTCATTCTTCAATGGGCTGGACGACTCCAACCGCCTACTTGTTAATTCCTCCGCGGGAGGGAGCTTCATGACAAAGTCTCCTGAGGAAGGAATACAACTCCTAGAAACAATGACCAATGACACAAGGCAATGGTCTAGAACCAAGGGAAGAGTACATAGAGCAGTTGGCCTCCTCAATGTACAACCCATCGATAATCTCTCAACCCAAATTTCATCTCTCACGAAGATGGTAGAGAAGCTAGCCACCGCTCAAACCAAAATTGTCAAATCTATAGCTTCTTCATCTTCCGGTCAATCCTCGGAGGGATGTGCTATATGTGCGGGCCCCCATGACACCCGATGTTGTGAAGGAGAGATGAACATGAACCAACAAGAGGATGTGAACTTCATAGGCAACCGAGCTTACAACAACAACAATGCGCCATGGAGGAATCATCCGAATTTTTCATGGAGAAATGACCAAGGCCAAGGAGTGTCAATCAAAAATTTCAACAACTCCCAAGGTTATAGACCTCAAGCTCAAAGCCAACCATCAAACTTTCAATCTCGGTATAGCCCACAAGGAACTCCTCCGGGCTTCCAACATCAACAACAACAACAACAAGAGTCCCCCGCCTTCTCTTCTAGTGGGACTTCAAGGTTGGAAAACGTCATGGCGGATTTCATTGTCACCGCAAAGACCAAGTTCTCGGAACAAGAGGCTTTCAATGCTAATCAAACGGCTTTCAACAAAAACATTGAAACCCAACTTGGTCAAATATCTCAACAACTCTCCCAAAGGCCACCGGGCACCTTTCCAAGTCAAACAAAGCCCAACCCGAGGGAAGAGGCCAAAGCGGTAACATTGAGAAGTGGTCGACCCCTTCAAACCTCATCTCCACAAGCTGATCATGAGAACCAAGAGAATCAGAATGAAGAAATTCAAGATTGCCAAGAGGAAGAACAAGAGATTGTTGAGGAAGTTCCTTCTCAACCGAAAAATACTTCCAAGGAGAAGGAGTCTCCTGAATCATCTTCCCCTTATACTCTTGCTAAACCTTTACTACCTCTTCCATTCCCAAATAGACTCAAAAAGAAAAATTTAGATGAACAGTTTGGGAAGTTGTTAAGCAATTTTAACAAGTTAACAATTAATGTTCCTTTTGCAGATGCTTTGAAACAAATGCCCATCTACGCCAAGTTCATGAAGGACATTCTTGCTAACAAAAGAGCAACACTTGAGATGGAGACGGTGCAACTCACCGAGGAGATCTCGGTGGTCCTACTACAAAACCCTCCTCCAAAACTTGGAGACCCCGGTTTGCCTATAATCCCTTGCTCTATTGGTGATGTAAGTTGTGGTAGTGGATTATGTGATTTAGGTGCAAGTATAAATCTCATGCCGATTTCAATTTTTAATAAACTTGGGATTGGCGAGTGTGCACCCACTGCTACGCAATTGCAACTTACTGACAGGTCATTGGTCTTCCCGAAAGGGAAAGTTGAGGATTTAGTAGTGACTGTAGGGACTTTTGTTTTCCCGGCTGATTTCATCGTTATTGATATGGAGGAGGATGCTAGAGTACCACTGATATTAGGCCGCCCTTTCTTGAGAACTGCTAGGACCTTAATAGATGTGGAAAACAGAAAAATTATCTTGAGATTCCATGATGAAAAGCTTGAATTTGACATGTCTAAGGTAGTGAAGAAACCCGCACATGTGGAGGCTGTTTTTGCTATAGATGTTGTTGTTTCTATTTTGTATGATAATTACTCCTCTTGTTTTGATTATGATGCTCTCACCGTCGCTTTGACTGATACTTGTGGAGACCGGGAAGATGAACCGGAGGTGAGAGAGATGGTAGCTGCATTAGACAAGAGGTCAATGTTGTAGAAATATGCGACTACTTCTTCAACCTAGGCAGTGTACCTAATCGTTTTGCGGAATAGTGGATAAGTGGGTTGTCGTACTCTTGGGGACCTCGCTATGGATAACTGATAGTATATTAAATTGACTGAGAATTCTATAAACAGATTTTATCATTTTTAGGGACAGGATTATAGCTAACTGATAAGACAATAATAAAACAATTAATTAAAACAGAAAAGAAATAGAAATTATAAATCTTTTTGGTTTTAAAGAAGCATCCCGGGTTGTTCTGCTCACCTATTTAATTTAATCATATTAATATAACTCTCCCATTTTAACAATAAACCCAAGAATCTTAATTAGTTTATTGACCGTTCCCTGTCTAATAAACCCTGATTAATTTAAACAACAAGCGCAATTCCTTGTTCAAGTTATTAATAAATTAATCGCATTAGTAACAATCCTTATTGGAGATAGATTAACCTATACGGCGAAAACATCGCTTCTAGTCGTTAACCCATTTGACTTCCTGTGTCTAGAACCTTGCCTCAGCACCGCATTTTAACAAAGAACTACAAATATCACTTTAATAATTGTACAAGAGAATTAAAGCGCATTAAGGAGAGGAATCAAAATACTGTTTAGATAAATTATACTGGAAAGCTTATATAACACAATTATATACAATAAGCTTGCTTCCTAACCGGGAAGCTAGATTTATTAATCACACATAATTATAAAAAAACAAACATAATAAATAAGATAGACAGACAGAATGAAGAAGAACGATGGTACGCGGATACAGATCAGGATATGGACTGGTTTTGTGCAGATCGTCTTCTTCGTTGGCTGTCTGGAAAAAACAGCGTAAGTTTAATGAACTTTGGATGGAAGATTGTGGTGTACTGTGGTCTGTCGTGGTTTGAACGGTGGTGTTTGGATTTTGAGGAGGGGAGTAATTATTTTTGAGCAGAAGGCTCGTGCGTTTTATAGAAGAAAGGAGAAGAAGAAGGAAGGAGAAGATAAACAGGCTGGATCACGCGTGACCAAGTTGCCAAGTTGAGGAGTAGATGGATTGGGGTTGCAGAAGATTGGGGCGGCTGAACGCGTGAGATAAGTGTCGGTAGGCGCCTGAGATAAGTGTCGGTAGGCGCCGCGAAGAAGGAAGAAGAAAGCGAACGAAGAAGAAAACTAGTCGCGGTCGATTTTATGCACGTCCGCGTGCTGTCCGCGTCTCCGTCCGCCCGGGACTCTCATGCGGACGTCTCTGTCGACTTGCTCTCCGTCCCCCGTCATTGATCCCGTCCGCATGTCCGTCCGCGCAAGAATCAGGCGGACGTGTGTGTCTGCGCCTGTCTTCTTGTCCGCCTACTGTGTCCGCTTCGATTCCAGGCGGACATCTCACGCCGTCCGCTTCCTGTGTCCGCGCAATAGTCAGGCGGTCGTCTATATTATATATATCAGTGTACTCCAATCTTCAATCGACTCCCGATTCTTCGTTATAAGTCCGTTTTACCCGCCGTTTATTGCGTTGGAAAGCTCATGAGATTATCTATCCATTTACATAGCTTTTTCCTACATTTAACACATAAAATATATCAATTCATATCAAAACATACATCTAGGAAAATCATATGATAAGTGAGAAATACGACATAAATTGCTATGAAAATAGGAAGAATTAAAACCCTAAAAGTAGATGTATTTCTTGCTTATCAAACTCCCCCACACTTATGTTTTGCTTGTCCTCAAGCAAATCTTTCTGACATAATATTTAAACAAGTTAAAGAGACAATAATCAAGTAAGGAGAGCACAGAAGAGGTAATTGCCAATTTTTTCAGATTTTAAAAGGGTACTAATAACATTAATTTTATTAGATATATTTCTCTATTTCTGAGAATAACTCTGAAATCCTACAAAAGAAAGAGGAGCAGTACCATGAGAATTCTGCTTTTAACTCTGAGCCAATCAACCATTTTCTTTCACATTTCCTTGAACGACAAGGGGCATGAAGTAAAATCTTATTCCATTATACCTTTCAATGCCACATACTCATGATCCTTAATGACGATTTTTCATTTTAGTACCGAATGCACAGATACTTCAATTTTGAAGTTCATTTTTTTCTTTCACCTCAGACTTTTCTCTCCACCCTTGTAGCGGTTTTGGGTCTACTATCCCAGATACCGAGTACCTTAGGTAGCCGGGTGATGAAGCACCCCTAAGAACTTAATAACCGAGTGGACGAGGCTTGTTTAGGATCAGAATATGCCTGTCTGGATCAGAGGAGTACCTTGCCTTGTTCTTTTTCCACCATTTCTTTCAAAATCAAATCCAGGCTCAAAGTCAAAACAAAATTCAAACAGTAATTTCCTCAGAATTTTTTTGAGTAAGGAGCAGAGTAATAATATTTTTTTTGTGTACCCTTTAAACCTGTTTATACCAAGCATTTACTCATCTACTCCTTCTTTGATTAATCATTAACAATTTAAACATTATGCAAACAAGTAAAAACACCAACCACTTAAGAGCAAGCTTTGATTATTATCTCTCCCCCACACTTGAACCAAATCAATGCCCTCATTGCATAGAAAGAATTAAAATAACAGGGCATGCAAACTACCTGGGTAATGATCAAAAAGCATGGTAATAAGAGATATTTAAATTTAAAGAGCAAGGTATGGATAGTGTACTCCCTAGAGTTTGGCAGAGTATGTAGTGTAGCTCCCTCACACTTAAGTTCAGCTGTCGGAATGTGTAAGATGTTCCTGTAATAATTATTCTAAACAGCCAGAAGAACTCAAGTTAATTCTCCTCGTTCTCTCTCTTCTCTTTCTTCTCTTTTTTTTAATAAGAACATATATAGGAATTATATGAAAAACAAAACAAAAAACAAATATAGTAGGGAAATAATATTTACCACTGGGTTGCCTCCTAGTAAGCTGCCCGTATTTATAGTCTTTGGCTAGACTCCCGCTTCGTTATCCTGGATCAAATATAAAAGTAGACAATAGCTTCGCCAGGAAAACGAAGTTAGCAGTAATTAAGAGCAAACCACCTGGGTCAAAACAGTACGTCACCTCGGCAAATAAAATAGGAAAATAAATACTCCACAAAACCTGGTGTTTGAGGAGGTATTGCTGGTAATGGAATTCCAATAGAAGACCGGGTGGTGATGGTTTTTCTTCCTCAAATTGGAGGATGTAAACATCCTCCTCTTGTTGTTGAGGCTTATGGAGGCAGGGTGAGAGTTGATGAGAGACTGGTGGTAGCGGTGTTCCTTCCTCAGATTCGAGAATATAAATATCCTCTTCTGGTTGTTGAGGTTCACACAAAATACCTTCAGCTTTTAATTGCTCCTCTTGTGCTGGGGATGGAGATGGAGAAGAATTGTAACTCTCAGACATTTGCTCCAACTCAGCGTCGGAGAAAAATGTCCTGATAAGTTTCTTTATCTCCTCATCAGAACTTGTAGCTTCATGAATATCTGGCTCGAATCGATCTTTGCTCCTTGGAGTCACCACTGGAATCTCTTCTAGCGGTTTGGCCTGACTCGGCAAAATTCGTCTGGCTCTTGTGTAGCTTGCTGTTCATTCTGAGTGAAGTAGCAGTATCCCAACTGAGCTTCTTGGTACTGTGTATTAGCCTGGTCGACTTCCCACCAATACGGCTCTCGATTTGACTGTTGAGGTGGTTGATAATCCTTGACCAACCTTTTATATGAGGACATCTCCTCTTGCATGTGAGTCCATTCCAAATTGATCAACAATCTCTTCACCTCATTGTCGCCGCTCTCCATAATCAGTAACTTATCCTACAAAAAACAAAAATAAATACCAAGTAGAATAGAACTAAAAATAGAAAAGAAATACAAAAACAAAAAATAACTAAACAGAAAAACTAAATACGAAATAAAAAAGAGATAAAAGAAAATAGCTAAAATAAAAGGTAAGTAAAATTAAAATTAAATAAAGTGAGAGCAAAACAAAATAAAACAAATATAAACAAAATTAAACAGATATCTCAATCAAATTAAAAATTATCAATTAACCTTGCCGGAGGTCCCCGGCAACGGCGCCAAAAACTTGTTGTAGAAATATGCGACTACTTCTTCAACCTAGGCAGTGTACCTAATCGTTTTGCGGAATAGTGGATAAGTGGGTTGTCGTACTCTTGGGGACCTCGCTGTGGATAACTGATAGTATATTAAATTGACTGAGAATTCTATAAACAGATTTTATCATTTTTAGGGACAGGATTAATAGCTAACTGATAAGACAATAATAAAACAATTAATTAAACAGAAAAGAAATAGAAATTATAAATCTTTTTGTTTTAAAGAAGCATCCCGGGTTGTTATGCTCACCTATTTAATTTAATCATATTAATATAATTCTCCCATTTTAACAATAAACTCAAGAATCTTAATTAGTTTATTGACCGTTCCCTGTCTAATAAACCCTGATTAATTTAAACAACAAGCGCAATTCCTTGTTCAAGTTATTAATAAATTAATCGCATTAGTAACAATCCTTATTGGAGATAGATTAACCTATACGGCGAAAAACATCGCTTCTAGTCGTTAACCCATTTGACTTACTGTGTCTAGAACCTTGCCTCAGCACCGCATTTTAACAAAGAACTACAAATATCACTTTAATAATTGTACAAGAGAATTAAAGCGCATTAAGGAGAGGAATCAAAATACTGTTTAGATAAATTATACTGGAAAGCTTATAAAATTATATACACAATTATATACAATAACTTGATTCCTAACCCGGGAAGCTAGATTTATTAATCACACATAATTAATAAAAAAAACAAACATAATAAATAAGATAGACAGACAGAACGAAGAAGAACGATGGTACGCGGATACAGATCAGGATATGGACTGGTTTTGTGCAGATCGTCTTCTTCGTTGGCTGTCTGGAAAATAACAGCGTAAGTTTAATGAACTTTGGATGGAAGATTGTGGTGTACTGTGGTCTGTCGTGGTTTGAACGGTGGTGTTGGATTTTGAGGAAGGGAGTAATTATTTTTGAGCAGAAGGCTCGTGCGTTTATAGAAGAAAGGAGAAGAAGAAGGAAGGAGAAGATAAACAGGCTGGATCACGCGTGACCAAGTTGCCAAGTTGAGGAGTAGATGGATTGGGGTTGCAGAAGATTGGGGCGGCTGAACGCGTGAGATAAGTGTCGGTAGGCGCCTGAGATAAGTGTCGGTAGGCGCCGCGAAGAAGGAAGAAGAAAGCGAACGAAGAAGAAAACTAGTCGCGGTCGATTTTATGCACGTCCGCGTGCTGTCCGCGTCTCCGTCCGCCCGGGACTCTCATGCGGACGTCTCTGTCGACTTGCTCCGTCTGCCCGGTCATTGATCCCGTCCGCATGTCCGTCCGTGCAAGAATCAGGCAGACGTGTGTGTCTGCGCCTGTCTTCTTGTCCGCCTACTGTGTCCGCTTCGATTCCAGGCGGACATCTCACGCCGTCCGCTTCCTGTGTCCGCGCAATAGTCAGGCGGTCGTCTATATTATATATATCAGTGTACTCCAATCTTCAATCGGCTCCCGATTCTTCGTTATAAGTCTGTTTTACCCGCCGTTTGTTGCATTGGAAAGCTCGTGAGATTATCTATCCATTTACATAGCTTTTTCCTACATTTAACACATAAAATATATCAATTCATATCAAAACATACATCTAGGAAAATCATATGATAAGTGAGAAATACGACATAAATTGCTATGAAAATAGGAAGAATTAAAGCCCTAAAAGTAGATGTATTTCTTGCTTATCAGTCAATGCCATACCGGACACACTACCACCACCGGAACCCTTGGAGCGGACTGCACAAAAGCTCCCCACCTTGGTTGAGAAGCCTCCCACCATGGAGTTGAAACCCTTACCCTCTCATTTAAAATATGCTTATCTAACTGAACCTTGTGATCTTCCTGTTATTATTTTTTCCTCTCTTACAGGAGCACAAGAGGACAATTTATTGAGGGTGCTTCGAGACCACAAAGAGAGCTATTGGGTGGTCCATCTCAGACATCAAGGGTATTGCTCCACAATTGTGCACTCGCCGAATCTTTATGGAGGACAACTACAAGCCGCTCGTTCAACCTCAAGGCGGGCTCAACCCAACATGAAGGAGGTAGTTAAAAAGGGAGGTCCTAAAACTACTCGGACTCCGGATCATCTACCCCATATCCGATAGTCAATGGGTGGGAGCCCAACTCAGGTGGTACCAAAGAAAAGAGGGATCACGGTGGTGTCGAATGAAAAGGGTGAGCTGGTCCACCAAAGAACAGCAACCGGTTGGAGAGTTTGCATCGACTACCGGAAGTTGAACACGGCTACAAGGAAAGATCACTTCCCCTTGCCCTTCATCGACCAAATGCTAGAGAGGTTAGCATGGCAAGACTTTTATTGCTTTCTTGATGGCTACTCGGGGTACTTCCAAATCCCTATAGCCCCGGAAGATCAAGACAAGACCACATTCACATGCCCTTACGGAACATTCGCATATAGAAGAATGCCTTTCGGATTATGCAATGCTCCCGCAACGTTCCAAGGTGTATGATGGCCATCTTCTCCGACTTTATTGAAAAAAGCATGGAAGTTTTCATAGACGATTTCTCGGTCTTTGAGCTCAACTTCGACTCTTGCCTAGAGAACTTGGACGCCATTCTCTCCCGATGTGAGGAAACCAATCTAGTACTCAATTGGGAGAAATGTCATTTCATGGTGAGAGAAGGGATCGTCCTCGGGCACAAGATCTCTTCCGATGGGATTAAAGTTGACCGGGCCAAGGTCGAAGTCATAGAGAAGCTACCACCACCTACCTCGGTTAAAGACATTAGAAGCTTTCTTGGCCATGCCGGGTTCTACAAAAGGTTCATCAAGGACTTCTCCAAAATCTCTAAACCTCTGTGTGATCTCTTGGCCAAAGATGCAAAATTCAAATTCACTGAAGAATGTCTAAAGGCCTTCAACACTCATAAGGAGTGCCTTGTCTCAGCCCCAATAGTTGTATCACCGGATTGGAGCCTCCCTTTTGAAATAATGTGTGATGCAAGCGACTATGCGGTGGGAGCAGCCCTATGTCAGAAAAGGGAGAAAATTCTGAGAACTATCTACTATGCAAGCAAGACACTCAACGATGCTCAGAAAAACTATGCCACAACCAAGAAGAAGCTTCTAGCGGTCGTCTTTGCATTAGATAAGTTCCGCTCTTACCTCCTGGGAAGTAGGGTGATTGTGCATACCAACCATTCAGCTCTCAAATATCTCTTCACCAAAGAAGACGCCAAACCGAGGCTTCTAAGATGGATTCTATTGTTGCAGGAATTTGAGATTGAGATTAGGGATAAACCAGGCACTCAAAATGTTGTTGCTGACCACATGTCTCGCATGGAGACCCTAGATGATGGTACCCCTATCAATGAGCTCTTCCCAGACTAGACCGTGTTCACAATTGGAGAAACCGGTGATCCTTGGTTTGCCGACATCGCAAACTACTTGGTGAGGGGAGTAATGCCATACGAGATGACATACCAGCAGAGGAAGAAATTCTTCGCCGACATCAAGCACTATTTTGGGATGACCCTTACCTCTTCAGAGTCTGTGCCGATGGGATGATTAGAAGGTGCATACCGATGGATGAAGTTCAGAGCATCCTCACCCACCGCCACTCTCTTGAGGCAGGAGGGCACCACGGGCCAGCAAGGACAGTAGCTAAAGTACTACAGTCCGGATTCTTTTGGAAAACGCTTCACAAGGACTGCCACTCCTTTGTAGCTGCTTGCGACCGTTGCCAAATGCTAGGGAACATATCCCGGAAGCACGAGATGCCACTTAATGTAATGATCGAGGTTGAACCCTTCGATCTATGAGGCATTGATTTCATGGGTCCCTTCCCCTCCTCCCACTCAAATCTCTTCATCTTGGTGGTGGTAGACTGCGTGACAAAATGGGTGGAAGCCATTGCATCCCCCACCAATGATGCCAAGGTGGTGACCAAGTTCCTAAGGAATAACATCTTCACAAGGTTTGGGGTGCCTAGGGCGATTCTCAGCGATGGGGGATCTCACTTCTGTAACAAACTGTTTGAGGCGTTAATGGAAAAATACGGAGTGAGACACAAGGTATCCTATCCTTACCACCCTCAAACAAATGGGCAAGCCAAGGTGACGAATAGGGAGCTGAAATGGATATTCTAAAAGACGGTAAACTTCTCTAGGAAGGATTGGTCCTTAAGACTAGACGATGCTTTATGGGCTTACCGGACAGCATACAAGACTCCCATCGGGATGTCTCAATATCGTCTAGTCTTCGGCAAGGCTTGTCACTTACCCGTGGAGTTGGAGCACAAGTCCTATTGGGCTGTGAAAGCCTTAAACTTTAACCTCAAGAGTGCCACCGATAAAAGGAAATTTCAACTCACTGAACTAGAGGAATTCCGGGAGGAAGCCTATGAGAACAACCGCATCTACAAGGAGAAGGCCAAGAGGTGGCATGACAAAATGATCCTAAGGCGGGAGTTCCATGAGGGAGACCGGGTATTGCTCTACAATTCAAGATTGAAACTTTTCCCGGGTAAGCTCAAGTCCCATTGGTCCGGACCTTTCACCATCACCAAGGTAACCCCATATTGAAATACCACTAACCTTTAAATAATTAAATAAAGGGAAATATAAATTATTTGGGGGATTATTAAACCCTGAGAAAAGTATATAAACAGTTAAGCGTCAAAAACGCACCTAAACTCCTTATGGTCATAAACGAGCGTTAAGCCGAACCTTAAGCAAAACTAGTTATATAAGCTATAAACTTCATATGAAATTAATCAAGGATCATTATATGACCCTTAGAACACAAGTCATCAGTTAGAACTGAGTAAAAATACAATATGCTCGGGAGTTCTCTTAAGGGCCCGAAAGACCCGAAAGTCCCGGAAATAATTTATAAAATGAAAAAAAGTGTTACACTTCATTCCAAATACACCATAACACTTTAATAAACATATAAGATGAAGTTCTCATGCTAAATTCCCAGTTAAATACAAAGTGCTCGGAAGTTCCCGATGAGGGCCCCATAAAGGCCCGGGAATACCCCGGAGGAGTGCCGAGGTGGCACAAAGTCCTATATAATTCATTCTAAGAGTTCCTAACATCATTATTCAATATTATAAAGAGAATTCTACAGCTAATTTCTTAAAAATAAACAAAGTACTCGGACGAATTTCTTAACGCTCCTATTTTGCCCCAGGAGTGTTCCGGTAGCCCGGAAATTGAGTTGTGAGTTGATAAAACCCCATATAACTCAATGTAACACCTTAACATATTATTATTGACTATAAAAAATGTTTATAAACACATGGAACTCATAGTGACTACTTAATTTCCAGAAAATCCTTAAAGCACAAAAACGCACCTTCAGGTCACAAAAACGCGTTCTACGCAATTACCTTGAAGTTTTTGAGGAGCCACGAGTTGATAATATTAAAAGGGGATAAATTGAACATCTAAATCAATTAATTCCAGTGCTAAAATTATAGCATACACAGGGCCGATTGTATCACCAAAAAGGTACCTAAAATCAGCACTTTTACCTTAGAAATTTCATCTTTTACCTTGGTATAAATGTACCAATTAAATGTTGGGACCTATTACATGTTATAATATGGTCTTAATACAATATATAGTGACAGGAATCAAATTGAAAATCAGTCCCAATTATCCGCTATATTGGGCGCCATTTTAAGTGTCATTTGACTTGATTTTGGCTAAAATAAGTATCTTATGGAATGATGACTCACCTAGCACATGCCATGTGGTATAGTGTCAAATAAATCAGTCAAAGACGGCTCCCATTACCGTAAGACCTGCAAGAAAAACAAGAATAGATTAGCTTTTGAAAAGCAAAGGAAATTAAATACATGAAAAGTAAATCTAGACTTGTATAATGTAAGGTGGAGACTAAATAAATCAAGCAGCCCATGTGCTATCTTTTAGCTGCCGATTTTCATACAGAAAAAGGGGAGATTGATTGCTGTCTACCTAGTCAATAAAGCAACTAGTTAAATAAGCATAATTCATTGTCAAATATAGACAAAAACCATGTGCATACAAACAGCACCATTGCCGATTTTGTGTAGGAAAAGAAGGTCTTGATTACCTCATAAAAATTAAACTAAGGTACCTACCCACCTAGCATGTTCTCTTGTCTCAAAATAAACAAAAATCAGTTGGCACCTACAGCTTATACATCTGAGAATCACAAGGAAAGAAGGAAAGATTAGCATGGCAATTAGCTTAGAAAATTCAAAGTAGAACATCTACCTACCTTGCTCTTGTCTTCTTCCTTCAAGTGGTCAAACAAAGACTTCCAATTGCCTTATCAATCAACCGAAACCTAGCATGAATAATGGGCATTTTCTTGAGCCAAACAATCAAATAATAAACAAAAAAAGACTAAACAATTTGACAATTACTGAGTCAAAATAATTCCACCCTTTGCCTTCCTTATTTCCTACGTGAGTTAGGCTTCATTCTTCCTTTGCCCACTCCATTGCCGATTGGTAAGGCTTCCAAACTCTCTGTCTTTTCTTCTTCATTTGTTAGTTAATTCCTTAGAGCTTCAAAGCTCCATTAATGGTGTTATAAGTTCTAACACCATTTCTATGTAATTTCCTAGTTAAATCTACTAAGTCTTGAAGCAAGAAATAATCCTAGCAACCTTGCTAAAATCGCCAAGCTTTAGTGCTCCAAGGAGGTTCTGTAACACCCCAACTAACAACAACACACTTAATAACAAACTGCAGCGGAAAACTTAACTCATCACATTACTTAACTCATTGGTGTTACACGCCATTAACCACCCACATGGCTAACTAGGCTAATACATATACATTGTATCGGTCTGACGGACTGGATTCCCGAGCAACTACACATTACTATCCCTTTCAATTAATAACAACCAATATACATATACATTTCAACTGTACCGAGTATTTACAAACTAATGCCGACAACAATTTCGGTCTTACTACACCTACAATACATATACAATTAAAATGGTTACCCATGTATAAACAACTACCCCGTCCTACTCTCGAACGGCTTCCAGCCCCTTGTACCTGAAATAGGAAAGAAGAGAAAGGGTGGCCCCCCAGGGGGCTCAGCACCTTTGCTGGTATGGTAACCCCGCAGCCCGCATGCTACCAGGCCACGCACAACTAATTGTCGTCTAAGCATGCGGTTGATTATATTTAAATCATGCATGAAAACTATAAACACACAACACATTACATTCCACAACAAAGGTGTTATAACCCGTATAATTCCTACCTTATATTATATCTGCTACAACGTGATTCTAAAGTTGGATTTAAATCTCTTGCTGTCAGTTGGGACGTCAGCGACATTGTTTCATTTGTCAAGGGCGAGGAGGTCATTTGGTTAATTAATTAAGGTAATTAATTATCTGATTTATAAGGAAAAGGTTTCCTTATTTTACTTTCACTCTCTGATCATTGGTAATCACGTCAGATAGATCGTGGGAGCGTCTCTTCGTTGTGCTTTCAGAGCGATAGTTTTGCCTCTTCTTCCCTCTCAGCTTTCAACTTCTTCCTCTGTGAGTTTGCAAAATCCGCTGTTGCGATCAGATTGTGTTGCTGCTGCGTTCCTCTTCTTCTAATCCAGGTTTGGATTCTCAGATCGAATGGCTTGGTGTTGTGTTATCTCCTCTCTTGTTTTCTGATTTTTGGAACTTCGGATTGCTGAATTCAGAGACTGCAGGGTTGCTGCTGATCTGTGGGTAGTGCGGGCTGTGGACTGTTGCGATTTGTTGAATTTTCTGCACTCACAGTTCAGGTTGGTGTGCTGCAGAATTTGAGACTATGTGTTCTAGGTCTTCCCTTGTCGTTTTCTGATTTTAGAATGTTAATTGTGGTGGTTCAGTGTTGTGGATCCGTGTCTGGTTGGTGGATTGCTCGGGCTGCTGTAGACCGTCTCAGATCGTTGGATTATTCTGCTCAGATTAAACGAGGTAGGTGGTTACTCAATTCGGTTTAGAAGTTCAGCCATGGGGATTGCAACGGTTCTGTTTTGGGTGTGAATTCTGTTTGTGTTGTCTGTTTGGTTGCGTTTTGGAATGGTTAAAACCCATGGTTCTCTGTTTTTCTCTGTGATTTGGTGTGTGTATCAATTTGGCAATTCGTGATGATGTTTTTGCACAGGTTTCTGCTCTGCTCGTCTTCTGGAAAATGCAGTTTTCGCACTGTCCGAACTTCCGTCCGAGCTTTGAAGTTCAGACAGTGCGTTTTGCTCTATTGATTTTCAAAGTTCGAGGCATGTCCGAACATAAGTCCGAACTTTGATGTTCGGACACGCCCTTGGGTTCTTCTCTGATTTTAGTTCGACCTGCGTCCGAACTTTGACGTCCGGACACAAGGTCGGACCTTCCGCATAACTCTTTTCCGTAACCCGTCCGATCATCAGTCCGAACATTGATGTTCGGACATTCTGAATTCCTCTATCCGATTTCAATTCGACTTGTGTCCGAACATTGATGTCCGGACACAAGTTCGGACATTTGACAATCTTTGGTTTCCGAGTCTCGACTTGCGTCCGAACTTAGACGTCCGGACACAAGTTCGGACACCCATCTGTTTTCAGCGTAACTTCTTTGTTTGAACTCCGATTTGAGTGCCGTCTGCGGCGTTGGGTCCCTTATGACCTGTGCTACTGATTTATGAGTGTTTTGGCATATTTAAATGCAATCTTGCTTCTGTTTAAGCAACCCTTCTGTTTTGGGACATTTCACATTGTTTCTGAGCCGTGAATGGCTGGGTCGAGCTATTCCGTGGTATACCATGTAGACGTCGTTCTGAGTGTGGGTCATTCCCTTATGTTCTATGGGGTTGACGAACCCTTTGGCTCTTTCGAGTCATTTCTGCGTTGCCGAGAGACCTGGTATGGTCTATGGGTCTTCGACCTTTCTAAGTGTGTGCATTGTGTCTTGTCCCCTTTCTGTTTAAGAGTTCATATTGTTTCCGAATTGGGAACCCTTGAGTTCCCCTCTGTTTCTGTTCTGGAAACTTCTGAGTATTGAGAATTGTGGATATAACGTTTATCTTCTCCTTCTTCTGATTTCAATTGTTTTGAGCGACCTTACTGATGACGGTCGCTGCTTACTGGGCATAGTTGTGTGCTCATTCCCCTACTTTTAACATTTTTGCAGATTGGTCAGCGAGGGTCACTTATTCAGTTTCTGGAGCTTAGTTTATGTTATAGCTCATTTGTTATTTGATATTCTTACTCAAGCTTGTATCCTTCGGGCCTTACTCTGTTAGACCTCTGTTTCTGTTTGGAACATGCATTTGGGATTTTGTATTTGCTTCCGCTGTATTTGAATACTTTGGTTTACAATGTTTATGTAAACTCTGTTTTGGGCCTTTATTGCATTTGAGTGTTTTAGAGCCTTGCGTTATTGGTAGTAATACGCGGCGTGTAATACCCTTAACTCTTAGGCCGGTTTTAGGGGTGTTACATTTAGTGGTATTAGAGCCAGGTTTGGCTTTCTTTAGGGTCTGTGGTGTGTGTTTGCTGATGTGAGGTTCAGTTGTGGCAATTGTTGAAGTGTGAGTCAGTTCTGACAAGTTTTGGATTTGTGTATCTCAGAATGCCTCCTCGTAGAGCACCAGTGACCCCTCAGGGAGATGCTGCGGATGCAGTACAGTAGTTTGTGGCACAGTTGATGCATACGATGGCTGCAGCTGCTGGGGAGCTGGTGGAGGAGCTGGTGGAGCAGGCCCAGCAGGGGCGAATGCTGTGGGAGGCCGAGTCAGGGCGCTCCAGGAATTCATGAAGCTAAAGCCGCCTTCCTTTGACGGCTGTGGTGACCCTCAGGAGGTGAGCCATTGGATTACTGAGGTCGAGGACCTGCTGAGAGTGATGGGGTCGGAGGATGACCAGAAGGTGGACTTTGCCACGTTCCTCTTTAAGGGGAGGCGAAGGAGTGGTGGCGTATGGTGATGGGTAGGCACCCCCAGCCTTGGACCTGGGATCAGTTCTGCTTGGAGTTCAACAAGCAGTTCTATCCGGACGTTTACAAGGATCAGAAGATCAACGAGTATAACCGGCTGCGCCAGGGGAGAGACATGTCAGTTGAGAGTACGTGAGGAAGTTCGTGACGCTCTCGAAGTATGCTCCAGAGCCAGATGAGCATAGGAAGGCCCGTAAGTTCGAGAGTGGGCTCAGACCAGACATCAGGTCCGCGGTGACACCCCTTCGTCACCGGACCTTCAGGGATGTGGCAGATGTCACTCTGCTGGTAGAGGCCGACATCAGGGGCAGACAGGCTGGCAAGGACCACAAGGGGAAGAGGCGTGCTGAAGAGCCTCAGAAGAAGGAGGCTGCTCCTCAGAAGAAGTAGTCATATGGAGATCGCCGGGGAGCTTCTTCATCTTCGTCAGCTGGGGCGAAGTGTGGGTCTTGTGGCCACTCCCATCCTGGTAGGGAGTGCTACAAGAAGACTGGTGCCTGCTTTTAAGTGCGGGTCGATGGAGCACCAGATCGTTCAGTGCCCTCAGGCATCCGGTAGAGGCTCAAGAGATAGAGGCACCGGTTCAGATTCAGAGGCGAGGTCCGATCAGAAGAAGCCTCAGACTCAGGCCCGGGTTTATGCTATGGCTGGAGAGCGTGATCGAGCTGGAGATCGCGTCGTCTCAGGTATCCTTCAGATCCATTCTCAGGATGTCTTTTATCTGTTTGACTCGGGAGCTACGCACTCCTTTATCTGCTGTGATTTATTGGGTAGACTTGAATTGACTGCTGTGCCTAGTGAAGTAGATTTGTGTGTGAGTAGCCCCTTGGGTGGGATTGCTCCTTGTGTTCTTGATTCTGTGTGTAAGGCTTGTCCCATAGCAGTTAGGGACAAGACTTTCTTTGCTGACCTCATCCCGATGCGGATGACCTGTTTTGATGTGATTTTGGGCATGGACTGGCTAGCAGAGTACCATGCCTATATAGACTATGCAGCGAGGAGAGTAGTGTTTAGATTGCCAGGCGGGAGCCATTTTGTCTTTGCTGGGAATGCAGTCCCGTGTGCGCCTATGATTGTGTCTGCGATGCAGGCAGCCAGCTTCTTGAGGAAGGGCTGCCAGGGCTTTTTGTGCTACCTACCGGAGGTACGCGAGGGATCTAGCTTGGAGGACATCCCGATCGTCAGAGAGTTTCCGGAGGTCTTCCAGGATGATGTGCCTGGACTCCCACCAGTGAGGGAGGTGGAGTTCACGATTGACTTAGCGCCAGAGACTCAGCCCATCTCTAGGGCCCCTTATCGTATGAGTCCGGCGGAGTTGAAGGAGCTGAAGGTCCAGCTTCAGGAGTTGCTAGACAAGGGCTTCATTCGCCTTAGCGTTTTGCCTTGGGGAGCGCCAGTGCTATTTGTGAAGAAGAAGGATGAGACCTTCAGATGTGGGATTGTGCATCGATTATAGAGAGCTGAACAAGGTGACCATCAAGAACCGCTATCCCCTTCCGTGCATAGATGATCTGTTTGACCAGTTGGCGGGCGCCACAGTGTTCTCGAAGATAGATCTTCGTTCAGGCTACCATCAGTTGAGGATTAAGGCCGAGGATGTGCCTAAGTCCGCCTTTAGGACTCGTTATGGTCATTACGAGTTCCTAGTTATGCCGTTTGGTTTGACTAATGCTCCCTTAGTCTTCATGGATATGAGGAACCGGGTTTTCAAACCCTATCTGGATCAGTTTGTAGTGGTCTTCATAGATGACATCTTGGTGTATTCCAAGAGTGCAGAGGAGCACGAGGAGCATCTAAGGATTGTTCTGTAGACGTTGAAGGATCGTGAGCTATATGCTAAGCTGAAGAAGTGTGACTTCTGGCTGGATCGTGTAGTATTCTTGGGACATGTGGTCTCGAAGGACGGTATCTCAGTGGACCCTGAGAAGATTAGAGCTGTGATGGAGTGGGTGAGGCCCACGAATGTTGCGGAGATCCGCAGTTTCCTTGGGTTAGCTGGGTATTACAGGAAGTTTGTCGAGGGGTTCTCTAAGATTGTATCCCACTGACCCGTCTGTTGAGGAAGGAGATCAAGTACGAGTGGAGCGAGGCTTGTGAGCAGAGCTTCCAGGAGGTTAAGAAGAGGTTGACGACCGCACCAATTCTGACTTTGCCATCTGGGACCGAGGGATTCGAGGTCTTCTGTGATGCGTCCCATAAGGGACTAGGATGTGTTTTGATGCAGAAGGGTAAGGTAGTGGCTTATGGCTCTCGGCAGCTTAAACCTTATGAGAAGAACTACCCTACCCACGATCTGGAGTTGGCAGTTGTGGTTTTCGCGCTGAAGATTTGGAGACATTATCTGTATGGGGCGTCGTGTAAGGTTTACACGGACCACAAGAGTCTTAAGTATTTGTTCACTCAGAAGGAGATGAACTTGAGACAGCGGAGGTGGTTGGAGCTACTTCACGACTACGATTTAGAGATCCTCTACCACCCGGGTAGAGCGAATGTTGTTGCAGATGCTTTGAGCCGGAGAGGTGCTCCGGGTGTAGCTTGTGCTTTGACAGGAGTTCAGAGGTCCGCCTTAGAGCTTCAGCGTATGGGCGTCAGGGTAGTCAGACCAGCCAGTGCCAGTGTGATAGCAGCACTTCAGGTTCAGTCTTCGTTGGTCGACAGGATCAGAGTTGGTCAGGAGTCGGATTCAGCTTTGAGTCGGATCAGAGAGGGGCTGCCTTCAGAGCAGAACTCAGACTTCAGTGTCTCCAGTGATGGTTGTCTGCGTTTCAGAGGCCGAGTGTGTGTGCCCGACGATGCAGTTCTGCGTAGGGAGATCCTTCAGGAGGCTCACGGAGCGCCATATTCAGTTCACCCAGGAGGGGTGAAGATGTATCGAGATCTCAGAGAGTCGTTCTGGTGGTCTGGGATGAAGCGAGACATCTCTGAGTTTGTTTCGAAGTGCCAGACCTGTCAGCAGGTGAAGGCTGAGCACCAGAGGCCAGCGGGTTTGCTTCAGCCCCTTCCCATTCCTGAGTGGAAGTGGGAGAGTGTGGGGATGGACTTTGTCATGGGTTTGCCCAAGACTTCCTCGGGTTGTGATGCTATTTGGGTGATTGTTGATCGTCTGACGAAGTCTGCTCATTTTCTGCCTGTGAGGAAGACCTTCAGTCTGGAGCATCTAGCTCGTCTGTATCTGGATGAGATAGTGAGGTTGCATGGTGTGCCTACTAATATTGTTTCTGATCGTGACCCGCGCTTTGTTTCAAGATTTTGGCGCAGTTTGCATAAGGCCCTGGGTACGAATTTAGCCTTCAGTTCAGCTTACCATCCTCAGTCGGATGGCCAGACAGAGAGGACTAATCAGGTTCTAGAGGACATGCTTCGCGCATGTGTCCTGGATTTTGGAGGTAGCTGGGAGCAGCATGTGACTCTGATTGAGTTTGCCTACAATAACATCTTTCAGGCGAGCATTGGTATGGCTCCGTTCGAAGCGTTGTACTGTAGGAGGTGCAGGTCCCCCATCTGTTGGGATGACCTGAAAGAGAGGGTCTTGGTTGGACCTGAGCTGGTGCAGGGTGCAGTGGAGAAGATCAGGTCGATTCGGGAGCGTCTGCTTGTTGCTCAGAGTAGGCAGAAGTGCTATGCAGATCAGAGGCGCAGGCCGCTTGAGTTTGATGTTGGTGATCATGTCTATCTGCGAGTGTCACCGGTCAGAGGCGTAGTCCGGTTTGGGAAGCGTGGGAAGCTTAGCCCAAGGTTCGTTGGACCTTTTGAGATTCTGGAGAGGATTGGCTCTGTGGCCTACCGGTTAGCGTTGCCACCCGCTTTGTCTGCTGTCCACAGTGTTTTTCATGTCTCTATGTTGAGGAAGTACCTGCATGAACCGTCTCACGTGATCGACTACAGCCAGCTTCAGTTGAGAGGAGGACTGCAGTTTCGAGGCGGTGCCTACTCGCATTTTAGCCAGGGATGTCCGTCGGCTTTGTAGTAAGACCCTGCCTATGGTGAAGGTCCAGTGGTCTGATCAGTTAGAGAGTGAAGCGACTTGGGAACTCGAAGATGAGCTGCGTGCCAACTTTCCCTCCCTATTCGAGAGCAGTAAGGTGAGTTAATCTCGAGGACGAGATTCTTTTAAGGGGGAGGTGATGTTATAACCCGTATAATTCCTACCTTATATTATATCTGCTACAACGTGATTCTAAAGTTGGATTTAAATCTCTTGCTGTCAGTTGGGATGTCAGCGACATTGTTTCATTTGTCAAGGGTGAGGAGGTCATTTGGGTAATTAATTAAGGTAATTAATTATCTGATTTATAAGGAAAAGGTTTCCTTATTTTACTTTCACTCTCTGATCATTGGTAATCACGTCAGATAGATCGTGGGAGTGTCTCTTTGTTGTGCTTTCAGAGCGATAGTTTTGCCTCTTCTTCTCTCTTCTTCCCTCTCAGCTCTCAACTTCTTCCACTGGTACGGCGCGAGGGAAAAGAGGCGGTTCAAACTGTCTAAAAACGACGGTTTTGAACCGTCTCTTATACCGTCGTCGTTTATTAGATATTGTTTTAAACGACGGTTCGGAACCGTCGTTTAAGATGATATTAGGCGCGCGTCTTAGGGACTTTAAAAGACGGTTATATTAAACCGTCGTTTATAAGCATTGTTTAGCGCGCGTTAAACCTCTTTATAAGAGACAGTTTTACGATAACCGTCGTTTAAAATCGTAGTATATAACACGGTTCTGTACTATAACCGTCGTTTATAGACTTTTGGCGGTCGCGCCAATTTTAATATAAGCGACGGTTTCTTGTGAACCGTCTTTTATAGTGTTTTTTTTTAAAAAAAAAATTTTCTGTTTTTTTCTTTCCCTCTGTAATCATTTGTAATCACAAATCACAAATGATTACATCCACAAAACCAGGGTAATATAGCAGCATTCCCTCTGTACAACAATCATATTTCACCAAAAAATGTAATGTGTGACATACTTCACACACAAATTGCCATTGCAATTTAAAAAGCTATAACAATGACGGCATCAGCTAGCACAACAGTTTAATCGATATTTTTTTACACTAGTTAAACAAAAGAAGTCAGGGGTAAAGCACATAATGACAGGACAGTCACCCTCTTTTTTGACCTCCCAGTGCTATCCATGATATCATTTTCCTCCTTTGAAACACTTGATGATAAACAAACACATCTGCTCTCTAACTAATTGCAGATCTCTGACGGAGTAAGTTTTTCCCGAGTTCTTGAAATGTTCTCAAACCTGTAGAGAACAAGATAAACAAATATGTATGTAAAGACACATTTATTTGTTTTATTAAACAAAAATGATAGACAGATTTATAAAATGTATATGTAATGGAAAGTATAATATACCTCCTCATCTTTTGAGCTTCTCTATGTTTAAGACAATTTCCAACATGTATCGCATTACATAGTAACCACAACTCTTAGAGTCGATTTGCCTTGGACACTGACAAGTATATAGAAAACAAAAACAAACAGTCAAAAATAGCAAATTACGACTAACACAATAATGATAAATAACTGTACCTCAAGATGAACAATGGAAAGGTTGTCAAACTGTTGAAAAACCGTCTTCATATAAGCACTGTTAAGTTCAAAAATTAAATCATTAATTCCGGTTCATCATATTAAATAGACAAACAATAAGTTGCATTCATTAACTAACACTTACGCTTTGAACAGGTCGTCGATTTGCAACTCACGATACATTCGTAATGGGTCAAGCACAAGTAATTGTGATGTTGCCGTGGAGAACAGAAGGAGTACCCAATGGTTGCTACGATTGTAATTTTGAAAATAGTTATCATATAATAATACAATAAGTCACAAACTTAACAAAACGAATTAAATGCAAGAGGGATAGTATTACGCACGTCTGATGGAAAGGGATCATCACGTATCTACTACTGTTTTGAACAACCTTCGTTAATCCATGCGACACATAGTTCCTGTATCCGGCCGGGTCTCTGTTTGCAGAATCTAGTGATGTTGTTTCAGGGCATAAGAATGTCACCAAATCTCCAATTTTTTATGACGCAATCTAGCTTTCAGATACCTTCAACCAAAAATAATATAATAATTAAATGTGGAATAGCAAAACAAAAACATAACAAGGTAGTCCTTAAATTACAAGTTATTTTATTTAAATTTATTTTCGAATGTAAGAAACTAAAAGTAACACTTACAGGGAATATGCTTGGATGATAGATATATTCAACAAATCTCTGCACAGCATCTCTTTGATGTCCTCAAAATTTATTATTGTTCTTTGATCCGCTTCGTAATGGAAAAGCCACTCAGGTAACAACAATGACACGCTAGTCATATGCAGACTATTTTGCAATATCAATTCATACAGCATCTTCTCATACTTCCGCGAAATGCTTGATCACAAAGGAGGGACAAACAAACTTCTTTCTCTGAGCTTCAGTAGTTACCTCTGTCTGCATAGGTTCTTTCCCCTTGGATTTCTGGTTGCCCTCAGCTAACTGTGTGTTGTCTCGATCAACATCCATTGATTGGTTGATCTCTTCATCACGGTTTCCCAGTCTTCTCGTCTGATCAGGGATCTACCCAATCATATATAATACAAAGAACAAAGAAGTTAAAACAATGTATACATTAAAGGGAAAACAATTCATAAAAGATTTAGACATACCTCATCGTGATGACAATAAAACTTGACTGGCCATGGTACAATTGCACCCTTCCCATCAAATAGGGTCACTTTGCCATCAATATCCATGGGAAGAAAAGCATTCTCAAATCCATCAATGATGGTCTGCAGGATTACTCTAGCATAGAATGGGGGAAGACGCTTGAGATTAATCAATGTAGTTGATGCTGATTGTAGCACATTACCGTATGCAGCATCAACAGGATAACCATCAAGCGTGATTTGCAGACGACATGTTTTTTGTTCCTAAAATAAGTAAAATTACAATTTAAATGTGAATAAGGCTAGTATTTTTTACAGTCATTCATTTACCATGACGAACAAGATTAATAGAGACATACTAACCTTCAGATTAGCAAACGGATACGGATCAGGAGGGGCGGTACAACTAGATGAATAAGTCGGTCGGGTTTGATCAGTTTGTTGGTTTCGTCCTCCCAAAGCCTTTGAAACAACCTCATTTACCCTCCGATCTACAAGTGCGACACCTCATGCTCGGACAGACTTTTGGAGGTGGACTTTTCAAAAACAAATTTCTGACGCACTTGTCCCCCGAAACCCCTAACCCTTCCAGGATGGTCCTTTAATCCAAGCAGTTGATTCAGCGGATCATTTTGACTTGATGGAGCAAATATATCTATCTCCCCTCGCTGGGAGGCTTCAGCCTAGTAAGATGATCCAAAAAATAAGCAATAAGTTATAAATTGTAAAAATAAACTATTAAACACAACTGTTATTATTGAACAAGTTAAACACTTACAATCTGTGCAGCCAACTCTGCTGTCTCTGGTCGCGGGTGTACTATCTTCCCATCTTTATCTACTTTTGAGTGACCCAAAACGTAGAGCTGAACTCGGTTTGCTTCATACACAGTGTCGATGGGAACTTCAATGCCATCATCATTCTTTTTTATGAGCAAACCGGCATCTTTCCACTTGGGAATGCTACCAGTGTATCCCTTCCGGCCCATATACTGCTGAAATCTATTTTTTCCTCGGTTTGCCCTTGCTTTTTCTTGAAACAACGTCAAGATTAGGACAAGTGCCAATGTCTTCACTAATGCAGGCACTGTAGTTGACTGGTTTGAAAAAACTTTATCCTTGAACCATTTCACAAACGTTTTATCTGCTCCTCCTTTTTTAGTCCAATGTCACTCATTGTTGGATTTTGTGCTCTGAGCAGAGTCAGGTGCATTTCAAAATACGGTTCTACAATTTCAAGGTGACTCAGCACAACTAAGTGAGCTTTGTTAAGGGTTTCAATATCAATTCTCTTCATTTTTCTCCCAACGGTACCGTGTCCCTGGAGTCTTCCTTCATGTCTAGATTTAGGAAGACCAATGGATTCAACATCTTCCAAATAGTGAGTACAAAAATCAACAACTTCCTCTGTTATATATCCCTCTATAATACTTCCTTCAGGACGACGACGATTCTTCATTTTTCTCTTCAATATACCCATGTACCTTTCAAAGGGATACATATAACGAAGATATACAGGTCCACACTCTTTAATCTCTCTGACCAAATGAACCAATAAATGAACCATGATGTCGAAGAATGAAGGAAAATACATCTCCAACTGACACATCGTGACAACAAGAACAGCTTGCAAATTGTCTAGATAATCCACATCGTGAACTTTAGCAGATACTGCTTTGAGAAACACGCAAAGGTTGGTGATTGCGTTTCTCACCGCATCAGGTAGGATCCCATGAATTGCAACGGCTAAAAAGTCTTGCATTAACACATGATAATCATGGGATTTCATTCCAACCAACTAATTTCAGATCAGACATTGAAACAAGATTTCTTATGTTAGACGAATACCCTGATGGCACCTTGATACTGTGGAGGATATTGCACAGACTATGCTTCTCCTGTTTAGACAATGTGTGACATGCAGGAGGCAAGAACGTGCGTTTCCCACGTTCTTGTGGCCAAAGATCTTCCCTTATTTTCAAATCAATCAAATCTTTTCTCCCCTTTATGTGATCTTTGGTCTTGCCTGGTATGTTCAAGAGGGTTCCCATAACACTTTCTCCCACATTTTTTTCGACATGCATTGCATCAATACAATGTCTGACATCTAAATGTTGCCAATACTCAAGTTCCCAAAAGATTGACTTTTTTTTCCATACACTTTTCTCGGTGTTTCTTGTCGAAGGACCAAAGTTGTTGACAATATTTTGCACCTTTTTATACACCTCTGAACCTGGTAAAGGAGGACGACACACACTGTGATCAGTCTTTCCGTCAAACTCAATCGACATCTTGCGATATTTGTGGCCCTTTGGAAGCATTTTACGATGACCCATGTAAACATTCTTACCACTATGTTTCAAGCGGATATTTGATGTATGCTCACCACAGATAGGACATGCACATGCACCTTTGACTGTGTAACCAGAAAGATTACCATACGCAGGAAAGTCATTGATTGTGCAATATAACATAGCACGCAAGTTAAAATTCTCTTTCCCAAACGAGTCATATACCATGACCCCTTCATTCCACAAGAGTTGTAGGTCATCTATCAATGGTTGTAGAAAAACATCTATTTTGTTGCCCGGTTGTTTTGGACCAGATATCAAAAGTGACAAAAAAATGTGTCTAGGTTTCATACACAACCAAGGGGGAAGATTGTAGATCATCAATAATACCGGCCACGTGCTGTGTATGCTACTCAATGTACCGTAAGGGTTCATCCCATCAGTACACAGACCGAGTCTCAAGTTTCTTGGATCGCGAGCAAACTGAGGAAATTTCATGTCAATGTTTTTCCACTGGGACGCATCAGCCGGATGTCTCAACTTTCCATCATTTTTTCTGTGAGTCGAATGCCACCTTAGATTCTCCGCATCTTTATCAACTGCAAATAGACGCTTCAATCGTGGTATTATGGGCAAATACCACAACACTTTAGCAGGGGATTTATCCTTATGACGACCAGTGCATTCATTTTGGTTTTTCCTCGCATAACGTGATTCCCCACATTCTGGACATCTATCAGCAAATTCATTATCCTTCCAGTACAAAATGCAACCAGATGGACAAGCGTGGATCTTTTTGTACCCCATACCCATTGGACACATCAATTTTTTGGCTTCATAAGTCGATGTTGGTAAAACATTATCCTTTGGTAGTATGGTCTTCATCATCTGTAAGAGAGCACTGAAACTCACATCACTCCAACCAAATTTCGATTTTAGATTGAAGAGTTTCAAGACTGCGCTCAATTTACTCAATTTTGTAGGATCACACCCCGAATACAGCGGTGTTTTGGATGAATCCAGCAAAGTCTCATAGGTGTCTGGCCTATTGTAAAACTCTTGTTCAACATCTTCCAGCATTGCAGCAATGTCATCGTAATCTGGTTCATTGTCTACTATGTCGTGGTCATCGACCACAGTTGTTTGATTATCTACAACTTCCTCTTGTTCATTACACATGACATCTACCGCCCTCTGACCATGCCACCGGACTATATCTTCATAGTCTTTTGTAAAACCACGACGAATCAAATGTTCCTTTATTTTTTCTATCCCTTGATACTTCAAATAGTTTCTGCAGTCTATACAAGGACAAAATATGTAACCCTTATTGGCAGGAGTCAGATTATCGACCAAAACATTGCAAAATTTGTCAACTCCCTCAAGAAACTTGTTATCCAAATTTCCGCTGTACATCCATGAGTTTGCCATCTGATATCCTTTAAAATATTGTTTAGCGCCACATGTGAAAACCCAAGGGCAAATTGAAGAATTAATAAAGCAATAATAATCACGGCAAAAGAATTGTTGTGATGAAGACGAGGATATGGACTGTTAAGTTTGTTGACTTTGTACCTTTGTCAGTCACGACGAGGATGAACAAAAGGAAGTCTACTTCATTGTGGAGAGGAATAAGGCGTTCAATGGAAGGTGGGAAGATAAAATGTTATATTTACAAGCTATTCTTTAAATGATAGAAACTAAAGGAGAGAAGATAAAATGTTATATTTGCAAGGTATGCCCTATTAATACTAAATAGTAAAAAGATATATATTTTGCATGTATTCAAGTATAGAATGAACAGTTTTCAGCCCTTATTGGGACTGTCGAAGATTTTACCCTATTGGGTATATCCTGGACGGGTAATTAACTATATATGTTGCATAAGCATATATTACTCAAGGAAAACATTTTAAATGTACCTTATTCGATGCAGATGATAAGCGTAATAGTTTGGTGATGAACAATTGTGAGAAATCCAATCAGATTAACTCTGTTTAAGAAAATAGAAAGTAACAGCACAAAAAATTGTAACTACAATTGTAGTGCAAATGTGATAGTCAAAACATAATAATGCAAACAGCAAAAACAGAGGCGAAGTAGTGCGTTTTAAGAAGGTAAAAATTATTGTAACATACCTTAAAAATGCAGGAGTACAATTCAGAAGTGAAAAAGAGCAGCAGTTTTCCAGCAGCAGTTCTTCATCAACAGTAAATTAGGAGCAAATCAGCAACAAATAAGAATAGCATTAACAAACCATCAAGTGCAGGTAAAAATCAAAAGATAGAAAATTTCACAAGAAAATTTCGGCATGGTCTCCCCTGTTTTTCTTTGTTTTCCCGGTTCTAAGAACCTCCACAACTTCTCTCAATATGATACCATTCAACTCATCAAGCGCATCACTAGCAATTGCAACCAAATAATCTAGTAGCTTAGGCAATTAATGATCAAAATTGGGCGCACGAGCTTCCGGTATCTTCCATAATGCAACATTAAATGTACCTTATTCAGCAGCCCGGTGAGAATATATGCCACAGAGAAGATGCAGCAGCCCGGTGATTATTATCACTGTAGAGGAGGGGTCAAAATAGAGAATGAGATTGCAGAGCTTGTGTGTATTCTTCTTACTGAAGCTGAAAAGGACTGAAAAAATTACCAATGGTTGCTACGAACACATATCTGATCGCTCAGGTACTACACTGGTTAATCGTCCCTGAATGCTGCATTACCGTACACAAAACAAGTCATAAGCCCTATTACTATTTAGTCCATCATGTATCATCAACTTGTAGATTAATAAGCACCAATCAAGATGAGGTAGGAGGTATGTTCTGTATGTACTTTCTTCATGTTTGATAGTGAGATTGAATGTAAAGTTTATCTTTCATAATAAAAATAGGATACTTACATCCACTTGATGGATTCGGTTGAGTAAGTGTAATTAGCGAAGGACATATTTTTATAAAAGGTGGGTTAATACTCTTCAACTATTCATCAACAGTAAATTAGGAGCAAATCAGCAACAAAAAAGAATAGCATTAACAAATCATCAAGTGCAGGTAAAAATCAAAAGATAGAAAATTCACAAGAAAATTTCGGCATGGTCTCCCCTGTTTTTCTTTGTTTTCCCGGTTCTAAGAACCTCCACACTTCTCTCAATAGGATACCATTCAACTCATCAAGCGCATCACTAGCAATTGCAACCAAATAATCTAGTAGCTTAGGCAATTAAGGATCAAAATTGGGCGCACGAGCTTCCGGTATCTTCCATAATGCAACATTAAATGTACCTTATTCAGCAGCCCGTGAGATATATGCCACAGAGAAGATGCAGCAGCCGGTGATTGTTATTATCACTGTAGAGTAAGTGTAATTAGTGAAGGACATATTTTATAAAACGTGGATTAATACTCTTCAACTATTCATAAAACCATAAAACTACAATAATATAATCACCCGACAACCCATTTATTGTTTCCCCTAAACATCAATATATTAACCCATTAACAACTCGGGTTAATAAGCTGTTGAACTATACCTCCTATCTTCCCGTTTAAACATTTTAATAAACATTTTAGCAACCATGTCAATATGATCATTCAGATTCTGTTTACATTAATACAAAAGCAAAATTACCTAGAATGTCCACATGTACCATAAAACTTTCTTTAATTACTTAAATGTTCTTAATTGCTGAATATAAACGCTAAGCACTTAATTCACTACACTAAAACTTTCGGTGAACTAATACCAAGACTAAATTAATCACCTTGTTTTCTGTTTTGTCAGAAGTTAGTCTCTGTTATAGGATTAATATTCCTATAAAATAGTGACAAATTGTGTAATCATTCTTTAATTGCATTCTGTTACTTAGTTACAGGTAGTTGTAAGTCTGTTACAACGACAAACAAACTGTACATGTCATTCCTATAACTACTGATTTTACAGTAGGAATAATACAGATGGAAATTCTCAGTCTCATTCTTCCTTCCTATCTCTCTGTTACACTGGAACTACTCACGGTTCAATGAGGGACAATTTTATTTGAAGACAGACGCATCAACAAGGGACAGACGCATCAACAAGGGACAATTTTATCCCTGATCGGTTCAGTGAGCAACAATTTTCTACCAGTGAGCAACAATGGCAGAGAAAGAGAGGGGGCGACGAGTATATTACCGGTTCAGTGAGCAACAACGGCGGAAGACAGCGAGCAGAGGGGGGGGGGGGGCGACGCGCGGTGGTGTTAGGCGCAGCGGCTAGAGTGGCCGGAGACGAAGGGGCAGCGACTGGAAGAGTAGGCAGCGACGGTGGTGAAATTAATTAGGGCACCAGGAACAATGGCGGAAATCTGGAACAGAGAGGGATGTGAAGATCGATTCGACTGAGAGAGAGCTACGGTGCGGGGTTCGACTAAGGAAATTAATTAGGGCGGGCTAAATTAATTTAGTCTTAGGCGTTTTAAAAGACGGTTTTTTCAAAACCGTCGTTTAATATGCGTTTTAAAAGACGGTTTTGCATAAACCGTCGTTTAATATCTATTACCGCCGAACACTTCACACCTTTAAACGACGGTCGACCCCAAACCGTCATTTATTATGGGTTTTAAAAGACGGTTTATACAGAACTGTCGTTTAAGATCTATTCCCGCCGATTGTTTCACACTTTTAAACGACGGGCGACCCCGAACCGTCGTTTATTATGGGTTTTAAAAGACGGTTTAGACTAGCCGTATTTAAAACTTAACCGCGCGCACAAAAAATTAACATTTAAGACGGTTTATGTAGAACCGTCTCTTATAAGCCGCCATTTTTGATATTTTTTCTACCAGTGTTCCTCTGTGAGTTTGCAAAATCCGTTGTTGCGATCAGATTATGTTGCTGCTGCGTTCCTCTTCTTCTAATCCAGGTTTGGATTCTCAGATCGAATGGCTTGGTGATGTGTTATCTCCTCTCTTGTTTTCTGATTTTTGGAACTTCGGATTGCTGAATTCAGAGACTGCAGGGTTGCTGCTGATCTGTGGGTAGTGCGGGCTGTGGACTGTTGCGATTTGTTGAATTTTCTGCACTCACAGTTCAAGTTGGTGCTGCAGAATTTGAGACTATGTGTTCTAGGTCTTCCCTTGTCATATTCTGATTTTAGAATGTTAATTGTGGTGGTTCAGTGTTGTGGATCCGTGTCTGGTTGGTGGATTGCTCGGGCTGCTGTAGACCGTCTCAGATCGTTGGATTATTCTGCTTAGATTAAACGAGGTAGGTGGTTACTCGATTCTATTTGGAAGTTCAGCCATGGGGATTGCAACGGTTCTGTTTTGGGTGTGAATTCTGTTTGTGTCTCTTTGTTCTTTGGTTGCGTTTTGGAATGGTTAAAACCCCATGGTTCTCTGTTTTTCTCTGTGATTTGGTGTGTGTATCAATTTGGCAATTCGTGATGATGTTTTTGCACAGGTTCTGCTCTGCTCGTCTTATGGAAAATGCAGTTTTCGCACTGTCCGAACTTCCGTCCGAGCTTTGAAGTTCGGACAGTGCGTTTTGCTCTATTGATTTTCAAAGTTCGGGGCATGTCCGAACATAAGTCCGAACTTTGATGTTCGGACACGCCCTTGGGCTCTTCTATGATTTTAGTTCGACCTGCGTCCGAACTTTGACGTCCGGACACAAGGTCGGACCTTCCGCGTAACTCTTTTCCGTAACCCGTCCGAACATCAGTCCGAACATTGATGTTCGGACATTCTGAATTCCTCTATCTGATTTCAATTCGACTTGTGTCCGAACATTGATGTCCGGACACAAGTTCGGACATTTGACAATCTTGGGTTCCGAGTCTCGACTTCTCGACTTGCGTCCGGACACAAGTTCGGACACCCCTCTGTTTTTAGCGTAACTTCTTCGTTTGAACTCCGATTTGAGTGCCGTCTGCGGCGTTGGGTCCCTTATGACCTGTGCTACTGATTTATGAGTGTTTTGGCATATTTAAATGCAATCTTTCTTCTGTTTAAGCAACCCTTCTGTTTTGGGACATTTCACATTGTTTCTGAGCCGTGAATGGCTGGGTCGAGCTATTCCGTGGTATACCATGTAGACGTTGTTCTGAGTGTGGGTCATTCCCTTTCTGTTCTGTGGGGTTGACGAACCCTTTGGCTCTTTCGAGTCATTTCTGCGTTGCCGAGAGACCTGGTATGGTCTATGGGTCGTCGACCCTTCTGAGTGTGTGCATTATGTCTTGTCCCCTTTCTGTTTAAGAGTTCTGATTGTTTCTGAATTGGGAACCCTTGAGTTCCCCTCTGTTTCTGTTCGGAAACTTCTGAGTATTGAGAAGTGTGGATATAACGTTTATCTTCTCCTTCTTCTGATTTCAATTGTTTTGAGCGACCTTACTGATGACGGTCGCTGCTTACTGGGCATAGTTGTGTGCTCATTCCCCTACTTTTAACATTTTTGCAGATTGATCAGCGAGGGTCACTTATTCAGTTTCTGGAGCTTAGTTTATGTTATAGCTCATTTGTTATTTGATATTCTTACTCAGGCTTGTAGCCTTCGGGCCTTACTCTGTTAGACCTCTGTTTCTGTTTGGAACATGCATTTGGGTTTTGTATTTGCTTCCGCTGTATTTGAATACTTTGGTTTACAATGTTTATGTAAACTCTGTTTTGGGCCTTTATTGCATTTGAGTGTTTTAGAGCCTTGCGTTATTGGTAGTAATACGCGGCGTGTAATACCCTTAACTCTTAGGCCGGTTTTAGGGGTGTTACAAAAGGGCTCAACAAAACAGACAGCACATCTTTACTTGATAAATCACTCATTGTATTCTTTAACCCTAGAGGGTTTCTCCTCTAATGGAGCTATTTCCTTAATAGACGACACTTACCCACTAATCGGGTTATCCTTAAATGCCTCTTATTATAAACTGGGATTCATGTCCATGATCCTCATACTCCACATTTTAACGTACATATAACATCACATCGCAATAAGACTTGCAGCTCAACAATAACACATAACATAATGGGAACGGTTCTCTCTAGGAACCGACCCAACATAGTTAGTTAACTAGGAGACCTAGAGAATGAATACACCCTCATGATAAGCTCGTTACATCACTCATTACCGTCCTGTTAGTCGGACAAGTAACTTAACTTAAAGATGGATCGGATATAGTGATCCGAACACACCGTACATAATCCCCAACCGACGTGAGTCAGAAAATCCTTGGTTAAGCTTAAGGGTGATTGAAGACCAACGAAGGAAAACAATCAACAGAGAGGGAGCTAATGAAACTGTATACATCAACTTCCAAACAACGCGCGACCGGAACAACCGGATTCACTAGTAGAAAAATGATTTTAAATGACACACTTTAAACCACGGTTAAAAAAATAACCGTCGTTTAAACATTATAAACCACGGTTCTTGGGAAACCGTCGTTTATGTTGCATGCTTCATCAGATAAATGACAGTTTTGTAAATAACCGTCGTTTATAACTACAACGCTTAGAAGCAAAAACGACGGTTGTATTGGAACCGTCGTATAAAGCTACTATAAACCACGGTTCCTAATGAACCGTCGTTTTAAATGTCACGCCAACAATTTAAAACCACGGGTATTTTGAAACCGTCGTTTTTTGCTTCCGTCCATTAGCCTTTAAACGACGGTTTTGTCTAATAACCGTCGTTTAAAAGTCTTTAATTAAAAACCCGTCGCCCTTTCTTCTTCTTCTTCCTCCCGCGTTCTCTTCCTCTCTGGCGATTGGCGATTCCCGACTCCCTCCTCTTTGCCGTCGAGCCACCACCCTCCACTCCACCGCCTCCTCTATTGCCGTCGAGCCACCCTCCACTCCACCGCCCCACTCCCGTCGATAACAAACGGGAACAGCTCGCCCCTCCACCGCCCCACTCTCGGTCTCAACTTCGCTAGCTCCACCGCGCCTCCACCCTCTCCTTCTCTTCCAGTCGCGGGGACAACAGACGGGAGAACTACCACCACCGCCCCTCCGCCTCTCCACCATCGCCTAGCTCCCCCTCCAGTACCGCCCCGGCCACTCCTCTGGTTTCGACAACAGACGCGTCCACCGCACCTCCACCCCTCCACCGTCCCTCCTGTCAACCACCGAATCCCACTTCGGTAAATAAACCGTAGCTATGTATTTTTTGATTAGTGGCTGATTTTGTGCTTTGAGGAGTGATTAATTATCTGTTATTGTGGTTGCTGTGTGTCTCTGTATATGCAAGAGACAACAAAACTGAGAAGAAGAAATGTTAGAACATATGTAGTAGTAGTAGTAGTTAGAGTTGCTGTTTGTTGCTATTATTGTGGTTGCTGTGTGTCTCTGTATGCAAGAGACAACAAAACTGAGAAGAAGAAATGTTAGAACATATGTAGTAGAAGAAGAAATATTCATGCATATTAATGAATTAAAAACCCAAAGTAATTAATAAAGCATAACCTTGTTGGTGGTGTATTAATATTGTTTGTAAGTGTTGCTGTTTGTTGCTATTATTCTGGCGGGTGTTATGTACATATTATTAATTTTGTTGTACTTCTATTGTGTTTGTTTTTGCCAAAAAAAAGTGTGGAGTATCTAAAAAAACGCAATGGTCATGCCAAATGTTTTCCAGGATTTAACCTTATTCTACTTGTCGCACCATCTGCTGCTGTCAACCGCTGCCACCGGTTTGCCTGATCAGAACCCACGGTAAAACACTTGCGTTTCTGATTATGATTTTAGAAACAAATACTTATATATTGTCACGAATAAACGTTGTACTAAATTCTGCTTGTATTATGCAATCATTAGAATATATATTTGCATAGTGCGGTGAAATGTGAGATTAAGTTGAAATGGGGTGGTTGTTTTTGTTCATTGATCATATATTATTATATACTTGTCTGTCTGATAATAATTCGTATGGTTTACTGAGAATAAATGTTCTTGCTGCTACTGTGTTTGTTTCTGCCTTAAAAAAAATGTGGAGTGTCTAAAATACGCAAGGTCATGCCGAATTTTTTCCAGAATTTAAGCTGATTCTAATTCCATCGAATTTAACTTTCTTCATAATTACTTACAGTTTCAGTTTTTTCATCTCTTGCAGGTTGCTCTGAGGTAGAAGACAATCGAATTAAGACGAGGAGAGCAAAAAAACCGGTAATAACATTAGCTATGTTCGTTTGTTTAATATGTTCAATTATTCAAGTTTTTATAAAATTAAAACCTTATTATTATTTCATTGAATAGGTGTCATATAATACGTGCAAGAACATCTGTCTACTTGTCTCTTCTCTATCTTGTGCTGTTCGCGCTGACCATCCAGTACTCATCAGGTTGGTATTTAAAACGTTTCAATTTATTTTTGTTTTTCTATTAAAACAATGGAAAATCAATTCAAACATAGAATTACCTGTCTGAGATTTACCTGATAGAGGTATGTCTTAGATAGTCCCTGTTGGGACTGTCCAATGACCTTTGATCTCACCATCTAGGTTGTGAATGAGTTAATAATATACACTAGTTCAGTGATAATTTCAGTAGCATTACCGTAGTGTTCTTCTAGTGTACATATATATATGTGAATTGAAACAATTCATATATATATATATATATCTACACTAGGAGAACTGTAGGGTAATGCTGCCGAAATTATCACTGAACTAATGTATATTAAACTTGTTCCTAGGTGAGATCGACGGTGATTGGATAGGTTTAGGTTGTTAAATTTGTAAATAAAAAAAAAGAGGAGATCAATGGAACGAGTTCACGACATCTGGTGTGTTGAAAAAGGAGATGGAGCGCTCAGTGATGTACAGTGACAGATTGGACATCAAGTACCTAGAAGGGGTCAATAAATTTTGCAAAGTCCTTGTTGACAATCTTAAACCAAGGGATAAGGGATATATTCGATGTCCTTGTGTCGATTGCAAGAACGACTTCAAATACCGAGGTGTGGACAAGATTAAGGATCATCTGATTCGCAGAGGGTTACAGATGATTATGAAGCCATAACAATATTGCATGGTCAACATTCAGTACAAGTGTTTGAATGTGCTGATAACGTCATTGCAGAACAATCAGAAATGGATGCTTCACACGATTTTGGGGATACTCAAGATGATTCACTAGGTAGTGATTCAGATGATCATGAGGACCTTAATGCAATGATGGAAGATGTTGAACAACATTTTTCCAACAAACCCAACTCATTCGAAAATCTGATGCAAGCATCAAAGGAACCGTTGTACAGTGGATGTGAAACGCAAACACAAAACAAATTGAGCGTTGTCCTAAAACTATTCAATCTGAAGGCGAGACATGGATGGAGTGATGTCAGTTTTACAGATCTTTTACAACTGCTGAAGAATGTACTACCAAAGGACAATGTGATACCCACAACAACTTATGAGGCAAAGAAGTTAATGTGTCCGATGGGTATGGAATATAAAAAAAATACATGCTTGTCCAAATGGGTGTATGTTGTATTGGAAGGAGAATGAGTTGGATGACCATTGCTCTGAATGTGGGGAATCACGCTATGTAAAAAAGGGTGACAGAAACCACATAAGCACTAAAGTGGGCTCTCCTGCGAAGGTGTTGTGGTATCTACCGATAATTCCCCGATTCAAACGTTTGTTTGCAGTTCAGAAAGATGCTGAGAACCTCCGATGGCATGCTACCCATAGAAAGGATGATGGTAAATTGAGACATCCAGCCGATTCACCACAATGGAGAAACATTGACAGAATATACCCTCAATTCGGTACAGACCCAAGGAACTTAAGACTTGGTTTATGCACTGATGGGATGAACCCTTATGGCACTTTGAGCAGTATACACAATACTTGGCTGTTTTATTGACAATATACAATCTGCCACCATGGTTGTGTATGAAACCCAGACATATTCTCCTCTCTCTGTTGATATCGGGTCCAAAACAACCGGGAAACAAAATTAATGTGTTTTTGCAACCACTATTGACGATTTAAAATTGTTGTGGAATGAAGGTGCGACGGTGTATGATTCATATGGTATGGAAAAACTTCACGCTCCGGGCTATGTTGTTTTGTACGATCAATGATTTCCCTGCATACGGTAACCTCTTGGGACACACAATAAAGGAGCTCTAGACGTGCCCCATATGTGGAGATAGAACTTGCAGTACGGTTAAAACCAGTGGAAAAAATGTGTACATGGGCCATCGGAAATTCCTTCCTAAAGGGCAAAAATACAGTAAGATGACAAATAGAGTTTGATGGAAAAACGGATCATGCAGTCGCTCGACCACCACTATCTGCTGCCGAGACTTACAATCAGTTGAAGAATGTTGTGAACAACTTCGGTCCACCAATTAAAGCCACTGAAAAGAGCATCTGGAAGAAAAAATCAATATTTTGGGAACTTGAATATTGGCAACATTTAGAGGTGAGACATTGCATTGATGCTATGCACGTGGAGAAAAACATTGGTGAAAGTGTATCTGCGACACTACTAAACGTGAAAGGAAAGACAAAAGACCATTTAAAGGGTAGAAAAGATCTGGTTGAATTGGGTATACGAGAAGAACTCGCGCCACAACAAAGAGGGAAAAGAACATTCTTGCCTCCCGCTTGTCATACATTATCCAAAGAAGAGAAAATAAGTTTTTGTAGTTCTCTTCGTCATATTAAAGTGCCATCCGGTTACTCATCGAACATATCAAGTTTGGTATCAATGTCTGATCTTAAATTGGTAGGGATGAAGTCTCACGACTATCATGTGCTGATGCAGCACTTACTTCCGTTGCTCTCCGTGGAATCCTTCCAGTTGATGTCAGGAAAACTATTACAAATTTATGTGTTTTCTTCAAAGGAATTTCGTGTAAAGTGCTTGATGTGGAGACGCTGGATAAACTACAGAATGACCTTGTGATCACCATGTGTCAGTTGGAAATGTATTTTCCTCCTTCGTTTTTTGATATTATGGTGCATCTACTTGTTCATCTTGTTAGAGAGATCAAACATTGTGGTCCGTTATACCTTCGATACATGTATCCGTTTGAGAGATATATGGGTATACTGAAAAAGAAAATGAAAAACCGTCGGCGTCCCGAGGGGAGCATAATTGAAGGGACAGTATCAGAGGAAGTAGTTGACTTCTGCACTCATTACTTAGACGGTGTTGATGTTATTGGATTACCGAAAGCAAGACATGATGGCAGGCTTAAAGGGTTGGTACCTGTGGAAAAAAATTATGCAGAGTTGATATTGATACATTGAACAAGGCACATCTGGTTGTGTTGAATCATTCAGAAGTTGTTGAACCGTATTTCGATGCACACCTAGCGTACCTCAAAACAAAACACCCAACGATGAGTAATGCCAAATTAAAAAAGAGCAGAATGCAACATTTGTTAAGTGGTTCAGACAGAAGGTGTTGTATGAGGATTCAAGGAGCGTGGATGAAATGATCCAATTGTTGGCACTTGGTCCAAATCTCGATGTGTTGTCGTATGAAGGATATGATGTAAATGGATTTTCTTTTTACACTGCACGTCAAGATTGTAAATCGACAAACCAGAATAGTGGTGTGCATCTTATCGCTTCGCAAGACATTTTCACAGGAACAAGTCGTAACACACTGAAGAATGAATATTATGGTGTTATTGAGGATATTTGGGTCTTGAATTACACTAGTTATGAAACTTGCGTATTTTGTTGCAAATGGGTGGACAACAAACAGGGATATCGTGAGGAGGATCATGGTATGAAGCTAGTTGATTTAACGACAGCGGCTCCTACTGATGACCCTTTATTGTTGCATCAAAGGCAAAACAAGTATTCTACTGTCGTGATCAATCTAATCCCAGATGGTCTATTGTAATGCAGAGTAAAAGATCGATAGTTGGGATTGATAATATTGTTGATGAGGATGAATACGACTGTGAAGATGAAATAGATGTACCTATTCGGTTGCCGATGGAGGTAGATAATGTAACTAATTTGAATATCGAAGGTCCGACCACAATGAAGGATTGTGGATTGAACGATGAAATGTTATTTTGTAAGTTTGGTTGACAATATTATATTATTTAATTTTGTCATGTTTCAATATTTGATTCAGTAGATGTTCGTATTAACCTTGTTAATTGTTGATTATTTTTCAGATTATGGATCCTGACGATAGAGTCGAAGAGGACTTACTGTTGGGGCTGGATGATATTGACGATGACGTCCCTACTGAAGAACCACCAGCTGCATCTACTTCGCAGCCCCCTCGGAAGGGACGTGGACCGACCCGTGGGTTGAAGGAGAAGAAAGATTCTCCCATCGATTTGATCTGGGACAAGTACCTTCGACATCGTGGTGGGTCGAAGCAGAAGTTTGCTTCCTACTTGGGATAGATGGTAAAATCCCATTGCTCGATTAATAAGGACTGGAAAGATCAAGAAAAGCAGACAAAGACATCATATGGCAGATGGTGCAGAAGAAGTACAAGGTCGCGGATGAACTTCGGACGAAGATTGAATCACTTCTAGCGACATCACTGCGACAGTTCAAGCATCGGTTGGTAGATGGCTGGATTACCAAACCGGGCTCCAAGAGGTCACCGCCGTGGGTAGTGTACGATGGTATGATCACGGAGGAGGAGTGGAAGATATTCTACGACCATCGCCAGACTGAAGAGTTTAAGGTACTTTTACAATTATTCTTTCTTAATATTTAAGGAATAAAATTTAATAAATATTTTTTTTATTATGTATAACTTACAAATGTACAAATTTTGTAACAGTTACGTCAAGAAAAGCGAGAGTAACCGGGCGAAGAATATCTACAAGCACTTCATGGGGCGAGCTGGATACACGGGGCGGTTGGAGAAGTGGAAGAGCGAGGGCTTACTGACTAAGACTAATGAAGACGGCACTCAGTCAGTTATTGATGATGTTGACGATGCAAGTAGAGTGCAGACATTTATGCTGGGTCGAATGGTGAAAAATGACGAGGGGGTGTATATTGTTCCCGCAGAGCGAGACTGCTGAGTTGGCGTCCAAGATTGTAAGTATATATATTTAAAAGTTGTTGTTTACTAATTAATAAGTTCATTTCTAATATTTTTGTTAATTTAAAACAGTCTAGCTCGAATGAGCGATGGGAGATGGTTCCGGCCCCTCCGTCTCAGGATGATCCACTGAATAAGGCCCTTGGGCAAAAGGATCATCCAGGGCGAGTGCGGGGGCTTGGAGGGGAAGTTCGCCAGAAAGAACGTGTTTCCTACGTCTCGATCGAGAGTACCACAGGCTGAAATGATAGAGAGAATGGTGGATGAACGGGTGCATGACCGTTGGAGGAATCGGAAAGACGTCATGCTGAGTCGGAAAGACGCCACGCTGAGGAGCGTCAAGCCTACGAGGAGCGCCTGCGAAGACTTGAGGCTTTAGTATTGGGCCAGGTGCATGCTCCTACACCGACACCTACTACTCCTACACCGGTGTCTACTCCTACCGCGACGGCGAATACATCGATAGTGGCCGCGTCTCCTACACCGGCACCTACTGCTAGACCGACGTCTGCTCCTACCACGACGGCGGATACTGTCGATGATCCTACACCGACGTCTGCTCCTACCACGACGGCGGATACTCCGATGGTCGATCATCCTGCACCTTCTTCTCCTACCAGAGACACATTTCCTTATCAAAACCTTTCGGTTTGTTCTTTTTTCCTCCTTAGTTATTTTAACATTACTTTTAAAACAATATAATTTTATTAGCTTGCTTACTATTGTGAGTTGATGTAGATGGCTAAATCATGTCATCTGTTTCAAGTGTTGGATGGTGGGATTGTGCATGTTGCATTCGGTCGGTTTTACAGACCAGGACGAACTCTGTAGTACATTTCAAGGTCATCCCACCTCTCTACGCTCGTGTGATGGTAGACGATATTGTGCAAGGTCATGAGGACTCTCCCCTTCCGTTGGAGTGGAATGAGTGGAGTAAAATAGGTCAAGCAAAATCTTCAGTTGTTCCATGGCCATATTCTCTCATTGATGTCAGTAGTGACAAGGTAAACTATTTAATTACATGCTTACTGTTTAGTTTTTAACTTGACTGTTGACTGATATGTTTATTATTTAAATTTTGTATACTATTAGATTGATAAGGAATTAAGACCGGTTAAGAAGGAAACTGGATAAGGGGAAGGAAGTTGTGAAATCAAGTGAGGAGAGTCAGAGGGTGAGAAAGGAAGTGGTGAAACCTTTCGATATGACTCCTAGGAGATCCCCCATTCTGACACCCAAGTATCTGAAGAAGTTGACAGTCAAACAAAAAATGTTGTATGACTTTTTCATGACGAGGCCGCAGTCTGTCACCAACTTCAACATGAAAGTGTCTAAGCATGTTTTCCACTCCTGAGCCCAGAGATCTGATGATTACCGTGAGCGATCTATGAGAATTTTTGATGGGAGACCTGCTTAACATCTCTGTGATTCAGGCCTATTGTGTGTAAGTATCTTTCAAATTATTACATTATCTTTCATTTTTTTAAGCTATTTAACATATCTTATGAAAAAATGTTGTTTAGGTGTTTGACTAGTAGACTGCTAGCGAGCAAGAGATTATGTGCCCTCTCTTTCTTGTGTCCGCAATTGATGTCAGCAAATCAGGCCGCATTGGATGAGCAAGGATGTGTACAGCATGTGAGGCAGGGATTTTGTATTGCGGTGCGAAGAAAAAAGCAAATATTTGCTGATCCCATATCATCAGATGTAAGTACACAATAACTGGAATTTTTTGCTTCCTAATTGTGATATTTAATAATTGTTCTACAAAACATTCTTTGTTTTATCTGTGGCAGCAATCATTGGATGTTGTTGGTGTTGTGTATCGACACCTCATGCTTATTGATACTAGACCCATTGGGCGGCCCTTGATGACCTTCGAGAGATCGCTGTAGAGAAATATGAAATATTTGAAGGAGTGAGTATTCAAAATTTAATGCATTCTGTATTTATTTTAAGCTTGTCCTAGATTATTGACAATAAATGGCTTCATTTTAAAATGTTGTATTTATGCAGGGGCCATAAGCTTGGTTTAAGTGATGAAAAGAAACCATTCTCCATCTTGGACTTCCACTACATACGTGTAAGTAATCATTTAATTTATGCATTTTTGTATTAAAGTTAAACGTTTAATTTTTGATCTGTCTAAAGTTGGTAATCCATGGATGGTGTGATGATAGTGTCCTCAACAGCCTGATTCAAAAAGCTGTGGCTATTATGTGATGTGGTACATGTTCGAGATGGTACAAAATATTGACACGCTTACGGATGATGACAAGGTAACCCATACCAATCAAAGTTTCAGTTAAAGTTATTGCATTTTAAATAAAATTGTGTACTAATGATGATCAGTTTCTTTTTATGGACAGATCGTTTCTTATTTCACACAAGCAGGGAGCACGTATTCCAAAGGGATCTCGACTTTGTAAGAGATCATTTATCGCAGTTTTGGTGTAAAAATTACTTGAGTGTTTCTTAGATCTTATATCCTAGTGTACGTAGTTAGACTTAGACTTTTGTTTTTGCTGAAGCAACTCTCAAAGTTTGTAAAGTTCAACTCTCTCTTATTTTTGAAAGTTTGAATGGGTTTGTTTGCAATTCGTTTTCAATGTTGCAATTCAAACTGGCAACTTGGTTTATGGACATAGTGTGGTTGGTTATCAAAGGGCAATACCAGTTGGATGCCCTGTACAGGTTGTATATACGATTGTAAATTGGGTTGTGTTGGAAAATATATGTGGTAGATGCTAAAAAAACAAAAAAAACTAAAAAAAATAAAAAAAAACCACGGTTCACTTAAAACCGTGGTTTAAAACTCAATGGAACGGGAGTATAAACCACGGTTTATTAAAGAACCGTCGTATAAAGTACTCATATACCACGGTTAATTACCCGAACCGTCGTATAAAACGCAATGGAACGACATTAAATACCACGGTTTCCGTCATAACCGTGGTATAAGTCGTCTGATTCCCGCGCCACAACGGGCTTTAAACGACGGTTTTACGAACCGTGGTTTATAATGCCTCTTTTAAACGACGGTTTCAAACCGTGGTTTATGTGAATTTTCCGATATACCACGCGAGTATAAACCACGGTCTCTAACCGTGGTATGTGAGCAAAATAACCGTGGTAAAAAACATTTTCTGCACTAGTGCTAGTCGGGGAGCAGTCGAGGACTGCTGGGAGACTAGAGACCGATAGTGATCGGCCTGGGTAGGAGGGGCGAGAAGGATTTGAGTGAGTTACTACTGTGTTAATTCTAATCGAAGAAGAGATTCCAGTTTGAAGTACTCATGATTTTCTACCCCTATATCAATCCCAAGCTAACCCGCACGACACGTCTAGGTCTAGTTAGGGACATGTCAAGGAGTACTAATCGACCAACAGAGGGAGACATAAGCTGAAATACCCCGAACTTAAATATGGTGATTAAATTATTCTAAATATAGTATTTAAGGGCCTAATAGTGCCTAAGTAATTTTGGTAAGGAAAATAAATCCAAAAGAAATGAGAAAACGCTTAAAAAGTGAAAAATGTTAAATTAGCGTTATATAACCATAGGAGGTATGAGACTTTGGTTAGTGTATTATATGGATTCCTAGGGCTTAATAAGACCAAAATAATATATGGGAACAACTTCCGAAGAAAACGGAACCAAATAATGTATTAAAACGCTAATAGAGCTTTAGCGCGCGTTTTTCAAGAAAACCCGGAAACGTGACTTTAAGTGGTCAAACGAACCTGTAAAAATTATAGTTCATTAAATAACTATAATTAAACATTAATGGAAGATTAATAACCATTAAAAATAAAGAAACGAGAAAATTCCGGAAAACGGGCCCGGTTCGTGAATAGTACCGAAATCGGGTAAAATAAACGAGCGTTTTCTGTAAAAGACGAAAAAATGCTCCAGCTGGTACTAATATAGTGGGCCAGTTTAATTAGTAAGCAGCCCCACTCTCACACACACAAATAAACTGAAAAGCAAAAAGTAAACAAAAGAAAAAGAAAAGGTACAAAAGTACCTTTATTTCTCTCTCTCCCTCATTTCCCATTTCCCTCACGTACTGCTCCCTCTCCTCCCAGCCGATCTCCCCCTTCTTCTTCCCCTGGCTGGCGATTTTGAAGCTCCCATGGCAGCCTCTCTTCATCTCCATGCTCAAGCCATTTTAAAGCTCCAAATGAAAAACCGAACACATATTCTTCTTCCCCTCTTCAAGCTCCACACTTCTCTCTTTTCAAAATTCGAAAAGGATGAGTTTAATTTTCGTGGGTTTTGCACATTTGAAGGGAAAAGGGCACCACCTTGTAGCTTGGAGCCTCCTCTTTCTTCTAAGGTAAAGAGTTCCAAAGAAAAATTCATTTTCTTCACCTTTCTCTCTTGACCGATTTTTGCTCTTGTAACACCTTGTTTTCTTCTTACTTTGGAGCATTGTTTCAACCCTCCAATGGTGGAGTAATCCTCTTCTTGATTCAAGGGTGAGAACCCCTCTCAAAAATCTCTAAAGGTAAAACCCTAACATGTGCTCTAAGCTCTTTTATTGAATTGGAATTCTCTAAGGGTTTAGAAGAATAATTAAAATGCATTTTTGTGTTTCTTGGGTGTTGGGATGGAGTTTGACAACTCCATTCCCATTTGACCGATTTGTGCAAGAAAGAGAGAAGGAGGAGAAATGTTATAACCCGTAATTAATACCTTATATTATATCTGCTATCTAAGTTGGATTTAAATCCTTTGCTATCAGTTGGGGCATCAGCGGCGCTCTATTAATTGCCAAGGACGAGGAAGTCATTTGATTCATTAATTAAGGTAATTAATTATCTGATTATAAGGAAAGGAATTCCTTAATTTCTTCTTTTCTGGATCATTGTAATTCACGTCAGTTCAGTCGTGAGGAGCGTCTCTCATCGTGGGTTGAACGAGCGTTCTCTCTTCTCTCTCTCTCTCTCTCTCTCTCTCTCTCTCTCTCTCTCTCTCTCCTTCATCTGCTGAGAATTGTAATTCTGCTGCTACGTTTGGATTGGAGTTCTTCGTTGCTGGTTCCCCTTCTCCTCGTTATCAGGTTTGTTCTGCAGAATTTCGAATTTCGTCGTTGGTTTCCTCTCCTCTCAGTTTCTGATTTTAGAACTCCAAATATGTTAATTCAGCGACGGAGATTCTGCACTAGGGATTCAGATTGTTGAGGCTACACTACTGTTGGGTGTTATCCGTGATCAGGTTGGTATTGCAGATTTGGGGTTTGAAGATCTAGGGTTCTACATTGCAGTTTCTGATTTGTCTATTGGTTTGGAAATTCAGTGTTGCCGTTGCGTGTATTTGCTGGTGGATTACTCGGGGCTGCTGTGGACTGTTCAGATCGTCAGATTGTCGCTGATTGTTGAGGTAGGTGGTTACTCGATTCGGTTTGGAAGTTCAGCCATGGGGTGTTGAAAGGCTTTAATCTGATTTGAAGTGCGTGTCTGATTATGTTGTTGTTTGGTTACGTTTTGAATGGCTAACCCCCATGGTCTCTTGTTTTAATGTCTGATTTGGTGTGTGTGCTTAATTGGCAATTCGTGGTATCGAATTGTGGTGTTTTTCTGCTCTGTTCGTCTTCTGAAATTTGCAGTTTTCGCACTGTCCGAACTTCTGTCCGAGTTTTGAAGTTTGGACAGTGTGTTTTTTGGCCTTCTGATTTTCAAGTTCGGGGTATGTCCGAACATCTGTCCGAACGTGGATGTTCGGACACACCCTTGGTTTCTCCTTTGAATTTTAGTTCGACCTGTGTCCGAACATTGATGTCCGGACACAAGGTCGGACCCTCCGCGTAACTATTTTCCCGTAACCCGTCCGAACATCAGTCCGAACATGGATGTTCGGACATTCTGAAATCCTCTATCTGATTTTAGTTCGACTTGTGTCCGAACATTGATGTCCGGACACAAGTTCGGACACCTCTCTGTTTTCAGCATAACTTCTTCGTTTGAACTCCGATTTGAGTGCCGTCTGCGGCGTTGGATTCCTTATGATATGTACTACTGATTTATGAGTGTTTTGGCATTTTTAGATGCAGTTTTGCTTCTGTTTAAGCAATCCTTCTGTTTTGGGACATTACACTTTGTTTCTGAGCCGTGAATGGCTGGGTCGAGCTATTTCGTGGTATACCATGTAGACGTCGTTCTGAGTGTGGGTCATTCCCTTTCTGTTCTGTGGGGTTGACGAACCCTTTGGCTCTTTCGAGTCATTTCTGCGTTGCCGAGAGACCTGGTATGGTCTATGGGTCTTCGACCCTTCTGAGTGTGTGCATTGTGTCTTGTCCCTTTCTGTTTAAGAGCTCTGATCGTTTCTGAATTGGGAACCCTTGTTTTCCACTCTGTTTCTGTTTCTGAAAGCTTCTGACTATTTGGGAATTGTGTATATTACGTTTATCTTCTCCTTCTTCTGATTTCAATTGTTTTGAGCGACCTTACTGATGACGGTCGCTGCTTACTGGGCATGGTTGTGTGCTCATTCCCCTACTTTTAACATTTTTACAGATTGATCAGCAGGATCACATATTCAGTTTCTGGAGCTTAGTTTATGTTTCAGCTCATTTGTTATTTGTTAAGCTTACTCAGACTTGTAGCCTTCGGGCCTTATTCTGTTAGACCTCTGTTATGTTTGGAACATGTATTTGAGATTTCGTATTTGCTTCCGCTGTATTTGAATGCTCTGGTTTACATGTTTATGTAAACTCTGTTTTGGGCCTTTATTGCTTTTGAGTGTTTTAGAGCCTTGCGTTATTGGTAGAAATACGCGGCGTGTAATACCCTTAACTCTTAGGCCGGTTTTAGGGGTGTTACATTTAGTGGTATCAGAGCCAGGTTTGGCTTTCTTTAGGGTATGTGGTTGTGTTTGCCTGTGTGAGGTTCAGTTGTGACAGTTGTTGAAGTGTGAGTCAGTTTTGACAGGTTTTGGATTTGTGAATCTCCGAATGCCTCCTCGTAGTACACCAGTGACCCCTCAGGGAGAGGCTGCAGAGGCAGTGCAGCAGTTTGTGACTCAGCTGATGCAGACTATGGCTGCAGCTGCTGGGGGAGCTGGTAGAGGAGCTGGTGGCGCGGCCCAGCAGGGGCGAATGCAGTGGGAGGCCGAGTCCGAGCCCATCAAGAGTTCATGAAGTTGAAGCCGCCTTCCTTCGACGGCTGTGGTGATCCTCAGGAGGCAAGCCATTGGATTACTGAGGTCGAGGACCTGCTGAGAGTGATGGGGTCGGAGGACGATCAGAAGGTGGACTTCGCCACGTTCCTCTTTAAGGGGGAGGCGAAGGAGTGGTGGCGTATGGTGATGGGTAGGCATCCCCAGCCTTGGACCTGGGATCAGTTCTGCTTGGAGTTCAACAAGTAGTTCTATCCGGATGTCTACAAGGATCAGAAAATCAATGAGTATAACCGGCTGCGCCAGGGGAGAGAGATGTCAGTCGAGGAGTACGTGAGGAAGTTCGTAACTCTCTTGAAGTATGCTCCGGAGCCAGATGAGCATAGGAAGGCCCGTAAGTTCGAGAGTGGGCTCAGACCTGACATTAGGTCCGCTGTGACACCTCTTCGTCACCGGAGCTTCAGAGATGTGGCAGATGTCGCTCTGCTAGTAGAGGCCGACATCAGGGGCAGACAGGCTGGCAAGAACCACAAGGAAAGAGGCGTGCTGAAGAGCCTCAGAGGAAGGAGGCTACCCCTCCTTAGAAGAAGCAGTCTTATGGAGATCGTCGAGGAGCTTCTTCATCTTCGTCAGCTGGGGCGAAGTGCGGGTCCTATGGTCACTCCCATCCTGGTAGGGAGTGCTACAAGAAGACTGGTGCCTGCTTTAAGTGCGGGTCGATGGAGCACCGGATTGCTCAGTGCCCTCAGGCATCTTGTAGAGGCACAAGAGATAGAGGCACCGGTTCAGATTCAGGGGCGAGGTCCGACCAGAAGAAGCCTCAGACTCAGGCCCGAGTGTATGCTATGGCAGGGGAGCGTGATCGTGCTGGTGATCGCATCGTCTCAGGTATTCTCCAGATCCATTCTCAGGATGTGTTTTGTCTGTTTGACTCCGGAGCTACGCACTCCTTTATCTGCTGTGATTTGTTGGGTGATCTTGGACTGACTGCTGTGCCTTGTGAGGTAGACTTGAGTGTGAGTAGTCCATTAGGTGGGGTTGCCCCTTGAGTGCTGAATTATGTGATGTGTAAGGCGTAGCATAGCAGTTAGGGACAAGACATTTAGTGCTGACCTCATCCCGATGCGGATGACCTGTTTTGATGTGATTTTGGGCATGGATTGGCTAGCAGAGCACCATGCCCATATAGACTGTGCAGCGAGGAAATTAGTGTTTGATCTGCCAGACGGGAGCCGTTTTACCTACGCTGGGAATGCAGTCCCGTGTGCGCCTATGGTTGTGTCAGCGATGCAGGCAGCCAGCTTTTTGAGGAAGGGCTGCCAGGGCTTTTTGTGCTACCTACCGGAGGTACGCGAGGGATCGAGCTTGGAGGACATCCCGATCGTCAGGGAGTTTCCTGAGGTCTTCCAGGATGACGTGCCCGGACTCCCACCAGTGCGTGAGGTGGAGTTCACGATTGATTTAGCGCCAGAGACTCAGCCCATCTCTAGGGCCCCTTACCGTATGAGTCCGGCGGAGTTGAAGGAGCTGAAGGTCCAGCTTCAGGAGTTGCTAGATAAGGGCTTCATTCACCCTAGCGTTTCGCCTTGGGAGCGCCAGTGCTGTTTGTGAAGAAGAAGGATGGGACCTTCAGATTGTGCATCGACTATAGAGAGCTGAACAAGGTGACCATCAAGAACCGCTATCCCCTTCCGCGCATAGATGATTTGTTTGACCAGTTGGCGGGTGCCACGGTGTTCTCGAAGATAGATCTTCGTTCAGGCTACCATCAGTTGAGGATTAAGGCCGAAGATGTGCCTAAGTCCGCTTTTAGGACTCGTTATGGTCATTACGAGTTCCTAGTCATGCCGTTTGGATTGACTAATGCTCCATCAGTATTCATGGATATGATGAACCGGGTTTTCAAACCCTATCTGGATCAGTTTGTGGTTGTCTTTATAGATGACATCTTGGTGTACTCCAAGAGCGCAGAGGAGCATGAGGAGCATCTGAGGATCGTTTTGCAGACGCTGAAGGATCGTGAGCTGTATGCTAAGTTGAAGAAGTGTGACTTATGGCTTGATCGGGTAGTATTCTTGGGACATGTGGTCTCGAAGGACGGTATCTCAGTGGATCCTGAGAAGATTAGAGCTGTGATGGAGTGGGCGAGGCCCACGAATGTTGCAGAGATCCGTAGCTTCCTTGGGTTAGCTGGGTATTACAGGAAGTTTGTTGAGGGGTTCTCTAAGATTGTATCCCCATTGACCCGTCTGTTGCGGAAGGAGATCAAGTACGAGTGGAGTGAGGCCTGTGAGCAGAGCTTCCAGGAGATTAAGAAGAGATTGACGACAGCACTGATTCTGACTTTACCTTCTGGGACCGACGGCTTTCGAGGTCTTCTGCGATGCGTCCCATAAGGGACTTGGATGTGTCTTGGTGCAGCAGGGTAAGGTAGTGGCTTATGGCTCTCGGCAGCTTAAGCCTTATGAGAAGAACTACCCTACCCACGATCTGGAGTTGGCAGCTGTGGTATTTGCGCTTAAGATTTGGAGGCATTATCTGTATGGGGCGTCGTGTAAGGTTTACATGGACCACAAGAGTCTCAAGTACTTGTTCACCCAGAAGGAGCTGAACTTGAGACAGCGGAGGTGGTTGGAGCTACTTCACGACTACGATTTAGAGATCCTCTACCACCCGGGTGAGCGAATGTTGTTGCAGATGCTTTGAGCCGGAGAGGTGCTCCGGGTGTAGCTTGTGCTTTGACAGGAGTTCAGAGGTCTGCCTTAGAGCTTCAGCGTATGGGCATTTGGGTAGTCAGACCAGCCAGTGCCAGTGTGATAGCAGCGCTTCAGGTTCAGTCATCGTTAGTCGACATGATCAGAGTTGGTCAGGAGTCAGACTCAGCTTTGTGTCGGATCAGAGAGGGGCTGTCTTCAGAGCGGAGTTCAGACTTCAGTGTCTTCAGTGATGGTTGAAATACCCCAAATTAATAAAACATGGATTAAATATTTAATCACACTAATTAAGGCCTAAACATGCCTTAAACCAACTGAGAACAACATGGTCAACACAAACGAGATGTTGCACCCTTTGACTGTTAAGGGTAAACAAATACCCAAATGAACTACTTAGGACCTAAAAATTTGTCCTAAGGAGCATATTAACACATTACTAAACATATTATAATTGTTGGGCAACACTCCAACACAAAGAAAAAGCACTTTCATGCTTCAAGGTCAAAAAGGGCAAAAATGAGCTCTAAGAATACCTTAAAGGTCTAATGACCTCTAAATGATATAAAATTGAATACCATGATCAAATATCATGTAAGGAACACAAAAAAACCGTTTTCAAAGAAAACCAAGCTCAGAAACACCAGACAACACAAAATGTGCGCTAAAACTCCTTAAAGCACGTTTTTGTGAAATTGTCTTCTAAATTGGTTTTAAATGAGCTAAAAGGTTATAAATACCTTTAAATAAAATAAAATATCATATTACATGATATTAGGAATTTAATTCCAGAAATTTACGAATTTTTACAATTTAATATTAAAATATAATAAAACCCTGATGTAGGGCCCGTTTGGGTCAACATTGACTAAGTTGGTCAATGTTGACCATTGACCACGAAATGGACTACATGAAATCAGATAATTAAGTCTCTTAACAGACCAAGAGACAAGAGACGTGTGACAATTAAATATATGCTCTTACTTTTACATAAAAAACAAAAAAGACAAACTTTACCTTATAAAACAAAAAAGTGGGCTCCACTTACCCTACCATGTGAGCCAACCGAATTGGAGCCTCCACTTGCTCCTCTTCCTCCTTGCATTTCGGTGCTCCAAGCTGGTACAAGACAAGAGTGCTTAGTCACCTTACAATAATGGAATTAAAGTAACATTATTTATCTCATTTTCATTCAAAATTGGCTCCAATCATGCCCTACCTTTATCAATCAAGTTCGGCTGCCTCCTTGCCTTATTTCCACCAAATTCCCCTTCAATTATCAGCATCAATCAATGAATGATGAGTCATCAAACCAATAATGACCTAAAATATTCAAAAAAAAGTGCTTTAAGGCAATAATAGGTCATTCTCCTTCATTTCTTCTCTTGAGCCGAGTTTGCTCTGTCCATGAGCTCTCTTTGGCTCCCCTCCACCGTAGGTAAGGTTCCCAAGCTCCATTGATGAGAGCTCAAGCTCTAGGTAAGCTCTTAAGGCATAAAAATGCCCATTTTCTTCATCTTTCTTTCTTTTTCGATTGATCTACACTCCAACCTTTTCTATACATCTATGTAGAGTGGTTTTAAGGTTATAGGAAGTGTTGGTTTCGTACATAACCAGATCTAAGGAGGAAAGTTCAAGTCTTGACCATTTAAGGTAAAAATGTGCTTTAAGCTCATAACTTTTGATTCCCTTCAAGTTCGGCTGTGAAACTTTGGTCATAGCCTCATCTTCTTCTCCTCTTCATGTGGAATCTGTTGGTTAGCCATTTGGAGCAAAGGTGGCCGAGATCCAAAGGAAATACCCTCTTTTAAGGCATTTTTCCAAGGTAAAACCTAATAACAAGGTAGTTTGTTGAGATCTAGCTATTTCCTATGTCAATATGGTGGATCTAACACCTTGTGGTGTGTTTGATTCAGGCCGAAACCATCTTGAACTCTCCTTGCATTCTTAAGGTGATTTTTGCCTTAAATCTTACATTAAATTACTTCTTATGGTTAGATCTTGCTTGGAGACTAACTAGGCCTTGTTCTCTGTTTGAAAACATGTAAAACAAGCTGTGGAGAATTTCTACTTAAGGTGGCCGAACCAAACAAGGCTCTATCTAGGTTAAATCAAGGTATTACTTAAAACCTTAACTTGTTACATTAATACAAGTTTAAGCTATTCCTAATTAATTGCCGTGAGTGAAGAGGTGAAATAAGGTCTTGTTTGACCTTAAAATGATTAAGGAATGGCTTAATAAATTTTATAACTAATTAAACAAGCATAATGTCAAATTTAAGACATTATGTGGAAGTTTGGTAAATAAATGAAAATTATATGGTGAGGCCGAAATTTTATATGTATTTTGGGACATTTATGTGTAATTTATTTTGCAAGCCAATGTTTGTAATAAGGCCATGTATTTTAGGCCATTTTATTTATGCATTTACAAGCTTTTTATTAAGTTTAAGTAGTATAAATGCATTACTGAAAATAAATGGGGTATTAGGTGTAATTAAATTAAATTTGAGGGCTTTATAAAAATAAGGCCGAAAATTAGAGGTAAAAAGGAGTTAAAATAAAGTTTATAAGATTTTATAAAGTTTTGGGGGTTAAATGGTGATTTCTTAGAAAGTTTGGGTGCAAACCGTAATTATAAGGAATTGGTGGTCAAGGAAATATTAAGGTGGTCAACCTTGACCATATGATAGGTTTTGACCAAATTAGATAAGTTAAATAACTTATTTAAGGTGTTATAATAAGATAAGTATCTAAGGTAATATTTTTATACCATATGTGGTAAATATGTTATTACCGAAAATAAAGGGTGTACAATGGTATTTAAACACCCATGGGCTATTAGGAATTTTTAGGAATTTATTTGGTGGATTTTGGAATTTAAAATGAACTATATATGTATAATATATAGTTTAATGTCATTATGACACTTTGGAGAAAAATAGATGGTGGAATGGTAAATATTGAAAGTATATGGGTAATAAGGATATTTATAACCCTTTGGTGGAATTTGGTGATTTTTAGAATTATTAAGAGAATTTAATAAGTTATGTGTATAAAATATAGTTTTAATGATATGGTGAACTATATGTTATAAATAGGGCCAAATGGCAACTATAGAATAGCACAAGGGCCGCTCGGAATTTACAAAAATAACCATAGGTTATACTCTTTTATAAGTTAGAAATGTTATATTAAATGGTATATATAACATGGTAAAAAGAAAGGGGTGATTTTGTAAATAAAGGAAATTATGGTTTAAGGAAAAGTATAAGGTTTAGTATATGCCTATGAGGCAATATACAATAGTTTTCTATAAAAACTATAGGTTATAAGTTAAAGGAAATAAAAATATCATATCAAATGGTATTAGTATTTTGGTATGACATTACATGATGTTATGTGGTCAAAAAGGGAATTTAAATAAATTCAAGGGCTATACCGAATTAATAAGAGTTGGAAAATGAATTTTAGACTATGGTCTACAATGTCATAAATGTTATGACAATTATATGGTATTAAGGTGGTTTAATGGAATGAATATAAGGAAGGGTACTCACATAAAATAATGTGACAAACTATAAAAAAAATGGGATTTATAAGCTAAGGTATTTATTGAATAAACCTTAGGAGTTGTAATTACAACATAAAATGTTACTTATGTTAGGATAATCATCTTAATATAAGTTGTACAATATGATACAACTAATGGGATAATCATCTAATAAAAGATGATAAAAAGTAACATAAAATATAAGAGTTTATTAAACTCATGGAAGTTACCTACGTGGTAAATATATACATACACAAGAGTAATGTATATAAGGTGGATATATATTTGGTTGGAAATCCTATGATTTAATGGTGGTGGTTATTTTAAAAAAATATAGTTACGAGCTATAAGTTATGAGTTTTGGAAGCAAATATTATTTGCTAAAGATAAAGGGATTATAAACATGTCGAATTATGAAGGATGGTGGGAAAATAAAACAATACGAAAGAGAATACAATAAAATAAATGATACAATAAGAAAAAGAATAAATATAATATAATCATGCATGCATACATGCAACTATGGGTTACGTAACTAAATAGATGGTGGATAAGATTAAAAAGGAAATAGTGAATTAAACTTAACAGTTGAAATATTATGACGTACGCGTTATAAGTAACAAAACCGACTGTTTTAGAGAAACCCGTAACGAACAACTGTAGAAACAGGGGTGAACTGTCGGGGTTACTTATTGTTCGGAGATACCGGATGTAGTTAGTCATGGAGACTGACTTATAGTTTATTACCGTTTAGATTGTACCTCTGACAAGACGCTCGACGAGCTAGCGGACTACACGGAGCATAGGATCTTGCTGATTCATACTCCACCGTAATACAATCAGGGTGAACGGTATGTAAAGGGGTTTGATCCAGTTGTCCTAAGGTTGCTCCTTGGGCTCGGATTTGGTTGATATAACTTGTATGTTGTTGTGTGATCTGTGATAAGATTGTTTGTCTGAATGTGATAATTAATATGCATGAACTGTATATTTATAGCTGCTTATCATTACTGTTGTTGAGTTAACAGTATTGGTTCGTATATATGAACCTATATATATAAAACGAACTAGCGACTATGGTGCTATCTTATATGAATATAAGGAACATAAGTAAACGTTGTAGCACTATGATAATAACATATACATATTATCTGAGACTTTTATACGGAGCATTGGCCTTTCTATACGCCGCTCTTGTATCTAGCACTGGATCCCGAGTTTACAGACTCCGGATTGGACTAATGCTTAGTCTGCTGTGTTAGAAAATTTGGTAATGCGATGCGATGGTATAATTAATTAATTAATGGAATGGAAGTAAAGCCAAGAGGATGTGGCTCTTGTGCGCGCTGTGATCACAAAAACGATACCAGGATGTCCGCGTACGGGTCCGTAAGTATCAAGGAAATTTCCCGTGAGCTAGAATGGCTCGTTGGTCGGAGACTCTACCGTTGGAGTGGCTACTGCCGTGGGTGACCCGCCATAAATATGGGTAACTAGAGACATGTCGTTTTAACGAGACATTGTCACTAGGTATAAATGAACAACTAAAACAATTGAGACTTATACAGTGACGAACAATACTATGGACGAGACTTAATACTTGTTTATTGTTCTCGTTGTTTCGCTTTGTTGTTCATTGGTTATACTTGTGGTTATTTTTATTGTTGGTTGATGGTTGGATGGAGCCTACAAGGCTAAGGTAAATTAAATATGAAAACTGTACGCTACGGCGAATGTACATTGTACATTATATTGTTATTTCTCGATACGTTCGATATATAAATGTTGTATGGAATATTAAATGAATGTTTGGATTGGATGGACGGTTAAATGATTATGGAATTTGGATGGTTGATAATATATATTATACATTTATGCTTCAGTTTTGATTATAACTGTAAAAAGGAAAAGCATGAAACCAATCTAATAATAAGATGGTTAAAATGACAAGTGACCATTAGGGTCCAGGCCCGGCATACTTAGCGTCTATCGCTGATACTACACCATTACAGGTTGTTGATCATTGTCGGAGCTGAAGAGCAGGAACAGGGTAATTGGAGTATTACTTTTGTCACCACACTTGGAGATGTTGTATAGCAATGAAGCTGGTGAATTGTATTATGGTAAGGTTGTGTATTCAGGATTGGGTAGATGCTCACTTGTCGATGTTTATGGTTTATGGACTTAGTGTGATGTATAGGAGTTTCTCGTTATCACTGCGGTTAGCAGTTTTTGTATTGGAAGTTGGATGTAGTTTGGCTGCGTTGCGCATGGGCGAGTAACGGCGGTGACACCGAGTGAGTTTTGTAATGGTTATTTGTTTTTCCACTGCGAGACGTTTTATTTATTGCTACGTGAGAGATTATATCGTGATTATTGAGAGGGGTGTTACATGGTTTGTCTGCGTTTCAGAGGTCGAGTGTGTGTGCCAGACGACGCCGTTCTGCGTAGGGAGATCCTTCAGGAGGCTCATGGAGCGCCATATTCAGTTCACCCAGGAGGGGTGAAGATGTATCGAGATCTCAGAGAGTCGTTCTGGTGGTCTGGGATGAAGCGTGACATCTCCGAGTTTGTTTCGAAGTGCCAGACCTGTCAGCAGGTGAAGGCTGAGCACCAGAGGCCAGCGGGTTTGCTTCAGCCCCTTCCCATTCTGAGTGGAAGTGGAAGGAGAGTGTGGGGTGGATTTTGTTATGGGTTGCCCAGGACTCCTTTGGGTTGTGATGCCGTATGGGTGATAGTTGATCGTCTGACGAAGTCGCTCATTTACTGCCAGTGAAAAAGACATTCAGTATGGAGCGTTTGGCTCGTCTGTATCTCGATGCGATAGTGAGGCTGCATGGTGTGCCTACTACTATAGTTTCTGATCGTGACCCGCGCTTTGTTTTGAGATTCTGGCGCAGTTTGTATAAGGCCCTGGGACGAATTTTAGCGTTCAGTCAGCCTACCATCCTCAGTCAGATGGCTAGACAGAGAGGACTAATCAGGTTCTGGAGGACATGCTTCGAGCATGTGTCCTAGATTTTGGAGGTAGCTGGGAGCAGCACGTGACTCTGATTGAGTTTGCCTACAACAACAGCTTTCAGGCGAGCATTGGTATGGCTCCGTTTGAAGCGTTGTATGGTAGGAGGTGCAGGTCTCACATCTGTTGGGACGACCTAAAGGAGAGGGTCTTGGTTGGACCCGAGCTGGTGCAGGGTGCAATAGAGAAGATCAGGATGATTCAGGACCGTTTGCTTGTTGCTCAGAGTAGACAGAAGTGTTATGCGGACCAGAGGCGCAGGCCGCTTGAGTTTGAGATTGGAGATCACGTCTATCTGCGAGTGTCGCCGGTCAGAGGCGTAGTCTGGTTTGGGAAGCGTGGGAAGCTTAGCCCAAGGGTCGTTGGACCGTTTGAGATTCTAGAGAGGATTGGCCCTGTGGCTTACCGTTTAGCGTTGCCACCATCCTTGTCTGCTGTCCACAGTGTTTTCCATGTTTCGATGCTAAGGAAGTACTTGCATGATCGTCTCATGTGATCGACCAGCCAGCTTCAGTTGAGGGAGGACCGCAGTTTCGAAGCGGTGCCTACTCGCATTTTGGCCAGAGATGCCGTCAGCTCCGTAGTAAGACCCTGCCTATGGTTAAGGTCCAGTGGTTTGATCAGTCAGAGAGCGAAGCGACTTGGGAGCTCGAGGATGAGCTATGTGCCAAGTTCCCCCCTATTCGAACAGTAAGTGTGAGTTAATTTCGAGGATGAAATTCTTTTAAAGGAGGAGGTGATGTTATAACCCGCAATTAATACCTTATTATTTATCTGCTATCTAAGATGGATTTAAATCCTTTGCTATCAGTTGGGGCATCAGCGGCGCTCTATTAATTGCCAAGGACGAGGAAGTCATTTGATTCATTAATTAAGGTAATTAATTATCTGATTATAAGGAAAGGAATTCCTAATTTCTTCTTTTTCCGGATCATTGTAATTCACACGTGTCAGTCGTGAGGAGCGTCTCTCATCGTGGGTTGAACGAGCGTTCTCTCTTCTCTCTCTCTCTCTCTCCTCCTTCATCTGCTGAGAATTGTAATTCTACTGCTAGTTTGGATTGGAGGTTCTTCGTTGCTGGTTCTCCTTCTCCTCGTTATCAGGTTTGTTCTGCAGAATTCCGAATTTCGTCGTTGGTTTCCTCTCCTCTCAGTTTCTGATTTTGGAACTCCGATATGTTAATTCAGCGACGAAGATTCTGCGCTGGGGATTCAGATTGTTGAGGCTACACTACTGTTGGGTGTTATCCGTGATCAGGTTGGTATTGCAGATTTGGGGTATGATGATCTAGGGTTCTACATTGCAGTTTCTGATTTTTGTCTATTGGTTTTGGAAATTTAGTGTTGCCGTTGCGTGTATTTGCTGGTGGATTACTCGGGCTGCTGTGGACTGTTCAGATCGTCAGATTGTCGCTGATTGTTGAGGTAGGTGGTTACTCGATTCGGTTTGGAAGTTCAGCCATGGGGTTTGAAAGGCTTTAATCTGATTTGAAGTGCGTGTCTGATTATGTTGTTGTTTGGGTTACGTTTTGAATGGCTAAACCCCCATGGTCTCTTGTTTTAATGTCTGATTTGGTGTGTGTGCTTAATTGACAATTCGTGGTATCGAATTGTGGTGTTTTTCTGCTCTGTTCGTCTTCTGAAATTTATAGTTTTCGCACTGTCCGAACTTCTGTCCGAGTTTTGAAGTTCGGACAGTGTGTTTTTGGCCTTCTGATTTTCAAGTCGGGGTATGTCCGAACATCTGTCCGAACGTGGATGTTCGGACACACCCTTGTTTTCTCCTCTGAATTTTAGTTCGACCTGTGTCCGAACATTGATGTCCGGACACAAGGTCGGACCCTCCGCGTAACTATTTTCCCGTAACCCGTCCGAACATCAGTCGAACATGGATGTTCGGACATTCTGAAATCCTCTATCTGATTTTAGTTCGACTTGTGTCCGAACATTGATGTCCGGACACAAGTTCGGACACCTCTCTGTTTTCCAGCATAACTTCTTCGTTTGAACTCCGATTTGAGTGCCGTCTACGGCGTTGGATTCCTTATGATCTGTACTACTGATTTATGAGTGTTTTGGCATTTTTAGATGCAGTTTTGCTTCTGTTTAAGCAATCCTTCTGTTTTGGGACATTACACTTTGTTTCTGAGCCGTGAATGGCTGGGTCGAGCTATTTCGTGGTATACCATGTAGACGTCGTTCTGAGTGTGGGTCATTCCCATTCTGTTCTGTGGGGTTGACGAACCCTTTGGCTCTTTCGAGTCATTTATGCGTTGCCGAGAGACCTGGTATGGTCTATGGGTCTTCGACCCTTCTGAGTGTGTGCATTGTGTCTTGTCCCTTTCTGTTTAAGAGCTCTGATCGTTTCTGAATTGGGAACCCTTGTGTTCCACTCTGTTTCTGTTTCTGAAAGCTTCTGACTATTTGGGAATTGTGTATATTACTTTATTTTCTCCTTCTTCTGATTTCAATTGTTTTGAGCGACCTTACTGATGACGGTCACTGCTTACTGGGCATGGTTGTGTGCTCATTCCCCTACTTTTAACATTTTTGCAGATTGATCAGCAGGATCACATATTCAGTTTCTGGAGCTTAGTTTATGTTTCAGCTCATTTGTTATTTGTTAAGCTTACTCAGACTTGTAGCCTTCGGGCCTTATTCTGTTAGACCTCTGTTTCTGTTTGGAACATGTATTTGGGATTTCGTATTTGCTTCCGCTGTATTTGAATGCTCTGGTTTACAACGTTTATGTAAACTGTTTTGGGCCTTTATTGCTTTTGAGTGTTTTTAGAGCCTTGCGTTATTGGTAGAAATACGCGGCGTGTAATGCCCTTAACTCTTAGGCCGTTTTTAGGGGTGTTACATTTAGTGGTATCAGAGCCAGGTTTGGCTTTCTTTAGGGTCTGTGGTTGTGTTTGCCTGTGTGGGTTCAGTTGTGACAGTTGTTGAAGTGTGAGTCAGTTCTGACAGGTTTTGGATTTGTGAATCTCAGAATGCCTCCTCGTAGACACCAGTGACCCCTCAGGGAGAGGCTGCAGAGGCAGTGCAGCAGTTTGTGACTCAGCTGATGCAGACTATGGCTGCAGCTGCTGGGGGAGCTGGTAGAGGAGCTGGTGGCGCAGGCCCAGCAGGGGCGAATGCAGTGGGAGGCCGAGTCCGAGCCCATCAAGAGTTCATGAAGTTGAAGCCGCCTTCCTTCGACGGCTGTGGCGATCCTCAGGAGGCGAGCCATTGGATTACTAAGGTCGAGGACTTGCTGAGAGTGATGGGGTCGAGGACGATCAGAAGGTGGAATTCGCCACGTTCCTCTTTAAGGGGGAGGCGAAGGAGTGGTGGCGTATGGTGATGGGTAGGCATCCCCAGCCTTGGACCTGGGATCAGTTCTGCTTGGAGTTCAACAAGCAGTTCTATCCGGATGTCTACAAGGATCAGAAAATCAATGAGTACAACTGGCTGCGCCAGGGGAAGAGATGTCAGTCGAGGAGTACGTGAGGAAGTTCGTAACTCTCTCGAAGTATGCTCCGGAGCCAGATGAGCATAGGAAGGCCCGTAAGTTCGAGAGGTGCTCAGACCTGACATTAGGTCCGCTGTGACACCTCTTCGTCACCGGACCTTCAGAGATGTGGCAGATGTCGCTCTGCTAGTAGAGGCCGACATCAGGGCAGACAGGCTGGCAAGGACCACAAGGGAAAGAGGCATGCTGAAGAGCCTCAGAGGAAGGAGGCTGCCCCTCCTCAGAAGAAGCAGTCTTATGGAGATCGTCGAGGAGCTTCTTCATCTTCGTCAGCTGGGGCGAAGTGCGGGTCCTGTGGTCATTCCCATCCTGGTAGGGAGTGCTACAAGAAGACTGGTGCCTGCTTTAAGTGCGGGTCGATGGAGCCCCGGATTGCTCAGTGCCCTCAGGCATCTAGTAGAGGCACAAGAGATAGAGGCACCGGTTCTGATTCAGGGTGAGGTCTGACCAGAAGAAGCCTCAGACTCAGGCCCGAGTGTATGCTATGGCAGGGGAGCGTGATCGTGCTGGTGATCGCGTCGTCTCAGGTATCTCCAGATCCATTCTCAGGATGTGTTTTGTCTGTTTGACTCCGGAGCTACGCACTCCTTTATCTGCTGTGATTTGTTGGGTGATCTTGGACTGACTGCTGTGCCTAGTGAGGTAGACTTGAGTGTGAGTAGTCCATTATGGGGGTTGCCCCTTTGTGCTGAATTCTATGTGTAAGGCTTGTCCCATAGCAGTTAGGGACAAGACATTTAGTGCTGACCTCATCCCGATGCGGATGACCTGTTTTGATGTGATTTTGGGCATGGATTGGCTAGTAGAGCACCATGCCCATATAGACTGTGCAGCGAGGAAAGCAGTGTTTGATCTGCCAGGCGGGAGCCATTTGCCTACGCTGGGAATGCAGTCCCGTGTGCGCCTGTGGTTGTGTCAGCGATGCAGGCAGCCAGCTTTTTGAGGAAGGGCTGCCAGGGCTTTTTGTGCTACCTACCGGAGGTACGCGAGGGATCGAGCTTGGAGGACATCCCGATCGTCAGGGAGTTTCCTGAGGTCTTCCAGGATGACGTGCCCGGACTCCCACCAGTGCGTGAGGTGGAGTTCACGATTGATTTAGCGCCAGAGACTCAGCCCATCTCTAGGGCCCCTTACCGTATGAGTCCGGCGGAGTTGAAGGAGCTGAAGGTCCAGCTTCAGGAGTTTGCTAGATAAGGGCTTCATTCGCCCTAGCGTTTCGCCTTGGGAGCGCCATGCTGTTTGTGAAGAAGAAGGATGGGACCTTCAGATTGTGCATCGACTATAGAGAGCTGAACAAGGTGACCATCAAGAACCGCTATCCCCCTTCCGCGCATAGATGATTTGTTTGTCCAGTTGGCGGGTGCCACGGTGTTCTCGAAGATAGATCTTCGTTCAGGCTACCATCAGTGAGGATTAAGGCCGAAGATGTGCCTAAGTCCGCTTTTAGGACTCGTTATGGTCATTACGAGTTCCTAGTCATGCCGTTTGGATTGACTAATGCTCCATCAGTATTCATGGATATGATGAACCCGGGTTTTCAACCCTATCTGGATCAGTTTGTGGTTGTCTTTATAGATACATCTTGGTGTACTCCAAGAGCGCAGAGGAGCATGAGGAGCATCTGAGGATCTTTTTGCAGACGCTGAAGGATTGTGAGCTGTATGCTAAGTTGAAGAAGTGTGACTTCTGGCTTGATCGGGTAGTATTCTTGGGACATGTGGTCTCGAAGGATGGTATCTTAATGGATCCTGAGAAGATTTGAGCTGTGATGGAGTGGGCGGCCTACGAATGTTGCAGAGATCCGTAGCTTCCTTGGGTTAGCTGGTATTACAGGAAGTTCGTTGAGGGGTTCTCTAAGATTGTATCCCATTGACCCGTCTTTTGAGGAAGGAGATCAGTACGAGTGAGTGAGGCCTGTGAGCAGAGCTTCCAGGAGATTAAGAAGAGATTGACGACAACACGATTCTGACTTTGCCTCTGGACCGACGGCTTCGAGGTCTTCTGCGATGCGTCCCATAAGGGCCTTGGATGTGTCTTGATGCAGCAGGTAGGTAGGGGCTTATGCTCTCGGTAGCTTAAGCCTTAGGAGAAGAACTACCCTACCCACGATCTGGAGTTGGCATTGTGGTATTTGAGCTTAAGATTTGGAGGCATTATCTGTATGGGGCGTCGTGTAAGGTTTACACGGACACAGAGTCTCAAGTATTTGTTCACCCCAGAAGGAGCTGAACTTGAGACAGCGGAGGTGGTTGGAGCTACTTCACACTACGATTTAGAGATCCTCTCCACCCGGGTAGAGCGAATGTTGTTGGCGATGCTTTGAGCCGGAGAGTGCTCCGGGTGTAGCTTGTGCTTTGACAGGAGTTCAGAGGTCTGCCTTAGAGCTTCAGCGTATGGCGTTTTGGTAGTCAGACCAGCCAGTGCCAGGGGTGATAGCAGCGCTTCAGGTCAGTCATCATTTGGTCCGACAGATCACAGAGTTGGTCAGGAGTCAGCTCCGCTTTGTGTCGGAAGAGAGGGGCTGTCTTCAGAGCGTAGTTCAGACTGTCAGTGTCTTCAGTGATGGTTGTCTGCGTTTCAGAGGTCGAGTGTGTGTGCCAGACGACGCCGTTCTGCGTAGGGAGATCCTTCAGGAGGCTCATAGAGCGCCATATTCAGTTCACCCAAGAGGGGTGAAGATGTATCGAGATCTCAGAGAGTCGTTCTGGTGGTCTGGGATGAAGCGTGACATCTCCGAGTTTGTTTCGAAGTGCCAGACCTGTCAGCAGGTGAAGGCTGAGCACCAGAGGCCAGCGGTTTGCTTCAGCCCCTTCCCATTCCTGAGTGGAAGTGGGAGAGTGTGAGGATGGATTTTGTTATGGGTTTGCCCAGGACTCCTTCGGGTTGTGATGCCGTATGGGTGATAGTTGATCGTCTGACGAAGTCCGCTCACTTTCTGCCAGTGAAAAAGACATTCAGTAGGAGCGTTAGGCTCGTCTGTATCTCGAGATCTCGATGCAGATAGCTCGAGGTCTTCGATCGTGACCCGCACTTTGTTTCGATGCGCGCGTTTGTATAAGCCTGGCGTTAGTAGTAAGGCCTCTGGGGAGAGGACAGAGGTTATCAGTCTTCGGACCTCATCAGTGCGACGCAGGTAGTGCAGAGGGACAGGTTCTGAGGATCGGACGCGCGCATGCTCATTGAGTTGTCCTGGAGACATCAGCTTTCGTGATTCATGGCGACTCGAGCTGGTACAGTTTGAGGCATTGGATGGTATGCTCGTTTGAAGCTGTGATATGTAGGAGGTCAGGGGAGTCCGTGTTGGATCCCGGATCTGTGCAGAGATGTAGATTGGAGAAGTAGCAGAGAGTAGATCATATCTGGGACCGTTTGCTTGTTGATGTACAGTAAGTGTTCATCGAAGAGCGCAGGCCGCTTGATTTGAGATTGGAGATCACGTCTTCTTGAGTGTCACCGTCAGAGGCGTAGTCTGGTTTGGGAAGCGTGGGAAGCTTACCCAAGTTCGTTGGACCGTTTGAGATTCTAGAGAGGATTGCCCTGTGGCTTACCGTTTAGCGTTGCCACCATCCTTGTCTGCTGTCCACAGTGTTTTCCATGTTTCGATGCTAAGGAAGTACTTGCATGATCCGTCTCATGTGATCGACCAGCTAGCTTCATGTGGGAGGACTGTAGTTTCGAAGCGGTGCCTACTCGCATTTTGGCCAGAGATGCCCGTCAGCTCCGTAGTAAGACCCTGCCTATGGTTAAGGTCCAGTGGTCTGATCAGTCAGAGAGCGAAGCGACTTGGGAGCTCGAGGATGAGCTACGTGCCAAGTTCCCCTCCCTATTCGAACAGTAAGGTGAGTTAATTTCGAGGACGAAATTCTTTTAAGGGGGAGGTGATGTTTAACCCGCAATTAATACCTTATATTATATCTGCTATCTAAGTTGGATTTAAATCCTTTGCTATCAGTTGGGGCATCAGCGGCGCTCTATTAATTGCCAAGGACGAGGAAGTCATTTGATTCATTAATTAATGTAATTAATTATCTGATTATAAGGAAAGGAATTCCTTAATTTCTTCTTTTCCGGATCATTGTAATTCACGTCAGTTCAGTCGTGAGGAGCGTCTCTCATCGTGGGTTGAACGAGTGTTCTCTCTTCTCTCTCTCTCTCTCTCTCTCTCTCTCCTTCATCTGCTGAGAATTGTAATTCTGCTGCTACGTTTGGATTGGAGTTCTTCGTTGCTGGTTCTCCTTCTCCTCGTTATCAGGTTTGTTCTGCAGAATTCCAAATTTCGTTGTTGGTTTCCTCTCCTCTCATCTCTTTCTGATTTTGGAACTCCGAATATGTTAATTCAGCGACGGAGATTCTGCGCTGGGGATTCAGATTGTTGAGGCTACACTACTGTTGGGTGTTATCCGTGATCAGGTTGGTATTGCAGATTTGGGGTTTGATGATCTAGGGTTCTACATTGCAGTTTCTGATTTATGTCTATTGGTTTGGAAATTCAGTGTTGCCGTTGCGTGTATTTGCTGGTGGATTACTCGGGGCTGCTGTGGACTGTTCAGATCGTCAGATTGTCGCTGATTGTTGAGGTAGGTGGTTACTCGATTCGTGTTTGGAAGTTCAGCCATGGGTGTGGCTTTAATGGTGTTGTGTTTGATTGTTTTGTTAAAGGCTTATTGTGCGTGTCTGATTATGTTGTTGTTTGGTTACGTTTTGAATGGCTAAACCCCCATGGTCTCCTGTTTTAATGTCTGATTTGTGTGTGTGCTTAATTGGCAATTCGTGGTATCGAATTGTGGTGTTTTTCTGCTCTGTTCGTCTTCTGAAATTTGTAGTTTTCGCACTGTCCTAACTTCTGTCCGAGTTTTGAAGTTCGGACAGTGTGTTTTTGGCCTTCTGATTTTCAAGTTCGGGGTATGTCCGAACATCTGTCCGAACATGGATGTTCGGACACACCCTTGGTTTCTCCTCTGAATTTTAGTTCGACCTGTGTCCGAACATTGATGTCCGGACACAAGGTCGGACCCTCCGCGTAACTATTTTCCCGTAACCCGTCCGAACATCAGTCCGAACATGGATGTTCGGACATTCTGAAATCCTCTATCTGATTTTAGTTCGACTTGTGTCCGAACATTGATGTCCGGACACAAGTTCGGACACCTCTCTGTTTTCAGCATAACTTCTTCGTTTGAACTCCGATTTGAGTGCCGTCTGCGGCGTTGGATTCCTTATGATCTGTACTACTGATTTATGAGTGTTTTGGCATTTTTGATGCATTTTTGCTTCTGTTTAAGCAATCCTTCTGTTTTGGGACATTACACTTTGTTTCTAAGCCGTGAATGGCTGGGTCGAGCTATTTCGTGGTATACCATGTAGACGTCGTTCTGAGTGTGGGTCATTCCCTTTCTGTTCTGTGGGGTTGACAAACCATTTGGCTCTTTCGAGTCATTTCTGCGTTGCCGAGAGACCTGGTATGGTCTATGGGTCTTTGACCCTTCTGAGTGTGTGCATTGTGTCTTGTCCCTTTCTGTTTAAGAGCTCTGATCGTTTCTGAATTGGGAACCCTTGTGTTCCACTCTGTTTCTGTTTCTGAAAGCTTCTGACTATTTGGGAATTGTGTATATTACGTTTATCTTCTCCTTCTTCTGATTTCAATTGTTTGAGCGACCTTACGGATGACGGTCGCCGCTTACTGGGCATGGTTGTGTGCTAATTCCCCTACTTTTAACATTTTTGCAGATTGATCAGCAGGGATCACATATTCAGTTTTTGGAGCTTAGTTTATGTTTCAGCTCATTTGTTATTTGTTAAGCTTACTCAAACTTGTAGCCTTCGGGCCTTATTCTGTTAGACCTCTGTTTCTGTTTGGAACATGTATTTGGGATTTCGTATTTGCTTCCGCTGTATTTGAATGCTCTGGTTTACAACGTTTATGTAAACTCTGTTTTGGGCCTTTATTGCTTTTGAGTGTTTTAGAGCCTTGCGTTATTGGTAGAAATACGCGGCGTGTAATACCCTTTACTCTTAGGCCGGTTTTAGGGGTGTTACAAAGAGAGAAGGCTGGGATGAGCTACCCGACACCTACCGAGGAGGTCCATGGGACTTGGATGTTAGGCTTGCGACGAGGACGTCGCGTTCTTTGAGTGGGGGAGTATGTAATACCCCCATCCCACATCGGGATATGAGTAGTAATGTGAATGGTTTATAAGGATACATATGGGTTGACTACAACAACAGGCCTTCCAATTTTAAGCCCAAGTTAGGATTGAGGGCCTAAAGTGGCTAGTTTTCAAGCCTGAATGGTTTAAGAGCTAGGTTGTTGGACAGTTACCCATATGGGGTGTTACAAAATGGTATCAGAGCCAGGTTTGGTTTTCATTGGGTTTGTGGGTGTCTGCATGTCTACGCTTCCGTGTCTTTGCCTACTATATGCTATGTGTTGACTGTTGTGTGATTTGTCAGCTATCTGGTGTTTGTTATATGTGGCTGCTCAGTGCTTGTCTGCCATCAGAGTAGCGCAGCGGAAGCGTAGTGTTTGTCTGTGTGTATTCTGAGTTTTGAGTGTGAGCCTGAGGGAGTCAGGTCCTTTAGGAAAGGATGTCGTTTGAGAGTTCAGGTGTGATTAAGTTGTGAGCTTTGGTGGTGTGTTTGTGTGGTGTGCTGTGTGTGAGTTTAGATGAGTTTGGGCTGTGAGTTCTGAGAAGTGAGATGTGTGTTCGAGGTGTGTTTGGTCCTTTGGATAAGGATGTCATCTGAGAGTTTCTATTCCTAAGGTTGAGCCTATAGTAAACTTCTTCTATGATTCTTCTAATAGTCAATAAGCAGTGAGTTCTGAGTGTTAGCTCCTGGTGAGGTCCAAGCTTTCTAAGACGTGTGAGATCCCGTAAGTGTGTATTAGTTTTCGTAGTATTCTAGCACTTGAAGTGCATTTGATTATATTCTGAGTTTCACTGAATTTCGAGGACGAAATTCTTTTAAAGAGGGGTATAATGTTGTGTGCCCCAATTTTTTTTTTTGTTTTCTGATCTGCAAAGGGAGTTTATGACAATTATAATTGTTATTATATTAGCTTCGAAAGGAAGGTTGTTTAGATTTTATTTATGATAGTAAAGATTTACTAGCTTCCTTTTTCTTCCCTTCCTTATTTAAATTAATTATTCTCTCTTTTATCTTATTTATTTTAAGTTAAGGATGGGAGTTGCTAGTTTTTATTTTTATTTTCCTCCTCTGCCTCTGACGCATAGACGACAGCTTACACCTCAATCTCCCTCTCCTCGTTTCTTCTCTCCAAGTAAAGTTCCTCCTTTTTTCATCCTTCTCATCCAATTTCTCTCAAGTCTAAATCGTTGGAATTATTTTCTTGTGGATCCGTTCGTCAGTCAATTCTTCGAGGTTTGTAGATGTGGATTTCAATTCCGTTTCTCGTTGAGTTCTTCTCTCCTTTTCTAATTTTGATTTTGGGAATTCTGGGTTTATTCAGTCGAGAGTTTGTGTTGTTTGAGAAGGGATTCGAAGAGGGCGATGTGTGGAGTCTGTGGAAGAGATTTACTTTGCGTCGGATGTGAGGTAGGTGGTAGATGGATTCGGTATAGGTGTGTTCACCCATGGGGATTCTAGATCTTGTTTCGTTTCTAAATGTGTTTGCTTGGTATTTGATTTCGATGTGAATCTGGATTGATTTTGATTTACATTTTCACTCCGCTTAAAACCCCATGGTGTTTTGTTTTTATTGCCTACTTTGATATGGAACGTGATACATTAATTATAATTTTGATAAATGGGTAATCTTAATTCGGCGAGTACGCTTTTGTTATAGCGGATTGCTACTACCCTCGTTCTAATTTTGTTTCCTGTTGATGTTCATAACTATATATATATATATAATTTAGTGTTTTCCGACTAACAACTTCTATAAGTGATTAACTGACATGATTTGAGTGTGTTTTACCCTAAAAATTTACTCTTCCTTACCTATTTTATTGATTCTATTTTCGTTAAACTTATAGTATTTAAATTTAGAGAGTATTGGTGCCCCGTTCGATTTTGTTTTACCCCGTCGACTGGCTTACCTCGTAAACTCCTGTTTTACAACCTTGTTTACGACTATTTTTCCACCGTTCTGATTTTTATGCTCTAGTTATGGTTTGGATCCACAGAGATATTTGTGTGGGTATGACTTCGTTATTCACTCGGGACAAGATTTCTTACTTTTCCTTATTCCGTGCATTATGATGAGCATGGTTTATCTTGATTACAGTAGTGGTATGTGTGGCGATTAGTATGGGACAATATTTACAATTTGAATATACTTTCAAAGATTTCATAAGCTTTCGTGGAATACAGGATTTATTATATTCTTCTTATAGTTTTTGTTTTACTTTCATAAATGTATTTTACAAGCTGGTACATATCGTGGTAGTACTGGGGTTTGATTTCACTCGTATAATTAGTTGGGTTATGAGCCTACTAAAATTATACTATTTCACAACGAGATTTGTCTCCTACCTACGTACATATGTTTGCTGATGTGCGTATTATTCTTAAGCTATTTCTTTGAAAATATTTCAATATATACTTGCGGATGTAAAAATATATGGTTTAAATTTTCTTGCGAACTGTTGTATGTACCCTATCTAATTTTCATAATATATGTGTCGACAAATGCTTATGTCAGGTCCGATAGTATGAGTTGGTTTTTGGATTTTTAAAGTTTTCATATCAATTACTATATTTTATTTTTGTCGTACAGCATATTTTCACCCCTAGGTTGGTTTAATGTTTTGGAATTCATTAAAGTATTTTGAACGTTTCTCTGTTAATTTAAGGATTGCGTTTTGAATATTAAAAGAGTAACGGTTAACCTTTTTTTTAATTTGATTAACAACTAAATAGTCAAACTTTGTAATGAGATATATATATATTTCGTTGTGTATTATACGATTAACAAGTATTTGGTGTAGATTTTGTCAGATGTGTACTACTCAATTACTATACTTATAAATGATCGGTTATATTTGCCGCAGATAATATGTTTCACATTATAGATTTTCTACGTTTGGGATCATCACTATCATATTGGTTATGTTTTTTTCTTTTCACTTTGTCAGATACGTATGTGCAAGTTTATATATGTACATTATAGTTGTTTTTGAATATAAATTCGTGATTATGGTTTTGCGAATTATTTGTTTTGGGACCTAGTTTATTGCTTTCTGAGCCGTGGATGACTGGGTCGAGTTATCCCGTAGCGCGCTGCGTAGGACGTCCTTCTGTATCTGTATCACGGGCATCCCCCGTTCTGTTATCTGGAGTCGACGGACTCATTCTGTTATCTGGGGTCTTCAGACCTGTTATGTTATCTGAGGTCTCATGACCTATTCTGTATGCTTTGAACTAGGGTCCCTTAAAAACTTTGTTTTCGATAACGTTCTGATGTGTATAAGATTCTGATTTGCTTCTGTTCGGTTTTGAGCGTTGGCAGCTTCTGACATGAGACCCTGCTTTGTGCTTTGTCTCATTCTGTGAGTGTGGTTTCAACTTCGTTCGTCTCCTCTGTTTTGTCAGCCTTGGTTTATGGTTTCCGTTTTGAGAAGATTAGATTTGTATTGCAAATGAGCTTTGTAAAGAAACTATGCTTATGTTTTGTTTCCTTCTTCTAATGGTCTATATGTGACTTATGATTTCTAAAAAGCCTTATGGTTTCTGTAAAAGTCTTCCATTGTCAATCTATACCTTTGTAACCTCTGTTTCGCTCTACTTTACATTTGACTTTGTATCATTTTGAGGTGCTTCTGTTTAATTTGATTTTGAATCTGATTTGCTAACTTATACCTATATAAGCTATGTTCGGTAAAAATGTTTTGAGCATGCTTATGCTGATGAAATTTATCACTTACTGAGCTGTGGTTTGCTCACCCCTATTCATTTAACATTTTGCAGGTTATAGCTCTATTTGAAGGCTTATGCTTCCGTTTCTACTTTTAGTTTTGCTTTGTGGGCTTCATGAGTGTTCGTGGCTTCGCTTCGTAGCCTTTGTATTTATTTTAGAATTCTGCTTGTAATTCGTTTGGCTTCCGCTTTGTAATTTGTGAGACAAGTTGTAAGCATTATTTATGTAATAGAAAAACATTTGTTTCTGTTTGGGATTCATCAGAGAGTAGCCTTGTATGTCTTAGGTAGTAAGCGTGCGGCGTGTGACGGTCTCACAACCAGGGTGGTTTTGGGGTTGTTACATTTAGTGGTATCAGGAAAGAAAGGATGAAATTATAAGCTCAAGGTAAGAGCTCCTTCCTAATGATAAATTATAATGCATTTGAGTAATGGGAATGGGTGAACAAATAAAGAACCTAAACTATTGCATTAGTATTGTAGTTTGTGGAAGTTTGAGTATTTATGGGCTTGTGTTTGGATTGTAGGCCTTAGAGCCAAATAAATTGTGTATGTGTATTAGTATGGTGGATTGAGGAAGTATTGGTGTATTGAGATTTTGTATGTGTGCTGGTAGGACCCTTGTAAGGGTGTGGCTAGTTTAGGAATGGATTTGATGGAAAAGTGTGTATGTGGCTAAGTAAGAAAAGTAGGTGAGCTATGGCAAAATTTTAGTAGGAATTGTGCATTAAGAATGACTTGGTGAATGGGAGAACCAAGATGTGTATTGGGATTTAGTATAGAAGGTTTAGTAACTAAGGAATGGTAATTATAGTATGAGAAATGAGAAGGTAAAAATCTGTAGCAAAGAGTATAAAAAATGCATTGTAGAAACTAGGAAAACTAGTGTGTAAGATTTGGTAAAAAGGGAGTTGGACTTTGGTATAGGTAGTGTAGTTGTTTGGAAAGGAATTGGAATGGTAAGATGAAGTTGGGACAAGATGCAAAATGCAAAGAGGAGTGTAGGAAATGCACAAGTGTGCTAACTGTAATAGAGAGGAAGAAAAATCTGTAGAAAGGAGCAAGTATTGAGTAAGGTTTTGACTATTGTGTTGAGGAGGTTTGGAACTGGATTAAGGCATGTTTTAGGGTGCTTAAGCATGTGGGAAACATGTGGAAAGGTTAGGAAAGGATTAGAGGTGAATTAGGGGTTCAAAACTGGTCAAAAACTGTAAATTTTGACAGTTCCAGGGTTGGTCCGGGTTTGCAAATCGGTACGCAAACCCGGACCATAGCAAAAACATGGCAGAGAGTGACTTTAGAGGGTGGTCCGAGTTTGTAAACCCGGACATATACCCGGACCATAGCAAAAATGTAACAGATAGTGAAATCCGTGGTTGGTCCGAGTTTGTAACCCCGGACACAAACCCGTACCAGTGTAAAAACATGCCAGAAAGTACTTTTAAGTGTTCTAATGATGGGGAAGTGAATGGTATTGGTTTTAGGAGTTGCTAAGGCCTTGTTTGGTGATATTTAAAGGTCCTAAGGAGTGTAAACAAGTTTGAGAAGTCATTAAGTAAGTTGTAGGTTTAAGAGCATTAAGTTAAACCTAAACAACGGGACAACGGGGTAAGTACGGGAGTAGTAGTTATTGATGTACCGTATGAGCATAGCATTAATAACAATGTTTGAACCACTACCAGTGGAACAAATGTGAACCAAGGAACAAGGGGACACATGGTAAAGCTAACTCCGGTGAAAGGTATGATTTCCTCATGCCCCGTATGCTAACCGAGTAACGTTGATTTGTGTGCTGTATGCCGGCTAATCAAGACTAAAGCATGAAAACGGTTTATTGCCTTTCATTGTATGTCTTGATGTATGTTGTATGAGCCAACCCTTCTTGATTGATTGTGTGGCTTGACTTAGTGTGTAGACCGACTCATAGATGAGTCTTGTTGTAGCGACTCATAGTAACAGTCGTGTTGTGAATTAACGGAAACGTAGAAACACACTAAACTGAAGAACCAAGAAACGATAATACAAACCAATGAACTCACCAGAATGTGAGAGAGTGTACGGGATTCGTAACCTCCCGACAACGGTAGTAGAACCGAAATGAATAATCCACAAACAGTAAGTAGGGGAAGCATATAAATAAACCGTATTAGAGGAACTAATGTTGGTGCAAGTCATGAACCATGAGAGTAGTAAAGAATGATGAGGGATCTTCACACCCCTTAGCAAACTAGTCGACCCACTATGAGAGGACCTGACTGATGTAAGTAATGTCCCGAACACGAGAGTATTCGATACGTTGGGGGACCCTTAAATCTGAGAATACTAGACGGTGGCAATTCCCTAAGCTAGTGGAGGTTATCGAGAGAGATACTTCTAGGCTAATCCATGAGATTGTAAGATACTCCAAGAGAGGAGTGTTGGGAAATTGATTAGTCTGGTAAAAATGGACACTTGTATATTTGAGGAGCTAAGTGTATAGCCCTTGAACTTGTAGGCCCGGTGGCGAGTCTTGTGTATGACTCCGCCCAGAGACCAAGAGTAATGAGTATTGAGTATTGCGTATGTATGAGTAAAGTAATGAGTAATGAGTAATGAGTAAGTATGAGTATGTAATGAGTACCGAGCAAGGAGTAAGTACGAGTAAGGAGAAGAGTATGGGTACTGAGTATGCGAGAGCAAGTGATGGGTACTAGGTAAGGGTAAGCAATGGTAGCAGTGTGTACTGAGTAAAGTATGAGTGAAATAATGAGTAAGGTATTGAGCGTAGTGTGAGTAAAACATTGAGTAAGTAAGATTAAGCTTGGTGTAGGCCTTGTGAAACCGTGTAAGGAGAAAGAGAGCATCCGGCGAAACCGGATGAACGAATAACTAAATGAATGGTTGACTAATAGATTGTTTTCCTTGGTAGGTAATGAACCTTGTATAAGTAAGTAAGTATTGTTGATTGTATTGTGTAGTGATAGTATGTATGCATGTAAAATGAACTCCATGTATATCCGACCCAAAGTAGTCGGCGTACCGCGGTTAGCACGCGGTATATGCGGATTTCATATTCATCGTAAGCTGACCCCCTAGGGGGAACGTTTTTTTTTACAGGTATTCGAAGCTGACCACCGTTTGAGAGAGTAGGACGGGGATTGCTATGTAAGCATGGGTAGTTTAATTATGGGATTGTATTCGAATTGTAATACGAATTTGGAAGTCCAAACTGTATCGGTAATTTAAGGACCGTAGTAGACTCGGTATAGTATTGTATTGGAGTTGTAGTTGAATTATGGGCGAGTATGCAAGGAAAAGTAATGTATTGTGTAGAGTACTCGGTATGTTCAATTCATCAACCGAAAGTATGTAGTAGTGTAGCTGGCCTTGTTAGTCACGTGGGTGACTAGCGGCATTGTACACCCGCCGTTGTGTATGTATTATCCGCTGCGAAGGTAAGTATTTGTACAGTAATGACGGTATTAGCGGTAGGGATGTTACAAAAAGTGGTATCAGAGCGAAGTATCGCTCTGATGGATGAAATACCGAGTTTAGGAAAATACCGAGTTAGGAGTTAGAGACTTAGGGCTAAGGGTTGAGTGTTAACGTGTGTGGTACGCTAGATAGGAACTTCCGTATGAACCGGAAATCTACAACAACCATACCCGCCCTCCGCAACCCCCGGTATTAAGTTGGGAGAAGAACGTCAGAGAGATGGAAAAACCTCTCACACTTGGGTAAAACCCGATCTGGCAGTTGCAAAAGTAAACCTTATTAGGAAAAGAACCTGTCGTACGGTAGAGTCCAAGAACTGGAAGTCCCGAAGACGGTTCCAGTTGGATGACGATGACCGCACTTAATGGCGGAGGATTGAAGATCCTAGATAAAGGATGATGAAACTTATGGCACCATGGGGCGATGTGCTTCGTAGTCACGAGAACCATGAGTGGCCAACAGGAAAAGAAGCACAACCGCGCAGTGGAGCGAAAAAGACAGAGTAACAAGCCCGAGACAAGAGAGTCAACGGACTGTAATGTTTCACAATACAAATAACGGTATACAAACCGACTAAGGAATTAGTCGAGGCTGGATTAATACCAAACCTACACGCCATGGGGATATAATGACCAAACAACATGGTTCCTAAGGGTAAGTCAAGTCTCGTTAACCACAATGAAGGTGTGAGACACGCGGATGGACGACAACCATGTCAAGTACTCTGAGAAACTGTAACACCCCTACCGGTAATCTCACCATTACTCTTAACCCGTCTCCATTATCAATACACCAGCAGCTGAAATTTTAATACGACCGGGGGTGAAACAATGCCGTTAGCCACCCACGTGACTAACAAGGCCAATTCCAAACAAACAATACAACACACTATCGGTCTGATGGGTCTTTACCGAGCTCACCATACAAATGACACATACCATTCCCTTATCAATTCTCAAACCAAACACAACCATCAACCCCATGATATACAATGCAAACTCCATTTAATACTATACCGAGTATCTACAATTCCCAACATTATTAATGACCTTTCGGTCTTACACTTCCATAATGCATAAATACAAATAATTAACGACTACCCTTGCTTAGTCACAACCCCGTCCAACTCTCGAACGGCGACCGGCTACAAGCCCTATACAAATCACTACTCTCTATACTTCACTCCAAGCTAACCAAGCTTAGCTGTCGGTCTCTTACCGTGATCATGTCCGCTTCGGGTACCTGCACACTAAAAACGTTGCCCCTAGGGGCTCAGCTTACACTGAATATGACTTCCGCATACCCGCGTACTAGCGAGGGTACGCCGACTATTTGGTCGAGAGCATGCGGTTCATTTTAATTCAAACATCATGCAATACAACAATACATCATACATGTACCTTCACACAACACTCCACATTCAATCCAATAATACAATCCACACATATATCACGTCCAGCTCGTTACATTCATTTACCTTATTCTTAGACCTTGAGAGACCATATCTCAATGAGTTCATTCTCGTCATTTACCGACCTTCCACCCCTACTGGGTAGTTTACTTAACTCCTAGATCATTAGACACCTCGGTCCCGATCTAGTTTCTTAATTATTCTACTCTTGAAAATTTTTAGGTTAAGCCTCATAGGCCTACGGGCAGAGACATATATAGGTCTCACCACCGGGCTTTTATAATCTCCAGACGGAATTAGAAACATTCTCTCATGTTCCATCTTTCTATCCCATAATACCCAGCTTACCTCTTTAGACGGGTAAGCTCTGCCGGTCTTACTCCAGTCGGGCACCACTATGTGGCACACGGCCCGGTAACAAGGGAGTTCGACCACGGATTCGGAAGCATACGCTCTGTTGCTTCCTCTTCCTTGCACGCGTGACTCACAATCCCCCTAACCCAGCTCTCGGGTTAGTAACAATAGGTACTCATACATAAATACATATATAAATATCAGTCAGCCACATCTTTCTCGATGCTATCATACAACTTAGACGATTTTCCTATCTCATTGTATCTACCGATTTAAGGGTCGCCCCTGCACATCCATTACTTAGGAACTATGTTCGTTTTCTAACATTGAGTCACATCCTTGCATAGGAGGTCGACTATAGAAGTTAAGGACGTTCACTAGTCTCGTGTGTCGCTTGATCTCATTTTGAGTCAATTTGTAAGTTGATTTATCGTTGACCACTAATCGATGGTTATGTGTGTTACCTCGTTTTCGCTATTTCACAACTTAACTCTTCCTTCGAGTCTCTAATCCACAAGACTCCACTATGAGTCGAACTACAGTACACAATCACATGCAAGCAACTCATTCATCATTCATCCATTTCATGAATTATACAAACTTGGTTTAAATTCAATCCAATAAACATCAATACAATACAAGCACTATTAAGTGCACACAATCCGATTCGTGCATTTATCTTGTTAGGTGATCACACAATCGAACAAGCACACAAATCGAGGTAACCAAGTTACGATACAGAGCATGAGGAAATCATACCTTTCATCAGGTTACTTTACCGGGTGTTCTCACGTTCCTCGGTTCACACTCGTTCCTCGTGTCTTACTCTTGAACCACTAGTTACACGTCAAATGGTTCAATTAATATTAAAGCGTTACGGTAGGTGCGTAATTGCTACTCCCTACTGTACTTACCCCGTTATCCCGTTATTTCGGTTTAACTTAGTGCACTTAATTCCTTAACTTACTCACTCACTTCCAATACTTGTTTATACTTCTTAGGACCTTTAGAGGTCACCAAACAACTCCTAAACAACTCCTAAAACCAATACCAATCATTCCCCCATCTTCTAGGCACTTTAAAACACTTTTTATGCAATTATGGGGGTGGTCCGGGACCTGGTCCGGACCCTAGGTCCCAGACCAATACTGAAATCAACTCTCGGCCATAATTAATACCCTGGTCCGGGACTTGGTCCTGGACTTAAGTCCCGGACCAATTCTTGCACTTACTCTCGGCTTGTTTTTTGATGCGGTCCGGGACTTGGTACATATCCTAAGTCTCGGACCCTGCTAAAAACTGCTATTAAGGTCATTTTTCAACCCCTAATCAACCCTTAAACCACCCTCAAACTTTCCCTAATCTTTCCACATAATTAATCACCCTAAAACATGCTCTAAACCACCTCAAATCCTTGGTTAAATCCCTACTCCATTCTTGTTCAAATTCAACTAACTCTCATTCTCACATTTGTGTTTTGCACACTTATGCATTTCTAAATTCTTTTTGTAGTTTAACACTTCCTACCACCTTACCAAATCCTTATTGACCATAACCAAATCATTCCTAGGCAAGTGCATTAGCTAAACCCAAGTACAACTCTTGTTTCCAAAGTCTTGCACACTAGCTCCTTTTCTAGTTTTTCTAAAGCATTTCTATACCCCTTTGCTACAGATTTTTACACTTTCCCCCCTAGTTCTCTAAATACCATTTCAAGGCTATCAATCCTCTCCTCTCACACTATGAACACCTAGGTTCTCCCATCTCATTAAGCCATCTTACAACACTTGTTTTTCTACTAAAATTTCGCCATAACCTCCCCATAAACCTTACATGTGTCCCAAATCATCAACTCTCACCCATTTCATTCCTAATCTAGCCACACCCTTATAGGGTCCTACCAACACACAATACCAATTCAAAATTCACAAAACAACAATATAGCTCCAAATCCATATGCAATGGCACTTAGGCCCTTAAATCCACAAAAGTTCACAAATCTCTCTAAAATCAACTACACACATTTTCCACATATATTTCAATTCATAATTTGGGTTTATAGTTTATTTACCCATCCCAATCCTAAAGCATTCAAATAAACCATAAGGTAGATTTCTTACCTTAATTCACAAGTTTCTCTTTTGAATTCTCCTCTTGCTCATCCTCTCCTCCAAATCGGTCAAGTGGGAATGGAGTTGCCCAACTCCATCCCGCATTCAAGTAACACAAGAAATGGATTCAATTAATCACTCAAGCCCTTAGGAAACTCTAAATCAAATAAGGGCTTAAAACACAAAGTTAGGGTTTTCCTTTGGAATGTTCAAGAGGGGATTTCACCCATGAATCAAAAGGGGAAACTCCACGACCATTGGAGAGTTGAATTGAAGCTCAAAATCAAGAAGAAAACAAGGTATCAAAATGGTTAAAAATCGGCTACACCAAGAGATAGAGGGAAAGTGAGTTTTTCTTGGAGATTTTTACCTTGTTTGAAAGAGGAGACCCCAAGCTACTCATTGATGCCATTTTCTCTTCAAATGGGGAAAACCCATGGAGATGAAACTCATCCTTTTGAAATTCCAAAAAAGAGAAAGGTAGAGGAGGATGAGGGGAGTTCAAATATGTATTTTATTTTTGATTTGGAGCTTGTAAGTAGCTAGAGCATGAAGGAGAAGGTGGAGCATCCATGGAGGACTTCAAAATCACCCAGCAAAACCAGAGAGGGGGAGAGAGACGGCTGGTGAAGAAGAAAGGGAGGAAAGAGAGGAAGAAGAGAAATGGGAGGAGAGAGAAGAGACTAACCTTTTGTACCTTTTTACTTTTCCTTCTTTTTCTTTCTTTTCTTACTAACTAGCTAGTTGTAAGTGAGTGTGTGAGTGGGCTGTTTTACTAATTTAAAACCGGCCCCGTATATATGTACAAGCTGGAGCGTTTTTTCATCTTTTACAGAAAACGCCTGTTTATCTACCGGGTTAGAACTATTCACTAACCGGGCCCGTTTTCCTGAATTTTCTCGTTTAATTAATTTCAGTGGTTATTATACTCCCATTAATGTTTATTTATAGTTATTTAATGAACTATAATTTTTACGGGTTTTCGTTTGACCACTCAACGTCACGTTTTCGGGTTTCCTCGAATAACATGCGCTAAAGCTTTATTAGCGTTTTAGTACATTATTTGGATCCGTTTTCTTCGGGAATTGTTCCCATATATTATTTAGGCATTATTAATCCTTTTAATTTCATTTAACACCCTTCCTAAGGTTGTATTTCTCCTTGGGTCACTTAATGCCCAATTTAGCGTTTTTCGCTTTTTAAGCGTTTTTCTTGTTTCTTTTGGATTTATTCTTTTTACCAAAATTTATTTGGCACTAATGGGCCCTCAATATCATATTAGAGTAATTTAATCACCCTAATTAAGTCCGGGGTATTTCAATCTACCCCCCTTAAAGAACTTTGCCCATAAAGTTAATGAGTCTAAGATTGTTAGTCATTTAGACATATCGTGTGTCGTGGTCATTATCTCTATAGCCCTACAAGCTCAAGTCAGTCCAGCCAGTGTGTACATACCGGTACACACCAAATCAGTTAACAAACAATTTAACAACCGTGGGTACCTACCCACACCACCCAACATACATCCTAGTACCATACAAACGTGCGTACATATCCGTACGTCACAAAACAATTTACCCCGTGCACATACCAGTGCAATGCAAAACAATTGTCAGCCATGCACATACCGGTGCAACACCGAATAACTATCCTAGTGCAAATAAACCGTGTGTACATGCCAGTACAACACAAGCATACAAAACAGTACAATTCACACTAAACCCAAACCATGCTCACTACATTTATCCTAGCAGGATTACTTATGACCACTTACAGGGAGCCTCAAGAATCATTCAACCCCGATGTGATCAGCATCAGTGATGAACTATCTCTCCGCCCCAATTTGTGTTTCAGTTCCCTTGATCACTAGTAAATCAAGTTCGACTTCGCACTTCCATTTCAAACAAACATGTAATTCAATCATTTACCATTTTCTATCTTTTCATCATTCTAGTCATAAAACAAAACAAACATCTCCAAACGATGGAACTTGGTCCATCAATCATTCTCAATTATCTCCCGATACCTATTTAAGAAATTCAATGCCTGTTGTAACTCCATTCAGTTTTCTATCCTCCGTTCCTTCCCGAATAAAATCAATCAATTCCTATCCTCAAATTATACACACATACAATCAAATCAACCCAATTCACCTAGGGGACTCAATTCCCACTAGATTCAACATCGGTTTCATACCGATTTATACTCATCAATTTCCTTAAACATACTCATATCTCCACACCAGTTTCATACCGGCTCATATTTCATACTATCTTCAATCGGGGTTCTCCTTCCCATGGAGCTTCTCTACTCTATTCCACTTCTAATCTCACAATCAATACTTCTTTCCACCTCAAATCTCACAAATAAACAAATTTCCCCAATGAGTGAGTACAAATGTTCATGTAACATAAGTACCCATCATTAAAACAATTTCTCTTGCGCTATGCGCATAATAGTTTTACGCTCTTCTCACGTGAAACGTACACTTCGCGATTTTCGCTCTACCCCCCTTAAAAAGGGATTGCGCCCACGTAATCCACCATGTGTCAACATTGGACATAGGTCGAAGGCATTAAGCCGTCATGGAGTGGTTCAGCTTCCAAGCGGTCTATTACACAATGTATTCTGGTCAAAGGGTCTTAACCAATTTACTGGTTTAGTCCCTGCTCCAAGAATTTCCATCGGAGTTTATTTAACTCTTAACCTGGTTCGGTTCTAGCCTTAGAGGCTTCAAGGCATTGATAATTATCCATTCATTCACTGGGTGTGTGAAACCTTTAGAATTTGGGCCCACTAGCTTCTGCTGCGCGACCATGATAACCTAGGGTTTACTTACCCTTCTCGTTATCCTTAATGTGTTATACACTATCCTTTTATCCCTTTTTATCTTGGGAATAAGGTTTATTAATCAAGCGTGGTATCTCTTACCATACGAGAATTCAATGAGCTACTGGTTTCTTATCCAGTTCTCTGGAATCAATGTACATACTATTGTGTACTTGAGTGATTATTCACTTGGTTCTCCCGACTTATTGTCGGTTGAGGTTGAGCCACTGCTTAATTGTAGTGCTTCCTCTATTACTAGTGGCTTCTGAACTATGCTCACTAAACTGGTTTTGTACCAGTGTTCTTTACTCGTACGACCTTGCATTTTCCATGTGCCGGTCGTTGTGCCTTCATAAGTCTCCTTTCTACTCTTACTACAATTGTCATCTTCCCAGCTTCCTAGCTATCCCCCACTCGATCATTACTACACAAGTGCAATACCAAAACACTCAGTCCTACAGAGTGTAGAGGCGTAAACCTCTGGGCAGTAAATCTCTTGTGAGATTGCAATAGGAATAAACATTGTTTCCTTCTCGTTTCTCGGACTGCCTACCATCTTTATTCATCAACTCCATCTCACTGTGTGATTTATTCATCTGTATTGGTCGCTTACTGCGCACCATATTCGTATTTGTTTACACTTTGATTTCATGGCATTCACTATTTCATCAGATTCTGCTCAAGTGTTTCTACCATTTGTACGATGGTTTGCCATTTACTTGGCTGTTTACCGAATATGGTATCCTTTTATTCCCCCGAGCTCCTTGAGCGTCATTCATTTTCCCATTCACATATCCACATATGCTATTTCTTCCTAACCGGTTTCTCCTTGATTTTCAATAATTGATATAATAGCTTATTCCACATTGCTCGGCAATACTTGTATGCTCAAGCTTTACTACATTAGTAGTTCAGAAAGGGATATATTTCCAGACTTTTATTGACGGTATCCTCTTCTTTGGGATCCGTGTGTTCACCGCTCTTGTGGTACTACCTTAACGAGGGGTATCTTTACTCGTTGGTTATTAAACCATCTCACTGGTGCTATTCCTGGCAACTCTTCCTATGGTCCACAATGGTTGGGCAACCGTTGAATTACGTATTGCATTAGTTTCGTGGCATACTAGCCTCGTTGACTAGAGCTCTGCTCATAGTAGGCGGTTTACAAGTATTACTTCTCCTTATACCATAAATGGTTTGGAGGTAACATTGGGCTCCATGATAAGATCATCGCATCACGCTTCCATTCGTTGGATGCCCTTCAAGTGTCTTGGTACTGATTGGCACTTTGCAATAATCCAGGGTATCCCCTGGGTAAGTGGGAACCCTTCGGCGTTCTAACCGAATGTTCGTTCTGATTCTTGTGTTTCTATCATGACCTTTAGTTTGACACCCTTCAAGGATTGCTCCTGGGTGTTCTTATGGTGTGCCATTACCTTTGGCTAATTCATCCATACATTTCGTTTACCCCGCATTGCGGTTCTAGACCTCAAATGGTCCCGTTCAGGGTGATATGCCTCCCGTTCTTAGGGTAGACCGTTGATGCCTTTCCTTATGTTTATAACAGGTTTGGTATTTCCTTCAGTGGTGAACGGTATCCTCCGGTACCTTAGATGATCACTCTGGGTATATCGCTTTGTTCTTTGAACATTTGTGTGTTCCCAATAGGCCTTGCCTTATTGTGTTTAGACTGGGTTTCCATTCCAGCTAATATGCTTTTGCTTCAAATTCTGAAGGCATCTCCAATGTCTTTGATCAACCACTAGTGCTTCTCGCACTTTTTAACTCTGAATTATCCTCCTGAGGTGTGTTCTTGACTTCTTTAGCTTGTAAGCTCATCTGGGTTCCTCGATCATTTGAGGTATTCAATTGTTTCGGTTTGTATTCACTTATGGTCCGTTGAACGGAGCTGACTACCTCCCGTGTTTAGTACACTACATGTATACATACGTGGGGTACCGTATTGGTACGTTACCACTTACCTGACTACCTCAAAATGGTCTGTCAGGCCCGTAAGCTCCTTCGGAGTGCGGTCGTCCCACATCCCGTATTTGGGTATACTCATAGTGCTCGTCACACGCCTAGGTGAAGTATTCTATTGTCAACTCCTCTTGTATCACTCTATGATACTCACCGTGATTCTTCTGGTTTGGTTTGAAAGCTGAGGTTTAAAATGAAAAGTTGTGGTTTTGAAAGAAAAGTTTTGGGTTTTGAAATAAAAATTTTGAGTTTGAAAGAACATCTTTGTGGAGTTGCCATGTTTGAGGTCTTGACCAAGTCCAACTTCCTGCTGTTTGGTACGTTTGCCAATATGTGGTGGTCAGGCCGTTAGGCCTTTCCAAGGTTTATTGTTCAAGTTCTTAGGTCTTACAATCCTTCATTTGTTTCCATTGTCATGATGGTACTTTGATAAGTACTTGTTGGTTGTTAAAGTTTCCCAATTTGCCTTATTGTTGCTGCACTTGCCCTGTGCAATTGCGCGGGTACGTCGGTTTTTAGGTTACCATATACCGGTTGTGGTATTGTTTCCATCGAAATTTGGTAATTTTATTGGATCTTCCTTTGATCTTTTGATCTTAGTGATCAATCTCCTGAGTAGTCTCTCAGTGTTCTTGACAAGGTTGTTGATAATTCGGGTGCTTCCCGATCCTTGTGGTACTACATGTACCTTGCTCCATAGCTCGTTCCCACACCTTTATGGTGGTTACCGGGGTTTGACTAATCTTTTAGGAACTACGTTGTAGTCCTGTTAGCATTGTAGGTTTGGACTTATCTATCCTTGACTAAGTTCTTAGTCGGTTTATATACCGTTAATGGTATTATCATGTGTTTGCAATCGTAGATTCTCTTGTCTCGAGTATTGTTACTCTGCTATTTCGCTTCATTGCGTAGTTATGCTTCCCTTCTTGTTGGCTGCACATGGTTCTCACGAATGCGAAGCATGTCTCCCCATGGTGCCACAAATTTCATTATCCAGCATTTGGGATCTTCAATCCACTGTCGTTCAATACGGTTATTGTCGTTGAAACGGGAACCGTCTTCGGGATTTCCAGTTCTTGGAATCTACCGTATGTCTGGTTCTTTCTCTTTACAAAGTTTATATTACAACTATCAGATCGGATTTTACCCGAGTATGAGAGGTCTTTCCATCTCTCTGGCGTTCTTCCCCCAACTTATAACGGGGTTACGGAGGGCGGGATTGGTTATGTAGGTATCCAGATCACACTGGAAGTTCCTATCTAGCGTACCTCTCACGCTAACACTCAACCCTTAGCCCTAAGTCTCTAATTCCTAACTCGGTATTTTCCTAAACTTGGTATTTAGACCATCAGAGCGATACTTCGCTCTGATACCACTTTTTGTAACACCCCTACCGGTAATCTCACCATTACTCTTAACCAGTCTCCATTATCTATACACCAGCAGTGGAAATTCAAATACAACCAGGGGTGAAACAATGCCGTTAGCCACCCACGTGACTAACAAGGCCAATTCAAAACAAACAATACAACACACTATGGGTCTGATGGGTCTTTACCGAGCACACTATACAAATGACACATACCATTCCCTTATCAATTCTCTAACCAAATACAACCATCAACCCCATGATATACAATGCAAACTCCATTTAATACTATACCGAGTATCTACAATTCCCAACATTATTAATGACCTTTCGGTCTTACACTTCCATAATGCATAAATACAAATAATTAACGACTACCCTTGCTTAGTCACAACCCCGTCCTACTCTCGAACGGCGACCGGCTACAAGCCCTATACAAATCACTACTCTCTATACTTCACTCCTAGCTATCCAAGCTTAGCTGTCGGTCTCTTACCGTGATCATGTCCGCTTCGGGTACCTGCACACTAAAAACGTTGCCCCTAGGGGCTCAGCTTACGCTGAATATGACTTCCGCATACCCCGCGTACTAGCGAGGGTACGCCGACTATTTGGTCGAGAGCATGCGGTTAATTTTAATTCAAACATCATGCAATACAACAATACATCATACATGTACCTTCACACAACACTCCACATTCAATCCAATAATACAATCCACACAGATATCACGTCCAGCTCGTTACATTCATTTACCTTATTCATAGACCTTGAGAGACCATATCTCAATGAGTTCATTCTCGTCATTTACCGACCTTCCACCCCTACTGGGTAGTTTACTTAACTCCTAGATCATTAGACACCCTCGGTCCCGATCTAGTTTCTTAATTATTCTACTCTTGAATAATTTTAGGTTAAGCCTCATAGGCCTCCGGGCAGAGACATATATAGGTCTCACCACCGGGATTTTATAATCTCCAGACGGAATTAGAAACATTCTCTCATGTTCCCTCTTTCTATCCCATAATACCCAGCTTACCTCTTTAGACGGGTAAGCTCTGCCGGTCTTACTCCAGTAGGGCACCACTATGTGGCACACGGCCCGGTAACAAGGGAGTTCGACCTCAGATTCAGAAACATACGCTCTGTTGCTTCCTCTTCCTTGTACGCGTGACTCACAATCCCCCTAACCCAGCTCTCGGGTTAGTAACAATAGGTACTCATACATAAATACATATATAAATATCAGTCAGCCCCATCTTTCTCGATGCTATCATACAACTTAGAAGATTTTCCTATCTCGTTGTATCTACCGATTTAAGGGTCGCCCCTGCACATCTATTACTTAGGAACTATGTTCATTTTCTAACATTGAGTCACATCCTTGCATAGGAGGTCGACTATAGAAGTTAAGGACGTTCACTAGTCTCGTGTGTCGCTTGATCTTATTTTGAGTCAATTTGTAAGTTGATTTATCGTTGACCACTAATCGATGGCTATCGTGTGTTACCTCATTTTCGCTATTTCACAACTTAACTCTTCCTTCGAGTCTCTAATCAACAAGACTTCACTATGAGTCGAACTACAATACACAATCACATGCAAGCAACTCATTCATCATTCATCCATTTCATGAATTGTACAAACTTGGTTTAAATTCAATCCAACAAACATCAATACAATACAAGCACTATTAAGTGCACACAATCCGATTCGTGCATTTATCTTGTTAGGTGATCACACAATCGAACAAGCACACAAATCGGGGTAACCAAGTTAGGATACAGAGCATGAGGAAATCATACCTTTCATCAGGTTAACTTTACCGGGTGTTCTCACGTTCCTCGGTTCACACTCGTTCCTTGTGTCTTACTCTTGAACCACTAGTTACACGTCAAATGGTTCAATTAATATTAAAGTGTTACGGTAGGTGCGTAATTGCTACTCTCGTACTTACCCCATTATCCCGTTATTTCGGTTTAACTTAGTGCACTTAATTCCTTAACTTACTCACTCACTTCCAACACTTGTTTATACTTCTTAGGAACTTTAGAGGTCACCAAACAACTCCTAAAACCAATACCAATCAATCCCCTATCGTCTAGGCACTTTAAAACACTTTTTATGCAATTTTGGGGGTGGTCCGGGACCTCGTCCGGACCCTAGGTCCCGGACCAATACTGAAATCAACTCTCGGCCATAATTAATACCCTGGTCCGGGACTTGGTCCTGGACTTAAGTCCCGGACCAATTCCTGCACTTACTCTCGGCTTGTTTTTTGATGCGATCCGGGACTTGGTACATATCCTAAGTCCCGGACCCTGCTAAAAACTACTATTAAGGTCATTTTTCAACCCCTAATCAACCCTTAAACCACCCTCAAACTTTCCCTAATCTTTCCCATAATTAATCACCCTAAAACATGCTCTAAACCACCTCAAATCCTTGGTTAAATCCCTACTCCAATTCTTGTTCAAATTCAACTAACTCTCATTCTCACATTTGTGTTTTGCACACTTATGCATTTCTAAATTCCTTTTTGTAGTTTAACACTTCCTACCACCTTACCAAATCCTTATTGACTATAACCAAATCATACCTAGGCAAGTGCATAAGCTAAACCCAAGTACAACTCTTGTTTCCAAAGTCTTGCACACTAGCTCCTTTTCTAGTTTTTCTAAAGAATTTCTATACCCCTTTGCTACAGATTTTTACACTTTTCCCCTAGTTCTCTAAATACCATTTCAAGGCTATCAATCCTCTCCTCTCAACACTATGAACACCTAGGTTCTCCCATCTCATTAAGCCATCTTACAACACTTGTTTTTTACTAAAGTTTTACCATAACCTCCCCATAAACCTTACATGTCCCAAATCATCAACTCTCACCCATTTCATTCCTAATCTAGCCACACCCTTATAGGGTCCTACCAGCACACAATACCAATTCAAAATTCACAAAACAACAATATAGCTCCAAATCCATATGTAATGGCACTTAGGCCCTTAAATCCACACAAGTTCACAAATCTCTCTAAAATAAACTACACACATTTTCCACTTATATTTCAATTCATAATTTGGGTTCATTAGTTTATTTACCCATCCCAATCCTAAAGCATTCAAATTAAACCTTAAGGTAGATTTCTTACCTTAATTCACAAGTTTCTCTTTTGAATTCTCCTCTTGCTCCTCCTCTCCTCCAAATCGGTCAAGTGGGAATGGAGTTGCCCAACTTCATCCCACATTCAAGTAACACAAGAAATGGATTCAATTAATCACTCAAGCCCTTAGGAAACTCTAAATCAAATTAAGGGCTTAAAACACAAAGTTAGGGTTTTACCTTTGGAATGTTCAAGAGGGGCCTTCACCCATGAATCAAAAGGGGAAACTCCACCACCATTGGATGGTTTAATTGAAGCTCAAAATCAAGAAGAAAACAAAGTATCAAAATGGTGAAAATCGGCTACACCAAGAGATAGAGGGAAAGTGAGTTTTTCTTGGAGATTTTTACCATGTTTGAAAGAGGAGACCCCAAGCTACTCATTGATGCCATTTTCTCTTTAAATGGGGAAAACCCATGGAGATGAAACTCATCCTTTTGAAATTCTGAAAAGAGAGAAAGGTAGAGGAGGATGAGGGGAGTTCAAATATGTATTTTATTTTTTATTTGGAGCTTGTATGTAGCTAGAGCATGAAGGAGAAGGTGGAGCATCCATGGAGGACTTCAAAATCTCCCAGCAAAACCAGAGAGGGGGAGAGAGACGACTGGTGAAGAAGAAAGGGAGGAAAGAGAGGAAGAAGAGAAATGGGAGGAGAGAGAAGAGACTAACCTTTTTGTACCTTTTTACTTTTCCTTATTTTTCTTTCTTTTCTTACTAACTAGCTAGTTGTAAGTGAGTGTGTGAGTGGGCTGTTTTACTAATTAAAAACCGGCCCCGTATATATGTACAAGCTGGACCGTTTTTCGTCTTTTACAGAAAACGCCCGTTTATCTACCCAGGTTAGAACTATTCACTAACCGGGCCCGTTTTTCATAATTTTCTCGTTTAATTAATTTCAGTGGTTATTATACTCCCATTAATGTTTATTTATAGTTATTTAATGAACTATAATTTTTATGGGTTCGTTTGACCACTCAAAGTCACGTTTTCGGGTTTCCTCGAATAACGTGCGCTAAAGCTTTATTAGCGTTTTAGTACATTATTTGGATCTGTTTTCTTCGGGAATTGTTCCCATATATTATTTAGGCATTATTAAGCCTTTTAATTTCATTTAACACCCTTCCTAAGGTTGTATTTCTCCTAGGGTCACTTAACGCCCAATTTAGCGTTTTTCACTTTTTAAGTGTTTTTCTTGTTTCTTTTGGATTTATTCTTTTTACCAAAATTCATTAGGCACTAATGGGCCCTCAATATCGTATTAGAGTAATTTAATCACCCTAATTAAGTTTGGGGTATTTCATAAACGACTCAGGAGATCGATCACCATGATCAAAAGATCAAAGGAAGATCTAATAAGACTACCAAATATGGATGGAAATGATACCGTAACCGGTATACGTTAACCGAAAAACAACCTACCCGTGCACTTGCCCAGGGCAAGTGCAGCAACTACAAGACGGCTGGAAGACTTTTGACAACCCGTATACACTTGCTAAAGTACCTACTAAAGTACCACCATCAGGATGGAAGTAGATACAGGATCACTAATCCTAAGGAATTGAAATAATGAAACCTTGGAAAGGCCTAACGGCCCGACCATTGTATTAAGAACATACCGGTCAGCGAGAAGCTGGACTCGGTCAAGACCTCAATCATGGCAGCGCCATGAAGAATTTCTTTTTACACCAAACTGTTATTTCAAAACTCAAATTTTCCTTCAAACCCGCTTTTCTTAAACCTTGGATTAAAAAAAAACCAAACCGATGGAATTACGGTGAGTATCATAGAATGATACAAGAGGAGTTCACAATAGAATACTTCACTAGGCGTGTGACGAGCACTACGAGTGTACCCAAATACGGGATGTGGGACGACCACACTTCGAAGGAGCTTGCGGGCTCGACAAATAGTCAGGTAAGTGGTAACGTACCAACAAGGTGCCCCACGTATGTATACATGTAGTGTACGACACACGCGAAGTAGTCAACTCCGTTCTACGGACCATAAGTAAATTCAAACCAGAACAGTTGAATACCTCAAACGAGCAAAAAGGAAACTCAGATAAGCTACAAGCTAAGGAGTCAGAAACTCACTCCAGGAGAACCATTAAGAGTTGAAAGTGCAAGAAGCACTAACAACTGAATAAAGACATTGGACATGTCTAGAATATATTGAAGTAGAGTGTGATAACTGGAAGGAGTACCCGGTCCAACCACTGTAAGGCAAATGCCTAACATTAACGCATCAGCGTTCAATGAACGGGATGGAATTCCCAGAACAACTACCACAAACACGCAGGGTGATCATATATGGTACCGAAAAATACCATGCACCATCAAAGAGAATATCAAACCAGTTATGACATTGGGAAAAACAGCAATGGTCTACCCTAAGAACGGGAGGCGCTATAACCCTCAACGGAGAACTCAGATCCGGAACCGCAAGGTGGGATAACAAACTGGACACACTCATAATTATCAACCAGATGCAATAGCATAATCAATAATACCCAGGAGCAATCCATAAAGGGTATCAAGTCAACACAGTTGAACGAAATGTCGTGATAAGGACACCACAATTGGAACAAACATTCGGTTAGAACACCGAAGGGACCCCACTTGACGGGGGATACCCTAAATTAATAAATGATACCGATCAATACCAAGATACTAAAAGGGTCTCCAACAAACGGAAGCGTGATGCAACGATCTTATCATGGAGCCTAGTATCACCTCCAAACCCAGCGATGGCTTACAGAGAAGTAACCACTTGGGAACAGCCTAGGATGAGCAGAGCTCTAAGCAACATGGCTAGTAGGCCATGAAACTAGTACCATACACAACCCAATGGTTGCAAAACCCATTGTAAACCACATGGAAAGTGGTCAAGGACGACACCAATAAAAGTTTAAAGACCAACGAGCAAGGATACCCCTCATAAATGTGAGACCGCGAGAGCGGTGAACACATGGATTCTAAAGAAGAGGATACCATCAATAAATATCTGATAGTACACTGCTAACAAGAAATTTGTAGGGATAAAACTATATATAAAAAGAATAAAATAAATAACTAAACCTACAACTCTATTACGGGTAGCAAAATAAAACCCGGTCGGAGTATAGTGTAAATATATTATGACCGAGAGTATCGTACCCAAGGGACTTATAGAAAACTAGTCCTAATTCGGGCAAAAGCCTATTCTATAATAATAAAGGGGGAAAAGTAAATGTGGTGCTAACTAAGAAAACTAAATAAACTAACTTTGATTTGGGAAAATGTCGATGTAAAAGTAACGTAAGACCAATAATCAAGGATGGCAAGTCTCTAAGAGGATTTAGTCTCGCAAAATGAATGTGCCGGGTTGCCTGCCGGACATCTGCTACCCGACATATTCATGGCCTTGAATGTGCCGGACAACTTTTACCCGGCACTACACCCGGCACCGTTCATTTCGTGAATAACACTTCCAGATTCGGTTCTGACAAAAGGAACTCAATATTCATACTTGCATCGTGCATAGCTAATGCCGCGAATACAAACAGAATAACGAGAAATAAGAGATTAACCCTAAACCTTAGGTCTTGATGCCCCTTTTTTGGAACAACAAACTTAAAGATTACCAAAATCCTAATCTATCCTACTCTTGCTTGGGAAAGCCTTAAATAGGACTTAGAGATAAGAGAATAAATAGCTACTTCATTCTACTTTGCATGAAGACTAGAACTCGGGTTAAGAAACTTGAAAATTCCATAAATGGTCATAATAGTTTTACAAGGAAATCTTCCCTAACCAAAAACCTAACAAGGATTCTGCATCACCATCCACACAACTACAAGAAGAGAATACAAAGGGGGAGAAGGAAATGTTAATAGCCTTAACCCGTCAAGGTCTTCTTCTTCTCTTGCGTGGATGGATCTGCAGACGTTCCTTGGACACTAATAGATGGAATGGGGCGGAAATAGAGTGTGAATGGCGTGGATTTGGTATGTTGAAGTCTGTCAAATTGCAGCCTTTCTCGGCCTATTTATAGGCATCAAAATGTCTCTTGCCGGACATCGTGCCGGGTCGTCAGTAGCCGGCACACGTGGGAAATGTGCCCAACTGTCAACGGTCGAAACCGCCAAATTTGCACGAAACAGTGTATATGCCGGGTAGAGCTACCCGGCATCACACCCGGCACCACGTGTAAAATGCGTTGTCTAACCGTTAACTAAACCGCTAAATCTGTGTGAAAAGGCGCTTGTGCCGGACATGGGATGCCCGACACTACACCCGGTATCGGTTGGTATGCTAACGGTAATTAACTGCTAACTTCTGACGAACCGGGGTGACTTTTCAGTATGTGCCGGATGTACTGCCGGACATCAGATGCTAGGCACATTCACGACTTTGAATACGCCTGACACCAGACACCCAGCGCACCACCCGCCACCTCCTATTTTGCTCCAAACTTGCGCCGTGAACTGGACAGCCGGCACCAAGCCCGGCACCACTTGGTCTTTTGATTAGAAATTCATTCCTTGCATGGAAAAATATAAAAACATCATTCTGAACAAATAATAGACTTTATACATAATATAGCATAAATAGCATATATTTAACCTTATTTAGATAAATATAATACTAAATCTAGCACATAAAATATGATAAGTCTGCGGCTTATCATACACCCCTTTCAGAACTACTAATGTAGTGAAGCTTGAGCATGCAATTACTGCCAAGCGATGTCAAATAAGCTTAAATAGCAGCTGTTGACAACTAAGGAGTAACCGGTTCAATAAGAACCCGATATGTGGGAACATAAAGTATAAGTAAATGACGCTCAAGATCTCAGACGTATAAACACCAAACAATGATATAAATAGTGGAAATGCATGAGCTGAAGCTAGCAACAGTGGATGCCATGTAAACCAATACTGCAGAATCAGTAAGAACATGGTGCGCAACAGGCGACCAATGTATGTGAATAATCACCCAATACTATGGAGTTGTTAATACAAGATGGTAGACAGACCGGGCAACAAGCCAGAAGTCTACACCAAATGATGAAGCACCACCTGAAGGAGTAACGATCAGTCCTATTGCGATCTCATAAGAGAGTTAATGCCAAGGGTTCACGCCTCTACACTCTGTGGGACTGAGTGTTTTGGTATTGCACTTGTGTAGTTAATGATCTAGTGGGATAGCTAGGAATATGGAAAATGTAAGTAGTGGTAAATTCTTTCTTTCACCAATGAACATGGCATAAGCCAGTTAAGCAAAAGCTTAGAAACAAACCGTGCGGCCCAAGGCCAAAGAAGCACGAAGAGTGTCAAACACCAACAATCACAAGATGTGAATTTCATTAGAATAAAGGTGAAAGGAGACTTAAGAAAGTCACATGGATCGACGCATAGAAAATGCAAGGTCATACAAGTAAAGAACACTTGTACCAAATAAATAGTGAGCAGAATTCAGAAGCCACTGACAACAGAGGAAGCACTACAACTAAGTAGTGGCTCAACCTCAACCGACAATAAGTCGGAGGAACCAAGTGAATGATCACTATAATACACAACAGTATGTATATAAATTCCTAAAGAGCTGGTTATGAATCTAAAACTCATTGAGTTTGTGCACGGTAAAAGAATACCACGCTTGATGGAATAAACCTTATTCCTACAATAATAGGGATAAAAGGTGATGTATAACACGTTTAAGATAACAAAAAGGGGTGAATAACCCAAGCTATCAAGGTCACACAGCAGAAGCTAGTGGGTCCAAAATTCCAAGTGAAATACACCTAATGAATATGAGGTTAATCATCAATGCCTTAAATCCATTAAAGCTGGAACCAAACCCGGTTAAGAGTTAAATAAACTCCGATGAAAATTCGTGATGCAGGGACTAACCGATAATACGGTTAAGACCCATTGTTCAAGGAACATTGTATAATAGACTGCATGGAAGCTGAACCACTCCATGACTGTTGAATGCTTTCGACCGATGTCCAATGTTGACACATGGTAGATTACGTGGGCATAATCCCTTTTAAGGGGGGTAGAGCGAAAACCACGAAATGTATGTTTTACGTGATAGGTGCGTAAACTACAATGCGCATAGCGCAAGAGAATTTGTTTTGATGATTGATACTTATGTTACATAAACATCTGTATCCACTCATCGTGTAATTGTGGTTATTTGAGAAGTAAGTGTAGACACCAAAAATTCTCACCCTATAAAGCAAATTCCAGAATAAAAAATACAATAAGAGGGGTCGTCGCCTTTCTTTTTCAAAACGTATTGACGTGCGTGCCAAAATGAAACCATCGTTTTACGACAAAAATTTTAAACCAATTTTCAAACATTTTAGAAAAATCCATTTTTGTAACCTGTTTTGGACTTACCCTTTTATTTATTTATCTATTTAGCTATTTTTAGTTTAAGTTCACTAGTTATTGACATTTCATTTACTTTATTTTGCTTATATTTATTTATCATTTTCATGTTGTTATTTTGTAAAGAAACATTTCAGTTTTATTGGATTAAAACTCCTTCATTACACTGCATATTCCCATTTGGAATAATATCATTTTTAGAAACATTATATGACTCGAATTCGAGCTTTAGTTTATTTCTTGCATGTATATATTGAATTCTGGCATAGCTCATCTGGTTAAAGTGTTCATGTGGGAACCCGTAGACCCCGGGTTCAATCTAGCAAAAGACAGGGTGCATTTGTTACTTTTCTCCTGCCCACAAAAAGAATCTTTCTCTCATTTCGTGTGCAAATGTGCTGAATGTTCTCGTAGCTCAACTGGTTAATGTTATCAGGGAGGAGGCCAACATCTGGAGTTCAAAACCCAGGAGCAGCAACGCTTGTTTTTATTGTTGTTACTTACTCGCAAAGGTCAGCCCGGACCCAAACCCGTGTTAAAAAACCCTAGATATTTCGTATAAAGACGGAACTACAGTGACCGCCTTCTTCGGTCCTGGAGCTGAACCATCGGAGGAACAACTCTCTCTTCTTCCCCGATAATTCCCTCGATCCATCTCTTGTCCTGCTCTGATTGTTCTCTCGATCTCAAGACCCAAAAACCCTAAATCTCCTAGCTGCTAAACCCTCACCCGGTCTCTTCTTCCTCAAACCTCTGTTTCTTTCTTCTTCTACAAAAAGAAAAACTGGCAAAACGAGGAACACACAAGCTCTGCATCGTATTCATCCTCTCAATCGATATAACCCCCTCACAGTGGCCACGGCCGACCACCATCGTCCCCCCAAATTCACACTGAAAACCTTCAAACCTTCAATCCCACCGGTCACACCTCCTCCCAAAACCTCAACTAGCAAACATCAACTTACTACTCTGAACTTCCTCCATCCATTCCCTTTTCTCGATCTTGCAACCCAAACTAGCGAACAAAGCTATTGCTCCTCCTCCACGTCGCCGCCCGCGTTGAATTGCTCCGTCTTTCGTTATCGGTTCACGTGAGCTCCATCTCTGATGCCTCATGCCTAGGTTGCCTCGTGCGACTGTTTCCAACATCACCGCCATCGATCCCGTCGCCAGAGGCTTAGCACCAATTCCCGTATCGACAACCTGCACAACTTGGAAGACAAATTTCTTTTTCCAAGGTGTCCATGGGAGATAATTTTTCTTCTCGTTCGAGCCGATTCGGTCCTTTTTTTTAGTGGCTACTCCAGAGCCTTGTCCGCCAGCATAGTCTCGAATCATCTCCGACATCACACCACCACCGAAAAAGAATTTGATCCGCGGTTTGAAATTTCCTCAACCTAGTCCACCAAAATTTCCATTCCAGTTGGTTTCTGTTCGACTTGGTCTCTCCACGTTTAACAACAAACTTTCTCACTTTACTGCTTATTGACTCTATGAGTATCTGACCAGCCGGAGTTCTTGAACTCAGAGAAAATTTGTGTAAAACGAAGGTACTCATTTTCGTTTCGCTTACTGTCTTGCTTCAATCTGGTTTGGATCGGAAGATTCTGTCCGTTTATTTGTTTATCTTGGTGCCATTGGAAGAGCTTGATCTAAGCCGTGAGAAACTTGGACTTCTGGCTGATATTGGTTTATTTGAATTCGACCCGACATGCTCGAATACATTTCCTGGGACTGGCCTGATTCTCCGTATATACTAATCTCTACATGTACAAACATTCTTGGTTAGTTTACTTATGTCCCCTGCAGGTTCTGTATGAGACAGACCCCCCAGGTCTAGAAAATGCAACATGGTGTTCCCACCCGCTCAAACTCTTTCGGTATACTTCATCCATGATGTTTATATTAATCGATTAACCCTTCATCTGGTGTTCTCTGTTTTTTTTCTTTCTTGTAGTTTCTTCTCTTGCAGGAAATTTCTTCTGTTCATCCCACGGTAACTACCCCTCTAAACCTTTTGGTCTGAAACTCTCATCTGAAACATGCCCGGATGTGAATGTGTCCATACTACTACGCTGAACGTGCTCCCTGTTTGCGGTTCCTATTGTTTTGCTGATGATAATGTTGAGCGATTATGCGCTTTGCTTACTTCTATCATTGGCTCAAATTTTGGCTTAAAAGAAAAGAAAAGGACGTGTGTTGTTGCTAGAGGAAGAATTTTGTTGTTTTGTAAATTCCTATCCACACTTTAAACTGCTATCGCCGACCTGGTTGGGTTCTTAGGAGATTCATTTATTCTTGTTTTAGTTTATTTGTCGTTAGAGTAGCTTTCATTCATTTCTACTATACGCTGTGTAACTTCAGTTATGCCTTTCCATTTTTTTTTTTTTTAATTGGCAATCAAAATCTTGAATTCGAATTACCTACAATGGAAGAAAGACCGACACATGAATGTACATTTGATATTGGTCTCGGTCCCGTTCACTACCAGCTTAATTTTAAATAACATCCTTACAACCACCAACTGCTGTGGTAATGTCGGGTAGGAACCTCTCACAAATTCGATAGATCAAACTCTTTTATTCACCCTTTTTTTATTATTATTATTATTTAGTTCTTTATTGTAGATGTACAGCTTTTATCTTTATCTTTCACTGTCATTTGTTGATCCAGTCTATTTATTTCCAACTAAGCCATAGTTATTATCATTTAGGACCAAGCCTTAGGATAGAGGGTGAACCCTAAGATTTAGGTGAGCCATGGTCCCACCTAATAAGCTGGGTTATCCCTAAACCCAAACCACATTTATTATATAATAAAAAAATCAATTTCAAAATCTGAAATATTTTTAGCTTCAAAGTGAAACCCAATCCAAAGGCAATTTCAATTTCATGGCCCGATTCAAATTCCAATTTGAAATCCCAATTCAAAATCCAATTTGGAAGCCCGCAAACCTGAGGCCCAAAACCCTAGGCTCAAGTTCAATTCAAAACTCAGCCCAACTCCACTTCTCAAACCAGCCCAATTTCATTTCAAAAAAAAAAAAAGAAAGCCCAACAGCACCTCAAATCAAATAAAAAGGCCCAAGACCTAGTCCAGTCCAAAAACAACCCTCAGCCCAACTCAGAAGCCCAACAAGGCCCAATTTCACCTGAAATCCCAACAAGGCCCAATCCGGCCCAAACCTTGACCAAGGCCCAATCCGGCCCAAACCTTGACCAAGGCCCAATCTTGTCCAACTTTGACTTGGTCCAATTTTGACCAACCTGAAATTTGACCCGGTCTAGCTTTGACCAACCCCACTTTGACCAAGGCCTAATCCGGTCCGACCTTGACCTTGACCCCAAACTTTGACCTTGATCCAACTGTAACTCGGTCCAACTTTGACCAATCCAACATTGACCCAACCCGTTTTTCCAAACCCCAACCCAAACTCAATTCAAACCAAATTTGATTCGAACCCAATTCATTCAATTCAAATCCAAATTCAATTCAATTCCAAACTCATTCAAATCCAAATTCAATTCAATTCCAAACTCATTCAAATCCAAATTCAATTCAATTCCAAACCCATTCAAATCCAAATTCATTTCAATTCCAATTCGAATCAATATTCATTCAACCCCGGTTCAACTTCGATTTCAATTCCGTTCCAATTTCTCCTACACTTTAAATGTCTCATAGACCCGAGCGTCTCACAGACTTTGTCATTCCAATGGTTCGAACGTCTCACAGACCTGAGCGTCTCACAGACCCGAGCGTCTCACAGACCCAAGCGTCTCACAGACTTCGACATCTCAAGGTTTCAAACGTCTCACGGACCCGAGCGTCTCACAGACTAGCACCCTAAACCTGAAACTTCTCAAAACTCCGAACCCTCCTAAATCTTAAACATCTCAAAAAATCTCCAAAAACTCCAAAATGTCGTGAACTACGTAAGGTCTGATCTCAACATGGAGTTGAGTACGTAGGCAGCCCATCTAGGGTGCGACCCCATTCCAAACAAAAAACCCTTTTCCCCTCTAAGGTGGCTCTCATATCTCTCAAAACGCTCAAACCTTCTTTGCCCCCTACAAACTTCAAACCATCAGACTCCAAGTCTTGTCTATTCATTCAACCTCAAAACTTTTCCCAAATCTTCATTCTATACTCATCCGAATTCAGCAATTCCTCTCCTTGGCGCTAGCTTGGTAGAAAAGCTCGCCTCATCCACTCTCATTTTCTCTCCTCCTGTCCTAATCCTATCCTTGGATTTTAAATGAATCTCTTTAACAAGGTTTTGAAAGAATGCAATCCCGACAATTAGAGACCGATGTTTCCTCGGGCACCAATCCGAAGTCGTGGTCGTTGCCACTTCTAAGGGGTGTAATCCAGTGCGAACCCATATAGAATCTCTAGTATGATTAGATAAGTCCTATCCATAGGCAGCAATCTCAGAGTCAATTAACGGTTCCTAGAACCCAGTTTTCCTTCCTAGTTATCATAGGTCAAACTAGGTGGCGACTCTAGTCAACTCCGCCTTATAGAGGCATAAGTCCGCGTGGAGCCCATTGAGAGCGGGTGTAGTGCTCACTAGCATTCCCTTTATGCTTTCTGGGAAAGACGGACGATAGAGTAGGTATTTGAGGGATGCCGAGGTGACATGTTTTCACCCTCCACAGAATGGCATTTTAGGATCTAGGTTTTTCAGTCAAGAACCATATTTAGATAGACCCCCCTCATACCGAAAAATCACCCTCCACAGAATGGCGACTCTGCTGGGGAAAACTTGAGTAAGTTTTTCTCAAACTCAAGGAAGACTGAACTCCATTCAAATTGTCAGGATTTCCCCACTTCTTTCAAAACCTTCATGAGATTCATTTCAAAGCCTCTAGGATTACTCTACTCCACACTTAGAGTGTGTACCTGATGAGGACAGTTAGGACTTGATAGATCCTCAACAAACGTTACAACAATTGGATTAATGATTAGCTCACGATTAGAAAGAGACACTTAGGATTGAATGAAGCTAACTTCCATCTAGGTTAATAAGCAAGCAATTTGGAATCACTTTCAAGAAAAAATCCTTAGCAAATAGGTTGGTACTGACTTCATCTCTTTTATATTTATGTTATGATTGTGGGGTGCATTGGGAGGGTAGCTTAGAACATGCATTCCTCTGTGTCACCCGATTTATCCACGAGTCACGGAATCCCGAGCGGTCCACGGTTGATTTCCCATGAGCTGGGTCATTTATAAATGGCTAACCCACGGGGCAAGATGGTCATCGACCTACGCCCTGCAGGCTCATGATCCAAAAATATCCTCCATTATCCGAGTTTAAGCCAGCATATAGTGAACCATGAGCCTTCAGTGTCCAGCTGCCTAATCCGGTGTCTAAGACGAGTTTTATGGGTAGTCACCCCCTTTGTATGCCGCCTGTCTGACCACCTCTTTGCCTTACCTTGAAGATTGCATGGGCTCAGTTCTCCATTGTTCCTCTGCGCCACGGGTGTCTCTAAAGCCCAATGTCACGCTACACGTCCATAGAGGATCCCGTATTTACCGGATACCCATACATGGCACAACGTAGTCAGTGAATAATTTGGACTTTAGACACACCTGACCGTGCAGATGACAAGAGACCCGTTCCCATGCAATACTTCCCCGAGTTTCCCGAAAAGTGGGGTGTTGTCGGATCATCACTGGCCGTGGCGTATGTTTCCTTATCACTTCGGGTATCCGGACCTTTCGAACTTAAGCACTCCGGACTTTCTTGATGACGTGCCCCGCAAGAAGCATAGCAGAGAAAAACCCCGAGAGATGACAGTGAAGGGACGATGGTTCCCCCGGTGAGACGGAATCATAATTGACCTGGAAAGTGATTATCCCAACATTAACACTTACAGCTCCACATCAAATATAGCCACGATTTACTTTATGCTATACATGTGTGCAAACCACTTTTTCAAACCAGTCTGTTTTAGAAAGTTCGGAATTCTCTTTCACATATCTTTTAAAGAGGTTTTACAAGCTCGTTCAATTTAAAGTCTCACCTTAGTTTTGCTCCCAAACATTTGGAGTTTTAAAACCCGTCACTTCATCCTTTAAAACCTTGTTATTTCCAAAACGATTTTCAGAAATAGATTTCGAAAAACCTACTTTCTACAAACGAATTTCAAACAACATTCTTCACCAACATTATTTCGTAATGGTTTTCGAAAACAGTTTTCAAAGTGGATTTTCACAAATATTTAAAAATAAATGATTTAGTCCCCATGTCGTGACCCGCTATTTTTGAAGTTCTGCCCACCTTCAAGAGCAGCGGTCATTACCGTGGAGCGTACTAGTCATTTCGTGTTTCACAAAAGTGGTGGATTTTCACATAAAATTTTGTGTTCGATCATTCATCTTTCCTTCTCAAAACATCCCCCATTCCTCTAGTCGGAGCAAGTGAAGCAGCATGAAGATCGACTACGCGGATCGAGCCGAAAGCTAGAGGCGCACCAACTCGTGGAGCCTGCCGAGCGACATGAAGACCAACACCAACCATTCAAATACAAAACCAGGGGTGTACCAACCCGAGTCAAGTGACACGAAGATCAGTAATACCGGTTCAAGTTCAACTGTTGAAAATCAGAAGAACACCAACCCGTTTTGTTTGATCACAATACTGCTTCGCTGCAACAACCTGAACTCGAGCGAGCAACCAGTCAAACGCCCGAAGATGAGCGAACGACCAATCAAGAGCCTGAACACAAACAAGCAGTCAGTCAGAAGCTCGAAGATCAAGTAAAAGAGTTCAGATGAAGTTTATCTCAAATTCCCCCTTTAATGACTTTTTAGAATTGATGTATAGGTTTTTCCCTATGATTTTTTTCTCTCTTGTCCATTTCTAAATAGACTGCATGTATAGGTTCATTCCCTCTGAATTTATTTAGATCAATGTGTATAGTTCCCCACTCACTACTTTATTTGCGAATGACCGAGCATCAAAATTCCTACCGAGAGAATCCACCACTTCGAAAACACGTGTCTTCAAAAACATTTTTCTAAAACTTGATTTCTTTTAGCACATACGATTTGCTTCTTTCCATTTCCGATCAGTTCACATTCATTAATCATGCATGAATCACGCTCACCTCAGAAAAATTGCATAATCACATGTTGCATTCCCAACACATCACACACAAGCATTCATCCCATTTTTTCAAAGCATGCTAACATTCACATTTGTCATATTCTTTTTTCTGTTATAATGATTGTGTTTGTAGGTGATTAACCGCGTCTACCCATGAGTGAAAGCGTGACCCTCGAAGCGATAGCAAGAAATACCAGAGATTCAAACCTTTTCCCATTCAGCTACCATGTACATAGAGACCAACAGCAACAAAAAAGCAATTAAAAAAAAACGTACATCCGAAAATCCAAAAAATTGTACATCCAAAAATCTAAAAAAAAAAAAAATCATACCTTCAAAAATCCCAACAATACAGTCACTGTCATATCACGCGACCACCCTTCCAAAGCCCCAGGAGCTAATCATCATCCAAATACCATTTTGAAACAACTTCTCTCACATCGTGCCCAACATTTAGACCATCTTCAGGCCGACATTGACGGGATGAGCTTCATGGATCATCAACTGGAATCGACTCAAGCGAGACTAGGTGTAGTCTTACCGCTCATGCATTGCATAAAAAAAACATTCAATCAAAGTTCAAAAGTCAACCGTTTCCATCATCATTTTCATAATCTCATGCATCCTATGAGTAGTAATTCCATATTACCACAATATATTGCACTGTAGATAGTTGCATTTGCATACTCCCGTATCGAAACGTCGTCTTTGGCAAAAATCTTGATTGATTGTTTGAATAGAGTGCGTGAACCGCTAAACCCTCGACCTGTCAACGAACACAAGGGTCAAATCAAAATCAGCACCACAAACCAAGTGAGTAGTGTGCGAAGAGCAGTATTTTCTCTTGAATTTCAAATGAGGGTATTGGACCATCCACTGAGCGATGAGGGAAGATAGAGCGAGTCCATAGAGGTAAAACCATGAGTGACATGTGCATTCCTTCATCACATGGAGAGACACAATACATAGTGAGATCAATGTCGATATACAGGATACGAACTGTGATTCATGCAAAGATCTGAGAATAGTAAGAAAACAATCATTGACTAATGAGAATGACGAGGCACTTAGGAATCAAAATCTCCACAAAACCCAAAAGTTTTGACTGCCCTGTACATAATCCCTAAGTGAGCGCCGCTGAGCCTTTCACGATAAACCTTTTTCTGTGAACTCCACAACATGCCAACTCACATACACATATTTACTCACCCTTGCAATAGAGGATCTCGAAGGAGCCAGAGCCATGGTCTCTCCCCCACCATCTTCACAAAACAACAAATGAAATGCTTGAAGAAATCAGTGAGTCAATGCAACTCCAAAGCCAAACACCAAAAAAGAACACCGAAATGTTCAAGAAGATCGATGAGTCAATGCAACTCCAAAGCCAAACACCAAAAAAGAACACCGAAAATGTACAAGAAGATCGATGAGTCAATGCAACTCCAAAGCCAAACACCAAAAAAGAACACCGAAAATGTTCAAGAAGATCGATGAGTCAATGCAACTCCAAAGCTGAAAGCCAAAATACAAAGCAGAGAATGCTTGAGAAAGTTGATGAGCCAAATGCAATTTCAAAAAACAAAATGAGAAGAAAGTTCAAATCGAACACCAGAAGAGACAAGAAGGAGAAATCCAAATTCGAAGGACCAATGATGTCCCGTAGAAATCAATAAAGGTTATCAAAACCAGTATAATCATTCCACCCATGGTGAAGGCGAAACATATCCTTTATTGCACAAAAGCTCCACAATTCCCAAATAAATCATCCAGTCCCATGTGGCATACATCGTACCCCTCAGCCCCGTTATAACCTAATAAAGACCTCTGACTCGTTAGTCGATGAGCGTTAACTGAAAGTACCGGACCTGAAACATGAATCATAAGCTTCGTACTCGTTATCAACATGTCCCGTCATACCAAAGGGACCATGAGCGAATGAGTGTGACCTTACCCCACGAGGTCTTATGAGTGCGAGTGAATCTCCAATCCGAGCACCAAATCATAAACAGCCTACCCCGTTGCAGGTGAGAAATTTGTGAGGATCGGAAAGTCCAAAACCTCGAAAGAAATTCTAAAGAAAATACTGCTCTGAGCATCAAGAGCGTCATCACACCAATAGCACACACGGCCATACTCACGAGAGATTGACCCACATCCCTTCATGAGAGGAAAGTGATTCACGTATTTGAGTTCAACAGTCACTCAAGATCGAACTGAAGATGTCTTATATTCGTAAACCTCATAGTAAGAGAGATAGAGCCATACCTTCTCTCAAAAAAAAAACTATATATGCATCTTGCATCTCATCTAGCCTTTAGTATTTGCATGCATCATAACCATTTCACCTTCAACATCCGACCGGTAAGAACTCTGCCTAGTCTCGCTGAAAGTCGACTTCAATTGCAGTTGTTGAAACGTAACTTCTGATCGAAAGATGTCAACCGAAGCCATCCTGGGCTATCCTCAAGCTACATCGAACCAAACTAAAGCTATCTGGAGCCACACAAAGACCATTCCAGAGCCATCCACTATTATATTCGAGTCTCATCGACACCACTCCCAAAGCCAAGCCGGAGCCATGCGGGAGCCATCCTCAAAACACTGAGACCATCCTTGGAGCTACACAGGGGTTATCCCAACAGTCCGAGAACAATACGGGAGCCACCTCAAATCCATATTGGAGCCATTTCGTCACCAACGCCGCGCCTAAAGAGGATCTAACTACGTATGGTCTGATCTCAATATGGGATTGAGTACGTAGGCAGCCCGTTCAGGGTGCGACCACATCAAAGGCGAAAACTTCCCTTTTCCCCTCGGTGTCATTAAAGTGAACCAACCAAAGCATCGTCATGCTCAATCAGCATAAGGTCATCCCGGAGCCATCCATGGAAATCCTGGAACCATGATGGGAACTCCCAACAATTCATGCAACTGTGTTTCATCGTTCACCCATGAAAAACCATTCACTCACTACAAAGTCCACAACAAATTCCGTCAAACAACAATAAATCCATCATCGGAGCCATCAAACCACCCTGAAAAGAAAATCTCAAGGCAAATCAAAGCCCACAAACTGCCACAAAATCACCAACCATGTCAAACCCAACCACCCCGAGACCATTGGTCCACCGGAGCCATCAGTGCCTACCAGAGCCATCAGTGCACAGTGGAGCCATCAACGCATACTGGAGCCATCTCAGATCCTTGAAGCCATGCCGGAGCCATACCGGAGCCATCCCGAGGTTTTGATGTTACTATAAAGCCATCTGCTCACACAAAAACCTACCTCCACAAACAGGGAGTTTAATTCAATTAATACACTGGTTGATCACCTCACATCACATATCATCTGCATATACCCACAAAATTTGCTCACTATCTGACGCATTTTACACCTGCTAGACAGCTATTGCGCTACTAGTACGGTCGCCTTTCATTTTACACGCTAGACAGCTATTGCGCTACTAGTGCGGTCGAATTTTTCATTTTACACCTGCTAGACAGCTATTGCGCTACTAGTACGGTCGCCTTTCGTTTTACACCGCTAGACAGCTATTGTGCTACTAGTCGGTCGCCTTTTTTTACACCTGCTAGACAGCTATTGCGCTACTAGTACGGTCGCCTTTCGTTTTACACCTGCTAGACACTATTGCGCTACTAGTACGGTCGCCTTTCATTTTACACCTGCTAGACAACTATTGCGCTACTAGTAACGGGTCGCCTTTCGTTTTACACCTGCTAGACAGCTATTGCGCTACTAGTACGATCGCTTTCATTTTACACCCGCTAGACAGCTATTGCGCTACTAGTGCGGTCGAATTTTTCATTTTACATGCTAGACAGCTATTGCGCTACTAGTACGGTCACCTTTTCATTTCACCCACTAGACAGCTATTGCGCTACTTGTGCGGTCGCCTTTTCATTTCACACCCACTAGACAGCTATTGCGCTACTAGTGCGGTCGACTTCTCATTTACACCTGCTAGACAGCTATTGCGCTACTAGTACGGTCGCCTTCTCATTTTACACCCACTAGGCAGCTATTACGCTGCTAGTGTGGTCCCGCCGTTTTTCCTCCACTAGGCAGCTATTACGCTACTAGTGCGAGATCGTTCATTTCATAACCCACTAGGCAGCTATTACGCTACTAGTGTGGTCCTGCTTTTTTCCTCCACTAGGCAGCTATTACGCTACTAGTGCGAGTTCGTTCATTTCATAACCCACTAGGCAGCTATTACGCTATAGTGCGAGATCGTTCATTTCATAACCCACTAGGCAGCTATTACGCTACTAGTCTGGTCCTGCTTTTTTCCTCCACTAGGCAGCTATTACGCTACTAGTGCAAGTTCGTTCATTTCATAACCCACTAGGCAGCTATTACACTACTAGTGCGAGATCGTTCATTTCATAACCCACTAGGCAGCTATTACGCTACTAGTGTGGTCCCGCCGTTTTTTCCTCCACTAGGCAGCTATTACGCTACTAGTGCGAGATCGTTCATTTCATAACCCACTAGGCAGCTATTACGCTACTAGTGTGGTCCTGCTTTTTTCCTCCACTAGGCAGCTTTACGCTACTAGTGCGAGATCGTTCATTTCATAACCCACTAGGCTGCTATTACGCTACTAGTGTGGTCCCGCCGTTTTTCCTACTAGGCAGCTATTACGCTACTAGTGCGAGATCGTTCATTTCATAACCCATAGGCAGCTATTACGCTACTAGTGTGGTCCTGCTTTTTTCCTCCACTAGGCAGCTATTACGCTACTAGTGCGAGTTCGCTATTTCATAACCCACTAGGCAGCTATTACGCTACTAGTGCGGTCCCGCCGTTTTTCCTTCGCTAGGCAGCTATTACGCTACTAGCGCAAGATCGTTTCACATCCACCTGCTAGGCAGCTATTACTACTAGTACGGTACTCCATTAAAGTATTATAGGCTCGTCATAAGTCCTATGACTAGATGTCAAGAGGTCTAGTTGAGGCTCGTCATAAGTCCTCGTACTTTTAATTGCATTATAGGCTCGTCATAAGTCCTATAGCTAGATGTCAAGAGGTCTAGTTGAGGTCATATAAGTCCTCGTGCACCCCAAATCAATCTAATTGTAGTATTATAGGCTTGTCATAAGTCCTATAGCTAGATGTCAAGAGGTCTAGTTGAGGCTCGTCATAAGTCCTCGTACTTTCAATTGCATTATAGGCTTCATAAGTCCTATAGCTAGATGTCAAGAGGTCTAGTTGAGGCTCGTCATAAGTCCTCGTGCACCCCAAATCATATAATTGTTAGTATTATAGGCTCGTCATAAGTCCTATAGCTAGATGTCAAGAGGTCTAGTTGAGGCTCGTCATAAGTCCTCGTACTTTCAATTGCATTATAGGCTCGTCATAAGTCCTATAGCTAGATGTCAAGAGGTCTAGTTGAGGCTCGTCATAAGTCCTCGTGCACCCCAAATCAATATAATTGTTAGTATTATAGGCACGTCATAAGTCCTATGACTAGATATCAAGAGGTCTAGTTGAGGCTCGTCATAAGTCCTCGTACTTTCAATTGCATTATAGGCTCGTCATAAGTCCTATGACTAGATGTCAAGAGGTCTAGTCGAGGCTCGTCATGAGTCCTCATGCTTCCAATCACATTCATACACTCACGGTCGCATCCCAATGCACCACAAACCATGGTGAGAATTTTTGTGGCCCCGTCAACCTTGATCCAATTTTGCAAAGACCTACAAAATTGAATCAAGGGGAGCCATCTGTAGACACCAAAATTCTCACACTATAAAGCAAATTCCAGAATAAAAATACAATAAGAGGGGTCGTCGCCTTTCTTTTTCAAAACGTATTGACGTGCGTGCCAAAATGAAACCATCGTTTTACGACAAAAATTTTAAACCAATTTTCAAACATTTTAGAAAAATACATTTTTGTAACCTGTTTTGGACTTACCCTTTTATTTATTTATCTATTTAGCTATTTTTAGTTTAAGTTCACTAGTTATTGACATTTCATTTACTTTATTTTGCTTATATTTATTTATCATTTTTCATGTTGTTATTTTGTAAAGAAACATTTTTTATTCGATTAAAACTCCTTCATTACACTGCATATTCCCATTTGGAATAATATCATTTTTAGAAACATTATATGACTCGAATTCGAGCTTTAGTTTATTTCTTGCATGTATATATTGAATTCTGGCATAGCTCAATCTGGTTAAGTGTTCATGTGGGAACCCGTAGACCCCTTGTTCAAATCTAGCAAAAGACGGGTGCTTTGTTACTTTTCTCCTGCCCCACAAAAAGAATCTTTCTCTCATTTCGTGTGCAAATGTCTGAATGTTCTCGTAGCTCAACTGGTTTGTTATCAGGGAGGAGCCAACACTGGAGTTCAAAACCCAGGAGCAGCAACGCTTGTTTTTATTGTTGTTACTCGCAAAGGTCAGCCCGGACCCAACCCGTGTTAAAAAACCCTAGATATTTCGTATAAAGACGGAACTACAGTGACCGCCTTCTTCGGTCCTGGAGCTGAACCATCGGAGGAACAACTCTCTCTTCTTCCCCGATAATTCCCTCGATCTCTCTTGTCCTGCTCTGATTGTTCTCTCTCGATCTCAAGACCCAAAAACCCTAAATCTCCTAGCTGCTAAACCCTCACCCGGTCTCTTCTTCCTCAAACCTCTGTTTCTTTCTTCTTCTACAAAAAGAAAAACTGGCAAAACGAGGAACACACAAGCTCTGCATCGTATTCATCCTCTCAATCGATATAACCCCCTCACAGTGGCCACGGCCGACCACCATCGTCCCCCCAAATTCACACTGAAAACCTTCAAACCTTCAATCCCACCGGTCACACCTCCTCCCAAAACCTCAACTAGCAAACATCAACTTACTACTCTGAACTTCCTCCATCCATTCCCTTTTCTCGATCTTGCAACCCAAACTAGCGAACAAAGCTATTGCTCCTCCTCCACGTCGCCCGGCGTGAATTGCTCCGTCTTTCGTTATCGGTTCACGTGAGCTCCATCTCTGATGCCTCATGCCTAGGTTGCCTCGTGCGACTGTTTCCAACATCACCGCCATCGATCCCGTCGCCAGAGGCTTAGCACCAATTCCCGTATCGACAACCTGCACAACTTGGAAGACAAATTTCTTTTTCCAAGGTGTCCATGGGAGATAATTTCTTCTCGTTCGAGCCGATTCGGTCCTTTTTTTTAGTGGCTACTCCAGAGCCTTGTCCGCCAGCATAGTCTCGAATCATCTCCGACATCACACCACCCACCGAAAAAGAATTTGATCCGCGGTTTGAAATTTCCTCAACCTAGTCCACCAAAATTTCCATTCCAGTTGGTTTCTGTTCGACTTGGTCTCTCCACGTTTAACACAAACTTTCTCACTTTACTGCTTATTGACTCTATGAGTATCTGACCAGCCGGAGTTCTTGAACTCAGAGAAAATTTGTGTAAAACGAAGGTACTCATTTTCGTTTCGCTTACTGTCTTGCTTCAATCTGGTTTGGATCGGAAGATTCTGTCCGTTATTTGTTTATCTTGGTGCCATTGGAAGAGCTTGATCTAAGCCGTGAGAAACTTGGACTTCTGGCTGATATTGGTTTATTTGAATTCGACCCCATGCTCGAATACATTTCCTGGGACTGGCCTGATTCTCCGTATATACTAATCTCTACATGTACAAAATTCTTGGTTAGTTTACTTATGTCCCCTGCAGGTTCTGTATGAGACAGACCCCCCAGGTCTAGAAAATGCAACATGGTGTTCCCACCCGCTCAACTCTTTCGGTATACTTCATCCATGATGTTTATATTAATCGATTAACCCTTCATCTGGTGTTCTCTGTTTTTTTTCTTTCTTGTAGTTTCTTCTCTTGCAGGAAATTTCTTCTGTTCATCCCACGGTAACTACCCCTCTAAACCTTTTGGTCTGAAACTCTCATCTGAAACATGCCCGGATGTGAATGTGTCCATACTACTACGCTGAACATGCTCCCTGTTTGCGGTTCCTATTGTTTTGCTGATGATAATGTTGAGCGATTATGCGCTTTGCTTACTTCTATCTGTTGGCTCAAATTTTGGCTTAAAAAGAAAAGGACGTGTGTTGTTGCTAGAGGAAGAATTTTGTTGTTTTGTAAATTCCTATCCACACTTTAAACTGCTATCGCCGACCTGGTTGGGTTCTTAGGAGATTCATTTATTCTTGTGTTTAGTTTATTTGACGTTAGAGTAGCTTTCATTCAGTTTCTACTATACGCTGTTAACTTCAGTTATGCCTTTCCATTTTTTTTTTTTAATTGGCAATCAAAATCTTGAATTCGAATTACCTACAATGGAAGAAAGACCGACACATGAATGTACATTTGATATTGGTCTCGGTCCCGTTCACTACCAGCTTAATTTTAAATAACATCCTTACAACCACCAACTGCTGTGGTAATGTCGGGTAGGAACCTCTCACAAATTCGATAGATCAAACTCTTTTATTCACCCTTTTTTTTATTATTATTATTATTTAGTTCTTTATTGTAGATGTACAGCTTTTATCTTTATCTTTCACTGTCATTTGTTGATCCAGTCTATTTATTTCCAACTAAGCCATAGTTATTATCATTTAGGACCAAGCCTTAGGATAGAGGGTGAACCCTAAGATTTAGGTGAGCCATGGTCCCACCTAATAAGCTGGGTTATCCCTAAACCCAAACCACATTTTATTATATAATAAAAAATCAATTTCAAAATCTGAAATATTTTTAGCTTCAAAGTGAAACCCAATCCAAAGGCAATTTCAATTTCATGGCCCGATTCAAATTCCAATTTGAAATCCCAATTCAAAATCCAATTTGGAAGCCCGCAAACCTGAGGCCCAAAACCCTAGGCTCAAGTTCAATTCAAAACTCAGCCCAACTCCACTTCTCAAACCAGCCCAATTTCATTTCAAAAAAAAAAAAAAGAAAGCCCAACAGCACCTCAAATCAAATAAAAAGGCCCAAGACCTAGTCCAGTCCAAAAACAACCCTCAGCCCAACTCAGAAGCCCAACAAGGCCCAATTTCACCTGAAATCCCAACAAGGCCCAATCCGGCCCAAACCTTGACCAAGGCCCAATCCGGCCCAAACCTTGACCAAGGCCCAATCTTGTCCAACTTTGACTTGGTCCAATTTTGACCAACCTGAAATTTGACCCGGTCTAGCTTTGACCAACCCCACTTTGACCAAGGCCTAATCCGGTCCGACCTTGACCTTGACCCCAAACTTTGACCTTGATCCAACTGTAACTCGGTCCAACTTTGACCAATCCAACATTGACCCAACCCGTTTTCCAAACCCCAACCCAAACTCAATTCAAACCAAATTTGATTCGAACCCAATTCATTCAATTCAAATCCAAATTCAATTCAATTCCAAACTCATTCAAATCCAAATTCAATTCAATTCCAAACTCATTCAAATCCAAATTCAATTCAATTCCAAACCCATTCAAATCCAAATTCATTTCAATTCCAATTCGAATCAATATTCATTCAACCCCGGTTCAACTTCGATTTCAATTCCGTTCCAATTTCTCCTACACTTTAAATGTCTCATAGACCCGAGCGTCTCACAGACTTTGTCATTCCAATGGTTCGAACGTCTCACAGACCTGAGCGTCTCACAGACCCGAGCGTCTCACAGACCCAAGCGTCTCACAGACTTCGACATCTCAAGGTTTCAAACGTCTCACGGACCCGAGCGTCTCACAGACTAGCTACACCCTAAACCTGAAACTTCTCAAAACTCCGAACCCTCCTAAATCTTAAACATCTCAAAAAATCTCCAAAAACTCCAAAATGTCGTGAACTACGTAAGGTCTGATCTCAACATGGAGTTGAGTACGTAGGCAGCCCATCTAGGGTGCGACCCCATTCCAAACAAAAACCCTTTTCCCCTCTAAGGTGGCTCTCATATCTCTCAAAACGCTCAAACCTTCTTTGCCCCCTACAAACTTCAAACCATCAGACTCCAAGTCTTGTCTATTCATTCAACCTCAAAACTTTTCCCAAATCTTCATTCTATACTCATCCGAATTCAGCAATTCCTCTCCTTGGCGCTAGCTTGGTAGAAAAGCTCGCCTCATCCACTCTCATTTTCTCTCCTCCTCCGTCCTAATCCTATCCTTGGATTTTAAATGAATCTCTTTAACAAGGTTTTGAAAGAATGCAATCCCGACAATTGAGACCGAGTTTCCTCGGGCACCAATCCGAAGTCGTGGTCGTTGCCACTTCTAAGGGGTGTAATCCAGTGCGAACCCATATAGAATCTCTAGTATGATTAGATAAGTCCTATCCATAGGCAGCAATCTCAGAGTCAATTAACGGTTCCTAGAACCCAGTTTTCCTTCCTAGTTATCATAGGTCAAACTAGGTGGCGACTCTAGTCAACTCCGCCTTATAGAGGCATAAGTCCGCGTGGAGCCCATTGAGAGCGGGTGTAGTGCTCACTAGCATTCCCTTTATGCTTTCTGGGAAAGATGGACGATAGAGTAGGTATTTGAGGGATGCCGAGGTGACATGTTTTCACCCCTCCACAGAATGGCATTTTAGGATCTAGGTTTTTCAGTCAAGAACCATATTTAGATAGACCCCCCTCATACCGAAAAATCACCCTCCACAGAATGGCGACTCTGCTGGGGAAAACTTGAGTAAGTTTTTCTCAAACTCAAGGAAGACTGAACTCCATTCAAATTGTCAGGATTTCCCCACTTCTTTCAAACCTTCATGAGATTCATTTCAAAGCCTCTAGGATTACTCTACTCCACACTTAGAGTGTGTACCTGATGAGGACAGTTAGGACTTGATAGATCCTCAACAAACGTTACAACAATTGGTTAATGATTAGCTCACGATTAGAAAGAGACACTTAGGATTGAATGAAGCTAACTTCCCTCTAGGTTAATACAAGCAATTTGGAATCACTTTCAAGAAAAAATCCTTAGCAAATAGGTTGGTACTGACTTCATCGCTTTTATATTTATGTTATGATTGTGGGGTGCATTGGGAGGGTAGCTTGAACATGCATTCCTCTGGTCACCCGATTTATCCACGAGTCACGGAATCCCGACCGGTCCACGGTTGATTTCCCATGAGCTGGGTCATTTATATAAATGGCTAACCCACGGGGCAAGATGGTCATCGACCTACGCCCTGCAGGCTCATGATCCAAAAATATCCTCCATTATCCGAGTTTAAGCCAGCATATAGTGAACCATGAGCCTTCAGTGTCCAGCTGCCTAATCCGGTGTCTAAGACGAGTTTTATGGGTAGTCACCCCCTTTGTATGCCGCCTGTCTGACCACCTCTTTGCCTTACCTTGAAGATTGCATGGGCTCAGTTCTCCATTGTTCCTCTGCGCCACGGGTGTCTCTAAAGCCCAATGTCACGCTACACGTCCATAGAGGATCCCGTATTTACCGGATACCCATACATGGCACAACGTAGTCAGTGAATAATTTGGACTTTAGACACACCTGACCGTGCAGATGATGAGAGACCCGTTCCCATGCAATACTTCCCCGAGTTTCCCGAAAGTGGGGTGTTGTCGGATCATCACTGGCCGTGGCGTATGTTTCCTTATCACTTCGGGTATCCGGACCTTTCGAACTTAAGCACTCCGGACTTTCTTGATGACGTGCCCCGCAAGGCATAGCAGAGAAAAACCCCGAGAGATGACAGTGAAGGGACGATGGTTCCCCCGGTGAGACGGAATCATAATTGACCTGGAAAGTGATTATCCCAACATTAACACTTACAGCTCCACATCAAATATAGCCACGATTTACTTTATGCTATACATGTGTGCAAACCACTTTTTCAAACCAGTCTGTTTTAGAAAGTTCGGAATTCTCTTTCACATATCTTTTAAAGAGGTTTTACAAGCTCGTTCAATTTAAAGTCTCACCTTAGTTTTGCTCCCAAACATTTGGGTTTTAAAACCCGTCACTTCATCCTTTAAAACCTTGTTATTTCCAAAACGATTTTCAGAAATAGATTTCGAAAAACCTACTTTCTACAAACGAATTTCAAACAACATTCTTCACCAACATTATTTCTTAATGGTTTTCGAAAACAGTTTTCAAAGTGGATTTTCACAAATGTATTTCAAAATAAATGATTTAGTCCCCATGTCGTGACCCGCTATTTTTGAAGTTCTGTCCACCTTCAAGAGCAGCGGTCATTACCGTGGAGCGTACTACTCAGTTCGTGTTTTCACAAAAGTGGTGGATTTTCACATAAAATTTTGTGTTCGTCGATTCATCTTTCCTTTCTCAAAAACATCCCCCATTCCTCTAGTCGGAGCAAGTGAAGCAGCATGAAGATCGACTACGCGGATCGAGCCGAAAGCTAGAGGCGCACCAACTCGTGGAGCCTGCCGAGCGACATGAAGACCAACACCAACCATTCAAATACAAAACCAGGGGTGTACCAACCCGAGTCAAGCAACACGAAGATCAGCAATACCGGTTCAAGTTCAACTGTTGAAAATCAGAAGAACACCAACCCGTTTTGTTTGATCACAATACTGCTTCGCTGCAACAACCTGAACTCGAGCGAGCAACCAGTCAAACGCCCGAAGATGAGCGAACGACCAATCAAGAGCCCGAACACAAACAAGCAGTCAGTCAGAAGCTCGAAGATCAAGTAAAAGAGTTCAGAAGAAGTTTATCTCAAATTCCCCCTTTAATGACTTTTTAGAATTGATGTATAGGTTTTTCCCTATGATTCTTTTCTCTCTTGTCCATTTCTAAATAGACTGCATGTATAGGTTCATTCCCTCTGAATTTATTTAGATCAATGTGTATAGGGTTCCCCACTCACTACTTTATTTGCGAATGACCGAGCATCAAAATTCCTACCGAGAGAATCCACCACTTCGAAAACACGTGTTCAAAAACATTTTTCTAAAACTTGATTTCTTTTAGCACATACGATTTGCTTCTTTCCATTTCCGATCAGTTCACATTCATTAATCATGCATGAATCACGCTCACCTCAGAAAAATTGCATAATCACATGTTGCATTCCCAACACATCACACACAAGCATTCATCCCATTTTTTCAAAGCATGCTAACATTCACATTTGTCATATTCTTTTTTCTGTTATAATGATTGTGTTTGCAGGTGATTAACCGCGTCTACCCATGAGTGAAAGCGTGACCCTCGAAGCGATAGCAAGAAATACCAGAGATTCAAACCTTTTCCCATTCAGCTACCATGTACATAGAGACCAACAGCAACAAAAAAGCAATTAAAAAAAAACGTACATCCGAAAATCCAAAAAATTGACATCCAAAAATCTAAAAAAAAAAAATCATACCTTCAAAAATCCCAACAATACAGTCACTGTCATATCACGCGACCACCTTCCAAAGCCCCAGGAGCTAATCATCATCCAAATACCATTTTGAAACAACTTCTCTCACATCGTGCCCAACATTTAGACCATCTTCAGGCCGACATTGACGGGATGAGCTTCATGGATCATCAACTGGAATCGACTCAAGCGAGACTAGGTGTAGTCTTACCGCTCATGCATTGCATAAAAAAAAACATTCAATCAAAGTTCAAAAGTCAACCGTTTCCAACATCATTTTCATAATCTCATGCATCCTATGTGTAGTAATTCCATATTACCACAATATATTGCCTGTAGATAGTTGCATTTGCATACTCCCGTATCGAAACGTCGTCTTTGGCAAAAATCTTGATTGATTGTTTGAATAGAGTGCGTGAACCGCTAAACTCTCGACCTGTCAACGAACACAAGGGTCAAATCAAAATCAGCACCACAAACCAAGTGAGTAGTGTGCGAAGAGCAGTATTTTCTCTTGAATTTCAAATGAGGGTATTGGACCATCCACTGAGCGATGAGGGAAGATAGAGCGAGTCCATAGAGGTAAAACCATGAGTGACATGTGCATTCCTTCATCACATGGAGAGACACAATACATAGTGAGATCAATGTCGATATACAGGATACGAACTGTGATTCATGCAAAGATCTGAGAATAGTAAGAAAACAATCATTGACTAATGAGAATGACGAGGCACTTAGGAATCAAAATCTCCACAAAACCCAAAAATTTTGACTGCCCTGTACATAATCCCTTAGTTAGCCCCGCTGAGCCTTTCACGATAAACCTTTTTCTATGAACTCCACAACATGCCAACTCACATACACATATTTACTCACCCTTGCAATAGAGGATCTCGAAGGAGCCAGAGCCATGGTCTCTCCCCCACCATCTTCACAAAACAACAAATGAAATGCTTGAAGAAATCAGTGAGTCAATGCAACTCCAAAGCCAAACACCAAAAAAGAACACCGAAAATGTTCAAGAAGATCGATGAGTCAATGCAACTCCAAAGCCAAACACCAAAAAAGAACACCGAAAATGTACAAGAAGATCGATGAGTCAATGCAACTCCAAAGCCAAACACCAAAAAAGAACACCGAAAATGTTCAAGAAGATCGATGAGTCAATGCACTCCAAAGCTGAAAGCCAAAATACAAAGCAGAGAATGCTTGAGAAAGTTGATGAGCCAAATGCAATTTCAAAAAACAAAATGAGAAGAAAGTTCAAATCGAACACCAGAAGAGACAAGAAGGAGAAATCCAAATTCGAAGGACCAATGATGTCCCGTAGAAATCAATAAAGGTTATCAAAACCAGTATAATCATTCCACCCATGGTGAAGGCGAAACATATCCTTTATTGCACAAAAGCTCCACAATTCCCAAATAAATCATCCAGTCCCATGTGACATACATCGTACCCCTCAGCCCCGTTATAACCTAATAAAGACCTCTGACTCGTTAGTCGATGAGCGTTAACTGAAAGTACCGGACCTGAAACATGAATCATAAGCTTCGTACTCGTTATCAACATGTCCTGTCATACCAAAGGGACCATGAGCGAATGAGTGTGACCTTACCCCACGAGGTCTTATGAGTGCGAGTGAATCTCCAATCCGAGCACCAAATCATAAACAGCCTACCCCTTGCAGGTGAGAAATTGTGAGGATCGGAAAGTCCAAAACCTCGAAAGAAATTCTAAAGAAAATACTGCTCTGAGCATCAAGAGCGTCATCACACCAATAGCACACACGGCCATACTCACGAGAGATTGACCCACATCCCTTCATGAGAGGAAAGTGATTCACGTATTTGAGTTCAACAGTCACTCAAGATCGAACTGAAGATGTCTTATATTCGTAAACCTCATAGTAAGAGAGATAGAGCCATACCTTCTCTCCCCCAAAAAAAAAACTATATATGCATCTTGCATCTCATCTAGCCTTTAGTATTTGCATGCATCATAACCATTTCACCTTCAACATCCGACCGGTAAGAACTCTGCCTAGTCTCGCTGAAAGTCGACTTCAATTGCAGTTGTTGAAACGTAACTTCTGATCGAAAGATGTCAACCGAAGCCATCCTGGGCTATCCTCAAGCTACATCGAACCAAACTAAAGCTATCTGGAGCCACACAAAGACCATTCCAGAGCCATCCACTATTATATTCGAGTCTCATCGACACCACTCCCAAAGCCAAGCCGGAGCCATGCGGGAGCCATCCTCAAAACACTGAGACCATCCTTGGAGCTACACAGGGGTTATCCCAACAGTCCGAGAACAATACGGGAGCCACCTCAAATCCATATTGGAGCCATTTCGTCACCAACGCCGCGCCTAAAGAGGATCTAACTACGTATGGTCTGATCTCAATATGGGATTGAGTACGTAGGCAGCCGTTCAGGGTGCGACCACATCAAAGGCGAAAACTTCCCTTTTCCCCTCGGTGTCATTAAAGTGAACCAACCAAGCATCGTCATGCTCAATCAGCATAAGGTCATCCCGGAGCCATCCATGGAAATCCTGGAACCATGATGGGAACTCCCAACAATTCATGCAACTGTGTTTCATCATCGTTCACCCATGAAAAACCATTCACTCACTACAAAGTCCACCAAATTCCGTCAAACAACAATAAATCCATCATCGGAGCCATCAAACCACCCTGAAAAGAAAATCTTAAGGCAAATCAAAGCCCACAAACTGCCACAAAATCACCAACCATGTCAAACCCACCAACCCCCCGAGACCATTGGTCACACCGGAGCCATCAGTGCCTACCAGAGCCATCAGTGCACAGTGGAGCCATCAACGCATACTGGAGCCATCTCAGATCCTTGAAGCCATGCCGGAGCCATACCGGAGCCATCCCGAGGTTTTGATGTTACTATAAAGCCATCTGCTCACACAAAAACCTACCTCCACAAACAGGGAGTTTAATTCAATTAATACACTGGTTGATCACCTCACATCACATATCATCTGCATATACCCACAAAATTTGCTCACTATCTGACGCATTTTACACCTGCTAGACAGCTATTGCGCTACTAGTACGGTCGCCTTTCATTTTACACCCGCTAGACAGCTATTGCGCTACTAGTGCGGTCGAATTTTTCATTTTACACCTGCTAGACAGCTATTGCGCTACTAGTACGGTCGCCTTTCGTTTTACACCTGCTAGACAGCTATTGTGCTACTAGTACGGTCGCCTTTCGTTTTACACCTGCTAGACAGCTATTGCGCTACTAGTACGGTCGCCTTTCGTTTTACACCTGCTAGACAACTATTGCGCTACTAGTACGGTCGCCTTTCATTTTACACCTGCTAGACAACTATTGCGCTACTAGTACGGTCGCCTTCGTTTTACACCTGCTAGACAGCTATTGCGCTACTAGTACGATCGTCTTTCATTTTACACCGCTAGACAGCTATTGCCTACTAGTGCGGTCGATTTTTCATTTACACCTGCTAGACAGCTATTGCGCTACTAGTACGGTCACCTTTTCATTTCACACCCCTAGACAGCTATTGCGCTACTTGTGCGGTCGCCTTTCATTTCACACCCACTAGACAGCTATTGCGCTACTAGTGCGGTCGACTTCTCATTTCACCTGCTAGACAGCTATTGCGCTACTAGTACGGTCGCCTTCTCATTTTACACCCACTAGGCAGCTATTACGCTGCTAGTGTGGTCCCCCGTTTTTCCTCCACTAGGCAGCTATTACGCTACTAGTGCGAGATCGTTCATTTCATAACCCACTAGGCAGCTATTACGCTACTAGTGTGGTCCTGCTTTTTTCCTCCACTAGGCAGCTATTACGCTACTAGTGCGAGTTCGTTCATTTCATAACCCACTAGGCAGCTATTACGCTACTAGTGCGAGATCGTTCATTTCATAACCCACTAGGCAGCTATTACGCTACTAGTGGTCCTGCTTTTTTCCTCCACTAGGCAGCTATTACGCTACTAGTGCGTTCGTTCATTTCATAACCCACTAGGCAGCTATTACACTACTAGTGCGAGATCGTTCATTTCATAACCCACTAGGCAGCTATTACGCTACTAGTGTGGTCCCGCCGTTTTTTCCTCCACTAGGCAGCTATTACGCTACTAGTGCGATCGTTCATTTCATAACCCACTAGGCAGCTATTACGCTACTAGTGTGGTCCTGCTTTTTTCCTCCACTAGGCAGCTTTACGCTACTAGTGCGAGATCGTTCATTTCATAACCCACTAGGCTGCTATTACGCTACTAGTGTGGTCCCGCCGTTTTCCTCCACTAGGCAGCTATTACGCTACTAGTGCGAGATCGTTCATTTCATAACCCACTAGGCAGCTATTACGCTACTAGTGTGGTCCTGCTTTTTTCCTCCACTAGGCAGCTATTACCTAGTGCGAGTTCGCTTATTTCATAACCCACTAGGCAGCTATTACGCTACTAGTGCGGTCCCGCCGTTTTTCCTTCGCTAGGCAGCTATTACGCTACTAGCGCAAGATCGTTTCACATCCCCTGCTAGGCAGCTATTACTCTACTAGTACGGTACTCCATTAAAGTATTATAGGCTCGTCATAAGTCCTATGACTAGATGTCAAGAGGTCTAGTTGAGGCTCGTCATAAGTCCTCGTACTTTTAATTGCATTATAGGCTCGTCATAAGTCCTATAGCTAGATGTCAAGAGGTCTAGTTGAGGCTCATCATAAGTCCTCGTGCACCCCAAATCAATCTAATTGTAGTATTATAGGCTTGTCATAAGTCCTATAGCTAGATGTCAAGAGGTCTAGTTGAGGCTCGTCATAAGTCCTCGTACTTTCAATTGCATTATAGGCTCGTCATAAGTCCTATAGCTAGATGTCAAGAGGTCTAGTTGAGGCTCGTCATAAGTCCTCGTGCACCCCAAATCAATATAATTGTTAGTATTATAGGCTCGTCATAAGTCCTATAGCTAGATGTCAAGAGGTCTAGTTGAGGCTCGTCATAAGTCCTCGTACTTTCAATTGCATTATAGGCTCGTCATAAGTCCTATAGCTAGATGTCAAGAGGTCTAGTTGAGGCTCGTCATAAGTCCTCGTGCACCCCAAATCAATATAATTGTTAGTATTATAGGCACGTCATAAGTCCTATGACTAGATATCAAGAGGTCTAGTTGAGGCTCGTCATAAGTCCTCGTACTTTCAATTGCATTATAGGCTCGTCATAAGTCCTATGACTAGATGTCAAGAGGTCTAGTCGAGGCTCGTCATGAGTCCTCATGCTTCCAATCACATTCATACACTCACGGTCGCATCCCAATGCACCACAAACCATGGTGAGAATTTTTGGCGCCCCGTCAACCTTGATCCAATTTTGCAAAGACCTACAAAATTGAATCAAGGGGAGCCATCTGTAGACACCAAAATTCTCACCTATAAAGCAAATTCCAGAATAAAAAATACAATAAGAGGGTCGTCGCCTTTCTTTTTCAAACGTATTGACGTGCGTGCCAAAATGAAACCATCGTTTTACGACAAAAATTTTAAACCAATTTTCAAACATTTTAGAAAAATACATTTTTGTAACCTGTTTTGGACTTACCCTTTTATTATTTATCTATTTAGCTATTTTTAGTTTAAGTTCACTAGTTATTGACATTTCATTTACTTATTTTGCTTATATTTATTTATCATTTTTCATGTTGTTATTTTGTAAAGAAACGTTTCATTTTTATTGATTAAAACTCCTTCATTACACTGCATATTCCCATTTGGAATAATATCATTTTTAGAAACTTATATGACTCGAATTCGAGCTTTAGTTTATTTCTTGCATGTATATATTGAATTCTGGCATAGCATCTGGTTAAAGTGTTCATGTGGGAACCCGTAGACCCCGGGTTCAAATCTAGCAAAAGACAGGGTGCATTTGTTACTTTTCTCCTGCCCACAAAAAAATCTTTCTCTCATTTCGTGTGCAAATGTGCTGAATGTTCTCGTAGCTCAACTGGTTAATGTTATCAGGGAGGAGGCCAACATCTGGAGTTCAAAACCCAGGAGCAGCAACGCTTGTTTTTATTGTGTTACTCGCAAAGGTCAGCCCGGACCCAAACCCGTGTTAAAAAACCCTAGATATTTCGTATAAAGACGGAACTACAGTGACCGCCTTCTTCGGTCCTGGAGCTGAACCATCGGAGGAACAACTCTCTCTTCTTCCCCGATAATTCTCTCGATCCATCTCTTGTCCTGCTCTATTGTTCTCTCGA
>CM041779.1:271163895-271388002 GCA_023374045.1 Limonium bicolor
AATAAGAAAACAAACATTGGGCAGAGATGAAGAGCAACATAGACATAAACAACGACGTAGAGAAGAAAAATGGATGTGAGTATGCAAGACGAGAGCACTTGGGTTTTCAACATTATGTTAAGGTATGGTTGGACCCTTTGTTTGATATGTAGCTGGTTGGGCCATTAGTTTAGTTAAGATTATTATATTATTAAAGGTGGGATAGTCCAACTGCACTTGGGTTTAAGCCTAAGGTATAGTTTGATCTGAAAATAATATATATATGTGAATTAATATTTTTATTTTTTATTATTAACAAATTGTTATACCCAAAATTTCAACCCCCCCAGAAAAGAGTCTCTACTAATAGGCTAGTAGTGAGGGTTCCCAGTTCGATTGACACGTTTCAGAGTACTAGGGACAACTTAGTCATCTCCAGGGGCATTTTCGTAATTTTTCAAGGCTCCTAGGCCCCCTATAGGCTTTCTTTCTCCTCCAAATAAGGGTCAAACCAATTCAAAATGCTTTGAAATTTTAACCCATGATAGAGGATGACATTTGAAGCGTAATGGCGTTGGAATTTTGATTTTTCTAATTTCCGATAATTTTCTAGCAATTTCTGATTGAATCTGACGAGAAATTGAATTTAAAAATATTCCAATATCCAAAAAATCGATTCTACTTTAGAAAAATCAGAAATATCATCCTTTACCCATGTGTAATATTTCATAATCAAATTCCTTTTGAAAGCCCTTGAGCTAAAACGTCGGTAAATCTCGGTTTTTACCGGATTTTTCTATCTTTAAGAAAGCCTATATAAGGAACCTTATCCCATGATCAAATAAGAACCTCAAGAACCCTAACACCTCAAGAAACTCAGCCGTCACCACCTCTCCACGTTTTTACACATCCAAGCCCCGAAATTTCATCGAAATCTCACAAAATCAACACTAAAACATCTTTTTCAACTCCCACAACATCATCCATCATCAAACCTTCACCAAAACAGCATCAAAACGTGAAGAACAGCAAGAACAACCAACAACCAGAAGCTTGGTTCGAAAACCTTTCGGGTCTGCCATCAACGGAGCACTCGACTAACCCCGACGTGAAGAATCATTGTAAATCTGAAGGTAAAACAGGTAGGAATCTCACTTTCCTAACTCCCTACGACTTTATCAGTCTTATATCGAAATTTGGGTTCAAACTAATCTTTCGTGGCTTCTGAGTTGCTGTTTGTTTAAGCTTCTGCCCAATTACTTGTTTGTTAAGTTTCGCATCAAATTCAATTTCAAATTGAAAACTTTTAAGCACTAACGTATTGTACATCTTTCAGGCTTCACACCCATAAAATTTGAGCTCAAAACATCGTCGGGACCTCCCAAACGTCGCGTCCAAGGGCGGTCCGCACCCACGGACGCTATGTCTGGGGTCCCAGACGCCTTGTCCGTAAGCCCGGACGCCCCCGGACGGTGGCGGAATTTCAAAATTTTCAAAATTTAGGTTTTCTAAAATAATGTCCAGGCCCACGGACATCCGGTCCGTGGCCCTGGACTTTTTCAAAATTGCGTTTTCAGTTTAATTCGACTTTTATGTTCACATAGGTTAACTAGGGTCCGTGGGTTCGGACATTAGGTCCGTAGCCACGGACGGAAATAAAATTTGACCTAATTCTACCTCCAAAACCCTAGTTTAGGTCATTTCAACTTTTACTTTAATTTTCTTTCAAAAATGCTAAAAAACATAAAAAAATCAGAAGTGCGCACTTAGGTTAAAATGACTCGTAATAAGCCGTAATTAAACTAAGTAGAGGAAAAACGACTTCGAGGGGTAATGAAAGTAATTGAACCCTAAATAAGTCGAATACCAAGCCCTCGAACCCGAACTCTACCTTTCCTAATTTACACTAGGTTAAAATTAGGTGGCGACTCATAATAGGTTCCAGTGAGCTAGTTTAGGTTTTAATAATTATGTTATATGACATAGTTATTAATCTTAGGTTATAAGTGGACCTAAAACCCGACTAGATCCTAATCAGTTTTAATCAACATAGGATAGGGTTTAAAATCAAGGCTCACACAAATATATTTTCGGGTTTCGGGTTGGGTCATGGGTTAAGATCTCTACCCTAACCCCACCCATAAAATTAGCTTATTACCCTAACCCGACCCAAAAAATAGATGGTTCAATAATCAAGACCCTAACCCGCAAAAGTATGGGTTGGGTTCGGGTTGGGTTTTGGGTTGGGTCAAAATTGTCAGGTCTAGTGCCATCTCAACTAATGTCCGATTCTTTCTTTCCACGACACCATTCTACTGAGGTGTACGCACTGCTGAAAAGGTATGAGTGATGCCTTGATCAGTGCAAAACTGTTGAAACTGCTGATTGACAAATTCTGTACCATTATCCGACCTTATGGTACGCAGGGGAAATCCTAATTGACGTTGTATCTGAACACAGAAGCCTATAAACAGATTGAAAGTATCGGACTTAGTGTGAAGTAGGTAAATCCAAGTGAAACGAGAGTAATCATCTACTATAACGAAAATGTATTTCTTCCCTGCTCTGGTCATAGTACGCATAGGTCCTACCAAATCCATGTGAACCAGTTCCAGTACAGTGGAGGTGGAAACAACAGATTTGGGAATATGAGGTGATCGTGTCTGCTTATTCAACTGGCAAGCACTGCAAGGACTGTCTTCGTGAAGAACTGTAGATGGAAGCCCTTCAACCAGGTGTTGAGTGCAAAGTTTATTGATCAACCGAGTGTGAGCATGGCTGAGTTGCTGATGCCACAAATTTGCACTATCTGAGGAGACAGTGAGGCAGGTGGCATCCAAATTCTGATCATCGACATCCACTAGATACAGATTTCCCCTGTGATATCCTTCCAAAAGAGGTGCTCTAGTTGCTAAATCTGTAACGATGAAACCATAGGAATCAAAGGTAATAGAGGAGGAACCCTTGTCACACACTTGTGACACACTCAGTAGGTTATGCTCCAACCCATCCACCAGGCACACATCTTCAACACTTCCTTGATGACCCACTGTGCCTATAGCAATGATCTGTCCCTTCCCATTATTTCCGAATGTCACCAATCCTCCATGTAAACCTTCAAGTTCCCGAAACAAAGTATGGTCTCCAGTCATATGCCTAGAACATCCGCTATCCATAAGCCATATATTAGCTCCGTCAGCATAGTCCTGGCACACAAAATAAAAAGGAATCAATAACGTTTGGGGACCCATTGCTGTTTGGGTCGACGAGAATACATGCTAGCATATTTGACAGTACGAGATGCAGAAACCCTGACATTTTTCCGTTGTAGCTTAAAACATGAATTTATATGATGTCCAAGAATATGACAATAGCTACATTATATCGCTGCAGGATAAGACAAAAAGTTTCTCCTTACAGGAGGAGTTTTGATTTGTGCATATTGCTTCTTTGGTCTTAGATCAGCCTCTACTCCACGGAATCCTAGTCCATTACGATTTTGATTTGGTTTTCTAACAATTTCATTGAGTTTGATTTTTCCTGTATGCCACGATGGGTTTTCTAGATTAATGATGTTCAGTCTTCTATCAAGAGTATCACATTGTTTCTGGAGATCAGCGTTGTCCTGACGAATCCATTCATTATCCGCCTTAAGTAATTGAATTTCCTTTTCTGCCCATTCTAGAATAGAACTCAACTTACTCTTAACAGACGATGTGAATGTAGACCGTAGCACCTTGGATGAGCTTTCTACTAGCTTTTCTGCTAGCTCCTGGTTTTTTCTTTTCAACTCATTTATTTCTAGCTCTAGTTGTTTTATTTAATTTTCTCTATTAATAACATTGTCAAGTTTTCCTTTTAAACCCTCAATTTCTAATAGAGCAGCTGTAAAAGCATCAAAAATCTGATCTTTCGGAGATTCCCTACATATATTATCTAAGTTGAGAGAACTTTCCTGCTCTCTCTCCCACAAGAGAGTGATGCTCCTTATCTTTCGCAACAAGACACATCGATTCGTCGTATGCCGATTCATCAGTGTGAGACCGATGGATAGCCGTCATACAGTAATGCGCCTCCACCTTTTTAGCCAGTTCAGACTCTTCTTCTTCTTCTTCACCCCATACTGCTGCAGCCATACGAGTGTCCCGACTTCTAAACTGAGGTGGCTTGGATGTCAAAGGACAGTCCTTTATCATATGACCCAGCTTGTGACACCGAAAACATTCTACCTTGCTCATATCAGATTCACGCCGGTTACTGCTTCACCCTTGATATCCGCCTCTTTTCCTACTCATGATCCTCTTCAACCCTTGAGCAAGTAGATTTATTTCTGTATCAAAGTCATCATCTAACTCCCAATCGGTATTTTCCACCACCTTCTTTGCCTTCAAGGCAAGATCTTTTCTTTCAACCGAAACACCCTTCAGTGTCTGTTCTTTCATCTTACTTTCGTGAACGATTAATCGGGACACAACTCCTCAAAAGATACCGATGACACCTTGTCCATCTTCTCCAGCATAGAGGTGTAATTTAACCAATCCTTAGTGAGAGATTCCGAAAATCTCTCGTTAGTCTACTCATTTGAGAGTGAGGCACCCACGGTCTTGATTTCTATTAAAATCTGATTGAATCTTTCAATCGCAGCAACCAATGTTTCTCCTTCAGCCATCTTAAAATTATTGAATTCTCTCTTAAATTGTTTCTCCTTTGCTTTTCGAATAGACTCAGTACCTTGATACGCTATCTTGAGAAAATCCCACACACCTTTTGCCGTTTGAATACCGAGAACTCTTCCCTGATCTTCATCGGAAAGAGAGGATACTAGAATTCGCAAGGCCTGTTTATTTTTACTGAGCAATTTTTCATCATCCTCCGTCCATTGTTCTTCAGGCTTATTCTGAGTAAATCTTTCTACAGTAACAGTGGGTTTGAAATCGCCTTTGGTGACCACCTTCCAGACTTTGTAATCTACAGACATCAGTTGAGCCTCCATTTGCTCGCACCATTTGGAATAGTTCGGCTTGGTTAACTTGGGAGCTTTGACATTATACGAACTCATCTTCACGATCTACCTTGAAGTGTTAGCCTCGAGCGAAGGTAAACCTGCTCTGATACCACTTGACAGTTCGTAACGTAACTGCCTAGTATACTCAGTCCTGATCTGAGTTCTCGGTGTTAACCAACAGATAGATTGCAATCCAGATATAGAAGAAAACTCAGCCACTAATATATATTAATAGCATGAAAAACTCCTCACTTGATCTGTTCAACACCTTGAACAATCACACACTAATCTATCACTCTTCGAATGACAGTAACACACCTAAATCAATGAATAAAGAATGACTCTCAACTCTCCAAATGGGTCTCGCCGTATAGGGTATAACTCTGTTCTTAATCCCCAAAAGTGTCACCCCTATACTAAACCTATACAGTATATATATACATGGGAATTTCCCAAACTAAAACAAACTTCCCTCCAAGAATATACAAGTAACCATAACGTAAACTAAGGGAGATATATCAGGGGCAAATCTTAACAACCTAACGCCGCAAATACTATCACTTGAGCAGCTCTATTTCTGTTGTAGTTCAAAGGGATTTTACCGAAAAAGGTCATATGCTGAGTACAAGACCGGCTCTGCATATTTGTCACACATCAAAAACAATAAGTATGTATAGCGCACATACATTTACAATGCTACCCAACACCGAATTAATCAGATGGCACAAGAAAGGGAGGAGTATGGCTTTGCATGCGGCGAGACTTTCATGCATCTTCTCTAGGTTGGTTCGGTAGGTTTGATGGTAAGTTAATGCGGTAGTGGAAGGTTGTTGTGCTGTTATGCAAATTTAATGCCAGAAAGAAGTTAGACCTTGAGGTTGATGATGCACGTTTCTCTATTTTCTCAAAGTATCGGCCGATTTAGTGCACGTGGTCGATCGATTGTGCCCCCGTCTGTGCAAATCGTCTCGAGTCTCATTAGAGACTTATGATGTGGTTTTGTTGAGAATCAATTGATTGTCAGTGAAGGATGGATGATGTCTATGTTTTCATTTGATTGGGCTACGAGATGATCAAGTTCGAATTGGTGGGAGATAACAAAATCGATTGTTCTAAGAGTTTTGAATCATAATTTCAATCGACGGGATTAGGAAATCAACAGCTTAATTGATGAGGTTGGTCAAGACAGCAAGACCAATGATGGGATGAGACAGCGAAACGATGGCAAAGGTGGCTTGAAGTCGGTGATGAACTGGCAAGACCAATAAGGGAGTGTTTAGTTTTTTGGTTTTGTATTGTTTGGTTATGGGAAGTAGTTAGATGAAGAAGCTCTTTTGGTGGCTAGTTAGCGTCTTTTGGTAGTTAATTTGGAATGATTAGTGGGATGGATAGTGTAAATGTATATATATTCTGTATACTAGACTGTCAGACTTACACTCAACAAGTATATATCTCTATTGATTTCGCGGAATTAGCAACAAACTCTAACATTTTATTTATGTAGATTTTATATCAGATAAATATGAGGTTGTTAAGATATAGTGTTAGCGAATTGGTTATTTACTTTAATAACTATTTTAGACTTATTTATCTCCAAGCGAAATTATCTAGGTTGGTTTAAGATTGTCTTTCAAATTCTGTATATAAGCTTGTATATGTTTGTCATGCGGGTTACCGCTATTGCTTAAGTGATTGAGCGCAGCACATTCAACACAAGACAAAAGTGAGTTAGAGTATTTCCTTGTTTAGTTGATTGTGTTTAGTTTAAGGTGTTAGAGTTGAGTGTGATTGTTGAAATGTGAAACTGATAAGGTAAAGAGTTTTGAAGCTATTAAAAGTTTAGTAGTCAAGTTTTCTTCTATATCAATGTCTCTTTTATCTCATACATAATCACGATTGGTTTGCAGGAATCTATCTTTGCGAAACATAGTACATGCGCTCTTGTTATTTGTAGTAAGATGATCAAACAGTAAGCTAGTAGCCATATAACCTTCAACTTCGATGCGTTCTTACAAGATTGGATATAGAAAGAATTAAATAATGAGCCTCGAGACCTCGAATATGGTGCATGGCGTTGCACATCAAATACATATAGCAACAGAAGAAACTATTAAAGTAAAAGTGACTCGGATTACATACAAATTCTAATGTAATAACATACATTAGATACTCTGAAGCAGCAAGAGATTGTAAAAGCTTAGACCTTTATAACTCGGAGGACGAGAAAAGAGCCATCCAAAACGTTTCTGAAGCTGAGCTTGCTACAGAATTTGGTTCCAGGCAAGAAAAGATGAGCCACTACTGCTGTTGTGCTCGGCAGCTGTTTGCCTTGTCTCTAAGCTCTTCAAAAGCTGACATTGTTTCACCATCGAAACCACCAGCAAACTGTAAAACAGAGAGAATTAAGAAACTTTCATACATCTTCGTGGTACTACCTTAGTTGGATAGAATGAGAAGTTTACTACAGACTGACCTGGTGAACCCGAAAAGCAAACCTTACACCATGAACAACAAGCTCTTCTTCTTCAGAGCTGCCAAAACGTCCAATAGCTTCAAGCTCAGCTGAGACTCTTCTCATATATTTCATGGCAAGTTTCACAGAGGCTAACTTGATCTACAACAACATGAGAAAGGATAGTTTCAGTAGCAATTTGACTTTGTACAAAATTATTCATGTGTAGAGATTTTCTTGCTAGAAGAGGTCCACCTATAGCCTACAGAGCACGATGATGCTTTTCCAAACATAGAACATTGTTTAAAGTGGAAAGCTCGGAGTTAGATGGAAAAGAGTACATAATAAAAAAGGTTAAGCAGGGTTAACATTTTACCACTATTCTTTACGGTGACCCTTCCTTTTATTACCCAAAACTAACTTAATCTCGTTTAACACCAATCTAAACACGCCATAATAGTACAGTTCATTCCAAGCCAAATTCTAACCCGGCACATCAATCCAACCATATTACTTGGCATATTGGGTTGAATCAATTTTTTGTGAGCAGAATTAATAATTGGCTGACAATTCTACATCTCTAAAATGTGCTATACATATCACAAACGTGCCCAATTGAAAAGGAAAAAGGTTGCACCATTAGATCCCGAGTCATTAATGAGAAAAATGGCAACTGACAACATCACTCTCCTCCAGCCTCTATCTTCTTCAAAAGAGGTACCAAGATAAAATATAACCTCCATAATCAGTTCCTGAGTAACACGTCAATCAAAACAGTTCTTGACCAAATGACAAGCACCTCTACATCAGCTTCCTTCTTTCAGATCACTGGGGGTGCAAAAGAATTTGGCACGGTCCACCATGTCCAAATTAATTAGGCCGTCAATCTTACTAGTAATGTTTTTTTAACGTATTCATTAATCTTAAACACCGAGTACTAGTATTTATAAAAAGGGGGTCTGTCTAGGAAGGAACTCGAGTCAAGGACGATGATTCACTATTTTAATATCGTCATTTTGCGTTGGTCCATGTGGATTCATAATAAGACAAAAGTTCTTATATTATACGTACTATAATCTTTCACTAAGCTTCAAAAAAGACGAGCATATATCTGGGATTCCTCTCACATGTGCGGATGCACGCTTGGCCGTAGGTACCCGGTACATTAATCTCTCTACCCCATTTTGTCATCTACCATTTAACCAATACTATCATAATACTATGCATTGCATACGAACAGAGTACCCCAATTAAATTACTAGAAAAAGATCAGCAAGTCCATTATTAAACCACACATCACACTGGCCATACATATTGAACAAGATAAGAAAACCAATTATAGCAAGACGATAATAAACCCACATCAGAGACAAAGGTGATCGTACCTGGCTAACAAGTCCAGTCTCAAGCATCCAATCTACGGGAATGTGAAATGATTTGAACCGAGTAGAAGCGGATTCCTTTAAACGAGAAAGGTTATACAATCCATGCTCCAGTCTGTACACAAAAACCAATCGCTCTATTGTAAAAACAGCAGTACAAGACTTAAAGAGATACTAAACAAGCCCATGTTTTGGGGTCTACATACTTTTCAAGTAGAGTTTGCATCTTCTTGAGAGCAGAAGAATAGGGCTGTCTGGCATTGTCAATAAATCCAGACGCTTCTGCCTCTAGCTTCTTCAGATCACAATACTCGAAAGCAGCTTCTCTTAGAGCATCAGCCTTTTGCTCAGGCCAATCAAAGTGTTTCAAAACGCTCTTTCGTCACCTATAAAATATAATGACAGTCAAGATTAATGTAGTTGAATAAGGATTTGGAATTTAAGGTACAGTATGGAATCATAACATCAGAGATAGATACTTCTAGATAGTCACGTACCAAGTAGGAGAGCTCATCATCAAGCCACTTGACAAACTTCACCACATCTTCAATGTCAGTGTAAGAGGCACTCTCCACCTCTTTGATCAAGTATCTAATGAAGTCTCCTTGGGTTTCTACATCTGTTTTGATCTGTTGATGTATCCGATTGTCAAATAAACAAAGATTGGTTAATCAAAAGCAAACAAAATTGAAATCTCTGTTAACAAATCTTAATCAATAATGATTAAAGTAAAACAAGCAGTTTCAATCGAACACAAATGACCAGGGATTCTGATGTAATAACGGCTACAATTTTGAAATTGGAAGTAGTACATTATAATGCTAAAATAGATCAGACAAAAACCCAAAGGCTAAGAGTTGTATTAATTAATCGGTAATCACATCAATAACAACAACCACCCTTCATAATTATCAACCGATAAAAACAACTTCCTTTGAGTGATTAGCTAAAACGACGAGACCATCATCACTTGCCAAATCTGTCGGATAAGACGAGCCAAAATTTTTAGGAAAAGAAACAAGAAATGGACAAGCCACAACAGTAAAGACAAGTTTTGATACTGCTCTGCACTATGCTGCGTCGTTTTCAATTTATGGCAAAAACCAACCCAACGAGTGGGGGCCAAAACAGCAAATAGTTATTAAAATAAACACACTCACCGCTAGTAAATACGCTGACCGGTTCTCAATCTCTCCGACGAGGTCACGAGCGTTTGAAGCCGTGACATCCGCCATACCGGCACCGGATTCCCGTCGTGAGTCACGCCGCATAAGAGAATGATAAAATTCCACCACTTCCGGCACTCGTCTCACTTTCGCTTGACTTGTTCTTGAACCTTTGGACGGTAGAGGAGGAGGTGGCGGCGGAGGAGCAGATTTGGAGGATGATGGCGGAGGTGGTGGTGGTGGTGGTGGAGGAGGTACTGATTTTACTGCAGGCGGAGGAGGAGGAGGTGGGGGTATGGGAATGTTACTCCGTTTGTCTGTGAATTTCTGACTATCGGACGATGAGGAGGAGGAAGAAGAAGAAGGTGATACCAACGACTCGGATGAAGTAGATGAGCTCGTTGCTGGCATTGACAGCGGTTTTGGAGGCGGTTTAGGGACTCTTGGAACGCGAGAACGAGTGATGGAAAGTGATGAGTCTGATGTTCCTGGTAACTCCTCGGAGTTTGATCGTGAATGTCTCGGTCTCTCACAGTCGGAAAACTCATCGCGTTTTGATTCCCGACCTGATACTCTGAAGCTCTCGCTATGTCCAACAAAGATTGAAGATGAAGAGGCAGCTTCGACAGGTTTAGAGATTCTCTTGCTTGTGCTTAAACTCCTCATCAAATTCGACTTTGAAGAGATCTCTATTAGACCTTGGATTCTCTGCGTCGCGGATACCTCTTCGGTCTCAACACCGGTAGTCATTGTTGTTGTCGTCATTTTTTTTTTTTTGTCAGACGCCGAAGAGGCCATCTCTACTAGCTTTCGCTTCGTTTCTTCGAGTTCAAACCGTAACTCCTCAATAATCTTCTCCTTTTGTCTCTTCTCATCATTCAACCTAGCTTTAACAAGGTCAAGTTCCTCTTCAAGCCTGTTATTATCAGTCACTAGATTCTCGATTCTCCTCGCTCTAATCTCGATCTCAATATTCTTGGAGGAGATCTCTTCCTCTAAGAGTGGGACAATAGCGGCGGTTTCTCTGCATAGTTTTTGTTCGAGTACCTCCGTTTTAAGGCGATCCTTGAGCTCCTCGACGAGTCGGAGGAGTTCCGCTACGTCAGGTGGACGTGGCTGGACTTGAGCAGATGCGCGTGGGAAGTATACACCGAAAGAGCGGCCAAATACATTCGTCTTCTGGTTGGAGGTTTTGTTGTTGTTAGGAATGGTGGTTCCGCCACCAGAGCTAGAAGAAGGTAAGGGTGGTTTAGGTGGAGGTGGTGTGGTGGGTTTGGGACGAGTAGAGGGTGATTTCTGTAATCCCATTGTTAGTTTCACTTTACCTGCTACCATTATTGGGGAGAGGTGATGTAGTGAGCAGATTTCTTTGTATATCTTTCAAGAATTTGTTAGTTGTGCCCACTGTCCTTCCGTTTCCGATCGGGCAGATAGAAGGATAGATGTCGCTTTCCTGAGCTGTCTGCTTCAACGAGACGGGGAGAGGTGATGGGGGAAATGAGAGAGGAAGAAGTAAAGACTACTACTCACTATTGTGGAGTGAGTGAGTTACTACGAGTGTGGATGGAGTGAGTTACTACTGTAGAGTGAGTTGCGGTGACTGGTTATCCAGAAACATGTAAGAAATGGGAGGAGGGAGGGAGAGAGACAGGGGTCTGGATGGCGCAGAGAACGAGGAACGGTCGTCTTTCATAAAATGCCAATTTTTGAAAGAAAATGGATTTAAGATGGAGGTGGTGGAAGGGATTTCATCTGACCAGAAAAGAGCCGTTCGAATTAAAGCAAGCTAACACACTTTATTTTCCTTTTTTTTAAAAAATCCTTTCACTGATACGGAGATTGTTTTTATGGTAGTTTTAGGTGATTGGGAATGTTTGAGCTCATGGATAAGTGAATCAGGGACATGAGATATGACTGGTAAGGTGAAATGCGGAATTAAGGCAAACGGGACAATGAATTCTACATTCAGGAGACGTTCACTTCCGTTTTACTTTTTAATACATGTGAGTAGCATTCGAGGTGATTCTTGTATATATGTATTTTTCCTTAGAATTTTTAAAATAGAAAAAAGATTAGTATACTTGGTTGTATGGAGAGAGCATTTTCGATTCCACATGTCTTGTTGATAAAAAATACGTATTATAAATATGATAAAAGATACTATGATTATATATAAGTAGGTAGACTAAGTAATATATTTAATTTTTATCTAATTTTTTTTATTAATTTAAAAAATAAAATAAACGGGTCCGGGTTGACTCTGTTAGCTTTGAACCCCTAAATTGGTAACATTCCCGACTTTAAATGGGTCATAATCGGAAAAGCTATTTTTTGTTATGGTCTTATCTAATTGCCTGAAGTGATTACCTCTCGGGCATGGCAGCTTGGAAGTGAAAATTTCTAGAAAGGGTATCATACTTTCATTTTCCATTCCTTCCTTTTTTTTTAAAGGAAATTTTCCGTCCTTTCATGTTCAGTTTTTTTATTTTATCATTTAGTCTACTTGTCTTTTTCCTGTTCTCTCTCTTCTTGTTTTCCTGTCTTGTTTTTTAAAAAGAACAGTATATAGTATGGGAAAGAGTAAATTATACTTGGTAAAATGTAGTTCCTTTTGTAAAGTAAGTCTAATTATTAATAAGTGAATTTGACTGCAGTCAAGCAGCTTTTATTTTCTCTTTCTTTTTAGTAATTGAGTACTGTGCAATTAAATTTCATAATATACTTTTGTGAGTTTAATTTAAAACCCTTCAAAAAGATGGTTTTGGAAAAGATTATGTACTATAAAGTATTAAAGTTGTCCTAAGATATGCTTTCAAAAAAAAAAAAAGAGTTGTCCTTAAGATAAATGTGTCTTCAAGTATGTATCAATCTTTCTTTTCCACAACTGAATTTCCCGCGAACTTGTGCGCCACATAATCAATTGGTAAAAGTTTGTTATAAGTTGTGATTCCAAAACCAAACTTTATAAGAGAACAAGGAATATTACCGAAAATATACAATACTAGAAGGTGACAAATATTACTATATAATAAAGTAGGCTTTGACCTTTACCAATACTAATAATGGACTTTAAAGTTTCCTTTTTCCAATTAACTACTCTAATTTTCCTATTTTCCTATTAACCACTCTAAAGTACTAGTAGTACCTTTCAAAGGCTCCGCAATAAACTCATGCTATAACATATGATAAGGCATGGCCGTACATGTGGGTAGATGTTTAGTTAGCTCCTACGTTGTATAGAGTTCCCAACTCGGATTTGACCAAAAGTGTCCAGCCACATGACATGAAGACTTATAGTATCTTTTTTTTTCATTTCTTTTTTCATTTTTGCTTTGATTATATCGAGAATCTAGCTAAGCTAGGAGCCTTGGAGTCATTAGAGGCGCACTTTAGCTGATCTAGTTGATTAATCACAGACACATAAAGACTTAAGACACACAAAGACTTTTTTTAGAAAGCAATGTGGTAGATAATTTCATGATCTATACGTTTATTGATCAATAAGTTTCTTACAACGACAACTATTGATAATTAGGGGCCTTAGGGCATCCACAATAACAAAAGTGGATTCCACCCACTAACAAATATTATTTTATTACATCCTCTCATAATCTCTCTCTCTTTACCTAGGTTCTCTAAAAAGATGGTGTCTTAGTTAAGAACCCCTCTCACATCTTCTCTCCTCCACCTCATCATTTTCTTTTTCTTTTTTAACACTATGGGTGGAATCCACACCATTGTGGATGCCCTTAGAGAATCTTGTGTGATCCGTAGGGTAAAAGACAATGATCAATAAGTTTCTTACAACGACAACTATTGATAATGGCCATAAATTTATAAAAAAAAATTGAACATAAACAACATATTATATTAAACACATAAATCTAGTACAAATTTCGGGATATCACTACACGAGATAGCTTCCCACCCTCGTCCCTCTAGCTACATTTGCAAGCATATAGGCTCTGTTTGATCTCCACGATGGAGTAGATTAATCTACTTTTGGATAAAGTCACTTCCAAATGTCACTATTTAATTGGTTACAGATTAACCAGATAATGGTTTGACATTCTCCTATTCGTTAACTACATGGGCATTAATATGAACGCTGGTTTTTGCTGCGTTTGCAACAAACTTCGAACGGAGCCATAGGCACTAATATTGACATACCTCAGAACATATCCACATTAAAAAAATTGACATTTACCTTACGCTTCCTAGTCTTGATCAAAACATCCTCAATTTACCATTTAGTTCTCTGTCCCCAGGAGAAACTTTACAACTTGCAAATAGTCAGACTGTAGTCTGATTTTTCTTAAGCCCGTCCTTTTAGCAACATGAGTACCAAAATGTAAAGCTTTCACAAGCATCGGTATGTGTGGGCCTTCAATGTTCTTCATTCCTACAGCTACTACTACTTGCTTGTTCTTACAAAGTACCCCAAGCCCTCTACCATCACTATTGCAGCAACACTTGCATCCATAAAAGTGTATGTTACATCTTGTAAAGGCACGAGAGAGTCACCATCCAATGATACAACCAGTGTGTGGAACATGTGGTTTGATTCGCAAGCATAAAATTGTCAAATACTACTAAAAGACTTGTTACCGATAGTCACATACCTGTCGTTGAGTGGTTTTTGAGGTCGAGACTCCCAACTTAATTGACAAAAATCATGCCATGATCTTGGTGAATCTCTCCCTACTAAGTGGCTTTGTGAAAATGTTTGTAAATTGTTTTTCGGTTGAAATACACTTTAAAAACACCAACTCCTTTTCACAACAATCCTTAAAAAATGATGTTTTATATCAATGTGTTTAGTTCGTGAATGATGCAGTGGATTTTTGGATATGAAAATTGCAATAGTATTATCACACATAATTGGAAGTGCACCTGTTTTGACACCATAGTCGCCAGTTTACTGTTTAAGCCATAGAAGTTGAGCACGACAACTTGCTGCGGCTATGTACTCTGACGCTACAGTCACTGGTGCGGACGGAGGCATAAACACGGTCGAAACCGCTCAAAAATGATGGTTTTGAACCGTCTTTTATACCCCCGTCGTTTTTGTCAACTATCTTAAGCGACGGTTTGAAAACCGTCTTTTAAGATGTCTTTAAGCGACGGTTTTGTTGAACCGTCTTTTAAAAGCTCCGGAACGTAAAAAAAATGAATCTAGTCTAATGCGACTAGATTAATTTCTATTCTGTAGTGGTGATTCGAACTCACGACCGATGATACCCACACACCCACACACGCGTCCCTCAACCACTAGACTACAACATCAAACTCGTTCATTTTATGAACAAAACACATATGTAGCAATTATATATAACTTAATATTTTAATTATTGGAATTTTAATTCTAATTTTTGTTCACTCCTATACAAATTATAATAAGTAGTAAGACATCGTAATAGGTAAATAAGCATCGTATTATATACATACTAAAGATATTATAAGATTACATATATGTACATATAGTTATAATGTTAATATATAAACAGACTAATTTACTAATAGTAAAATTAAATGCTAATAAAAATATACATTTTATAAATTATATATATCATCAATATCTCACACCTATTTTATGAAGTTTAACCAACATGTAAACTAATTTAAATATTTATTACTCTATACTATTTTCAGACTTTGTTTATTTATGTTTTTAAACATATTTTAAAGGACAGTTTATTATTAACTGTGTCTTTTAACATATTTTAAAAGATAGTTTCCACCAACCGTCGCTTATTAAGTTCATTCCACGCCCGTCTACCTGTTTTAAAAGACGGTTTCCGATAAACCGTCACTTAAGGTCATTTCGCGCGCGCCGCGCCAAGTATCTTAAATGACGGTTCGCCTGAAACCGTCGTTTAAGTTCTATTTTAAACGATCACCCTGAAACCGTCATTTAAGATACTTTGGCGCGCTGAAATCAAACACGTAAACGACGGTTTCAGGCGAACCGTCATTTAAGATGTCTTTAAGTTGCGCGCGCATATCCAACAGGCTTAAAGACGGTTTTCACTAGAACCGTCATTTATAGAGACCGTTTTTTTTTTATATTTTTTCCACTAGTGAGTTGAGATGACAACACTTTGTTGTTTCTTTGACCTCAAGCTATAAGACATGAGCCTACAAAGAAGCAGTCCTTGAGGTGTTTTTCTGTTTGTTATGGACCCGCCATAATCTACATCTGAGTAACATACTATATCACAGTTAATATAAGATGGATAAAATAAGCCAAGGTCAGAGGATCCTTGAGATATCTAAGGATCCTTTTGACAATTGTTAGGTGACTTTCTCTAGGATCAGCTTGAAACCTAGCACACAAGCAAACACACACATTATGTCAGGTCTACTTGTTGTTAAATATAAAAGAGATCCAATCATTTCTCTATAAGACTTTTGGTCAAGCTGTTTATCATCAGTCACAATACCTATCGTTGTAACCAACCGTCATTGGTGTGTCAAATGGTTTGGAGGATTCCATTCCAAATATCTTGAGTAATTCTTTCACGTACTTCAGTTGAGCGATAGTGATACCTTCAGTATTTTGTTTGATTTGAAGTCCTATGAAGAACTTCAACTCTCCAAGATCACTCATCTCAAATTCTTTCTTCATCAGCTTCTCAAAGCTTTTGTAGTACTTCTCATTTGATGCTACAAAGATAATGTTGTCAACATAGACCAGCACTATTAGAAAATCTGCATCATGATTTTACACAATGTAACACCCCAATTATAAACTTCATACTTAATGACTAATTGCAGCGGTAATACAACACAACACTTAACTTAATCTTTGGTGTTTTACACGTTGTTAGCCACCCACGTGGCTAACAAGGCTATTACTTACACAATGTACCGGTCTGATGGACCAGATTCCCGAGTATTTATACATTACAATACATCCTTTTTTAAACCGAGTCAAACACATTACATTCCAAACTGTACCGAGTATAATACATTCTATTGCCGATATCAATATTCGGTCTTACACCACTTACAAATACATAAGCAAATTTAAAATATCTACCCAGGCCAAGCTGCTATCCCCATCCTACTCTCGAACGGTACAACCACTCCAACGTAACTGAAATGTAATGGGTGGCCCCAAAGGGGCTTAGCACCTTTGCTGGCATGGTAATCGTGCAGCCCGCATAGTACCGGACCACGCACAACTAATTGTCGTCTGAGCATGCGGTTGATTATATTTAAATCATGCATGAAGAACTATAAACACACAATACAATCAACAGGTAATCAACACTGAAATACATTCATCAAGTATAACACATTAACGTTTAAAGAATCACATTATTTGGTCTTTAGACCATGAGGGCTTTTACTTCAAAAGCTTCATTCTTATTGGTTAACACTTATCCATTTTGTTCGGCTACAACCCTCTACTTCTCATACATAAACTTGGTATTGTTTTCAATAATCACATACACGTACATCTTACATTTGTCACACAACAATACACATACAACTTAACTCCGGAATGGGTCTCGTGAGGGACCGTACCGGGGTAAGAGTTTAGTGAACTTTTATAGAGCCTAGAGTGATTGGTCCTCACGTCAAGCTCGATACATAACACATCGTTGTTCTGTTTATCAAACAATAACTTACACAAGGTGTGTCGGATCTAGAGGACCCAAGCACACCGTACACAAATCCCCCTAATCCCGAGCATAAGCCAAGGCAGGAGAGCCAGCTATAGGCTCGTGGGAGATTGAATTCCAAGAAGGAAAACAACCATACACAGGAGAGAGTTGAAACTGATATAGATATCAACTCCCATACATACGCGCGCGACCGGAACTACTGGATTCCTCACCCCCCCCCCCCCCCCCCCCCCAAGTTATACATTGGTTGGAAGCTCCCTCCATAGGGCTTATCACATCATATCACATTACATTATGGTTATCCAGTTCCAGTTACACACTGAAGGGAGGTACACACATTTACACACAACAACAATACGCAATTACACATGAATAGCCGTAGTTAGAACGTTCCCGTAGGTTGGGACGTTAAATCCGAATACTGGTCTCTTATGTGATCCTACAGTCGGTTAGCTACGGTTAGCACATACTCGAGGTTAAACGGTATCGGGGACAAACGCGGCACATAAATGAATTACTTTAAACTCATTACATGCTTAGTCTTATCTTATAAAGTCATAAACATCTAGAAAAACAAGTTGGCATACAAGCCGGTGTAACCCGGTAGAACATAGATTGCAAGAAAACCATACCTGTCACCGAGATTTACTCTAACGCGTCATATCACGCTCCTCAGGTAATTCCGAACAACTGGTATTATTTCAAATGTTTCTATTAACATCAAGATATTATGGTATGTAAACTACTATTACTCCCGTACTTAACCCCGTTGTCCCGTTGTCTTATTTTTACTCATATGGTTTTAAGTTTCAACTTCCACATTCATTCTAACACTTGTTTATACCCCTAATGACCTTTACATGTCATTAAACAAGTCTTAATTATCATCTAAAACCATCACCAATCAATTCCCCATTAGTAGGTTGCTTAAAAACACATTCTGGGGCAATTTTAGACTAGTCCGGGTTTGTGTCCGGGGTTACAAAACCCACCAATCCCGGAATTCACATTCTGCCATGTTTTTACACTGGTCCATGTTTTGTCCGGGGTTACAGACCCGACCAACCCCTGGGACAAGTTTCTGGCTAATTTTTGAGGTGGTCCGGGTTTGTGTACCTATTTACAACCCGGACCAAGTCTGGAACTGTAAAATTTGACAGTTTTTGAACTCTAATCCCACATTAATTCTCACTCAATCTTTTCCTAATAATTCCACATCTTTCCAACCATGTTATAACACCTTAAACATGCGCTAAACCTCCTTAAATCATTGATCAAACTTTTACCCAACTATTGCTTAATTCTACAATTTTCCACTCTCATTTCTCATTCTCTACACACCATGCACATCATGAACTCTCAAACCATTCCCATGACAGCTTTCTCATCCTTCTCCTAACCATTTGACCATACCACATTTGTTAGAGTATGAAGGTGTTGCTGAGATAGTCAACCAGATCAAACGAGTCAATCACACTTCTCAAAACAAGACAGAGTCAGTCAACCTCGAAAGAGCGAGAGAGTCCATCCGTGTGAATTCATCAATCAGTTACAAAAGTCAAGGAACAACGTTCACTAAACCATAACTGTCATCAACTATCATCCTTGGCCGAAATTCATGCAAAAAGTGAGCAAAATCCAAAGCCTTGACTTTCTAATAATTCGAGAGAGTCTGTCGGGCAGTTGCAAAAATTAAGGAGCAAGTACAACAACTACATTGACTTACAACGGTCATCAACATTCAGACTTGGACCAAAATTCTCTCAACGTGGCACTAATATGAAGACTTAGCTCCAGCTTCCGAATTTTGGCTCCAGCTTCCGAAATTCAAGGAAAGAGTCATTGGTTCCTGAAATTTCGGAACTGGCAGAGTCAGTCTGCTACATCAGACGTGAAAGTCATAATTGAACATTGCCAAGTCATCCAATGGATTGGTAATTGTCCGAAAATTAAGGGCCAAGGCTTAGCAACGTCATAAAGAAGTTAGGACCGGATTTTAAGCAACTACAAGTAACTACAACGTTCAGATGGCAGAAATTTCGGAAGTAGACTCCCTCAACGGCTCCACTATATAAGAGAGTTGTCATTTCGTTTCTTATAGCAGCTTTCCAGAGAGAATTATTCAGAGCATTTGTTTAGAGAAAGCTTTGCCTATTTTAGAGAGAGAGAGAGATAAAAAGAGAAAGAGAAGTACTAGATTCATTTGTGCATATCGACAGAGTCTTTCTAGGTAGGACCTAGTTTTCACTACACTTATCATTGAGCTGATCAGAGATTGTATTGGGTGAGTGAGTGAAACCACGAAGTAGATCTCATCTACTGAGTGGGCATTATAAGTTGTTTTGTTTTGACTAGGAAATAAAATAACTTATATTGTGTATCCTGCTGAGTTCGACAGAGTCCTTGTACCTTTCGGGTGTTAATCCATTTAGCTCCTCTAAATCTCTCTTACTTTACTACCTTGAGCAACTGCTTCCGCGCACTTAGTTCGACTAAGTGTTTCTATGTCTCAAGTGTAAGTTTGATTGAGTCAAACCATCTCACAGACTCACACCTTGAGTTGATTTGAGTCACCCCCGATCCTACATGTGGTATCAGAGCCTTGCTTAGGCTGACAGTCAATCAACGAGCAATGGCAGCTGTTGGTTGGGGTGATTCAGACTCCGACGATCCAGACACAGAGTCCAGTGGCTTGGTATGTCTCATGGCACATGATACGACGGAGTCCATGATCCCCGACAATGAGGTAACTCGTTCCCATCTTGAAACAGACCTTTATCGTATAACTCCTATGGGTTTTATGACTTTAATTGCTAAAATGGCTTCTGAAACTAACTCTCTTAAAGCTGATCTTAACAGAAAAATCTCCGAGTTAAGTGAGGAACTTGAGATCTTAAAAAGTCTTATGTATGCTTTAAGAGATGAAGCTGAGGAACATAAGACTATTTCCTGCTCACTTAGATTGGACTTGCGAGACTCTCGGTGTCGTGTTGACTCCCTTAAAAAGCTCGACAAAACCAAGAGTCTTACTGAATCCAACCAAAGGGAACAGGAAGAGTCACTCACTCAGATTGACTCTCTCAAACATGACCTCACTGTTTTCACTGACAAGTGTTGTTCTTTGCAGAATGAGCTAAATAGTTCAGAATCTCAAGTTATCTCTCTAACCTCTTCTGTTGAGCAACTCTCTCGAAAATTAAAAGAAAAGGAACATGCACTCTCTCTCAAACCAGTCAATTTCATCAAACAGGTCACTCCATCAGAATTGCCCGAGTGGGCCAACTCCAAGATCAAGGAAGTTAGTCAAGATCATGATAATCTTCAAAAGGAAGTTGAAAACTCTTCCCAGAGATAGTCAATATACGATCTGGAGTTGGATCCACTCAATCGAAGCCCAAGTGGCATAAAGGTAAATTCGATATCCCTAAAAATATGTCCAAATCCAACAACAACCCAAGCGCCAACAACAAAAAGAAAAATTTGATTCTTGGTGGAAAGGACAGCAAAAATACGTCAATCTTCCTCCCACTAAGATTTGTGGTTATTGCGGGAGTCTTGGACATAGAGATAGTGCCTATGAAAAGCTTCACAAGGATGTGTCATTTAATATCAAGTGACTCAATCTTATCCTTGAGGCACGAGAAAAGCTGAAAAAATCTGTTCAAAAAGGGGACCCAAGTATATTTGGGTTCCCAAAACTACCAAGTGATTTTTTTGCAGGTGGAAGCGAGCGTGGAGATGGACTATGTGTACTTGGATAGAGGGTGCTCCAGAACTAGAAATCCTGACAAATTCAGCTCGCTTTCATCCTACAAAGGAGGTAAGGTCACCTTTGGAAACAACAACCAAGGTGAAATCGTGGGGGTTAGCACCATAGGTAACCCCTCCAAGTTTAAGGTAGATGGAGTCCATCTGGTCACTGGAATTCAACCTAGTCTGTTAAGCATTTTTCAAATTTGTGAAAGATTCAATTTAGTACTTCTCTCATATGTCGTTTGCAAAGTTTTTGATGAACGTACAGGATCTCTAGAACCACGGGACGTAAAGAAGGAAATATGTACAAGAAGTGTCTAAATGCCATCAATTATGACGATCAAGTCTGTCTATGTGCTCGCTTTCAAGCAGCACTCATACAGTCCCATCGCGGTCAATCAAATCTTTCGATACTTAAAAGGAACCAGTCAACTTCATCTATGGTACCTTCGTTCCCCTATATTGTTTTATCTGGTTTTAGTGATTCTGACTGGACAGATTCCCACCATGATCGAAAGAGTACATCTAGCAATGCACAACTCCATGGTCCATGCTTAGTCTCTTGGTCCTCTACAAAGCAAAATTTTGCTGAGATCAAATTGGTATTTAAAATCTCTGGAAACCTAGTCCAACATTAGAGAACCAAACATATTGCAATACGTTTCCATTTCTTGAAGGAGTGTGTTGAGAAAAAGACTAATTTTGTAACGCCCTATTTAACATATTATAGTGGAAATAAAATACTAAAGGCGTACAGATCATCGGGTTCCAAACACCCGGTACCAAACCTCACCAAAATACAACTTAATGATTACACTAGTCACAAACTGAACCTCGAGAAAACTTAACAAAAGTAAAACCAATAAAAACACGTAAACTCTCAAAGCCTAATCCCATCCCAATCACTCGTTCTCTTCATGGTCACCTGTAAAATAACTCGTACCTGCAAGATAAAACCAAGCAGCCCACCCTGGGAGGGGTGAGTCAGTTCCCTGGAATGGAACTGGTACAATTCTCCAAAACAATCTTTTAAACATAACTCTTCAAAATAAACTAACTTGAAATTAAACTCTTGAAAGTAAAGCAGGGAAACAAGGCACTTTAAAATCACCAAGCCAAAGATAACAAGTTAAGGATAAAGATAAATGATAGAAAAGGTAAAGTTAGTGAAACAAAATCACATCATGTGTTAGTGAACATCCATTTCCTTAGTTAAACCCAATTCCCATTAGGAGTAGAAAAACTCAGATAGTCACAAAGAACTAGGAATGATAAACAAATCCAGAAACCAAGAACTCAAGAGTGGAATAGTTTCAACTGGGAGAGATGGCCCCCACCGCCAATCACGTCCTTTTAGGACAGGGGATATACAGCCCCTCACTGTTTATCACGTCCACTAAGGACAGGGGATATACAGCCCCTCACTGTCTACCACGTCCACTAAGGACAGAGGATATACAGCCCCTCACTGTCTACCACGTCCACTAAGGACAGGGGATATACAGCCCCTCACTGTCTATCACGTCCCTTTCTGGGACAGGGGATATACAGCCCCTCACTGTTACCATTGAAAACGCGCGCACGTTGAAACCTTAAGAACCAGCTCATGGATGAAACGATATCCAGAGTCAAAGAAGAATTTTCAAGATTGACCTTTTCCAAATTCCCATTAGATCACTAACTACCCAGAGCAATACCAAAACACTCAGTCCTACAGAGTGCAGAAGCGTAAACCCTAAGCAGCCAATGTCTAACGGGGCACCAAATAGAAGGAACCAATACCCAAGTGAGTTTCACATCCAAGGCTCAGTTAGTCACACAAGCTGAGTTAGTCACATAACCATTTCCTTTTTAGAAATTCCTCTTAAAGCCAGTTAGCGTTTTCCAAAACATTCCACAAGTCAATCAGCAAAAATATCGGAGTACGAGAAATCGTACAAAACATTCCATAGAGTCCAAAACACAACAAGCTGAGTACGAGAAATCGTACAAAACATTCCATAGAGTCCAAAACACAACAAGCTGAGTACGAGAAATCGTACCTGGGTAACGCTGTAGCAGTTCTAGTCAACTTGCGCAAACAATCAACAGTACTCTGAAGAATATTAAGGTAGTCTATCATCAATCACTTGTAGCCTAAGTTAAGCTTAAATAAATTCCTTACTCTTATTCCAAAGTCTCAATTGTCTTTTAAGCCCTCACTTATGTGTTACGTATAATCTTTGAGTTATCTGAGAACATTGTATAGCCCAAGGTGGTAAGATCAAGGAATGTATCTTATTAACACCTGCTAACTGACCACTCCTATCCACTTTATTCATATTTAATCACAATCCTCACATTCAAGACTTTTGAGACCTTTATAACACAAATGTGTTTACATTATATAATTAAATCTAAGAATTCCAATAGTAATCTTAAGCTGAATACCTTTATTCTTAATTTAGAATAAACATTGTATTATGACCTATGATGGACTCATCTCAGAATACTATACTATTATCTCACAATGTAAAGATTATGTATTTAAACAATATCTACTAGACAACCCATTATGATTAAGTCTTTCCCTTAACTTAATTAAGATCTACATCTTGTATATTGGAATCATAATGTTGTAGATACAATTTATTATAACTTAATTGAGCCACTAAACTCAATTATCATATCCTTAGTTCAGAATGACTTCCTATTATAACCGTCTAATAATCTTGCCATAAGATGTTGAATTACCTCTCATATTGAAACAACTATATATTATAGTTAACTTAGACTTATCGAACTCTTACATTTAGTATTCACAAGGTACATTATTTGCTTAATTATTACCTATATAAAAGGTGTTTAAATATAACCTTTTATGTATCCTTACTTACCTTTAATCTCCTAAATGTTTTATTTTTACACACATACACTATATAGACTATGTATAATCCTTTTGTACTAAACTTCAATAAACTTAAGCCTTAAATACGTTTTAAATTATTTTACAAAGCCTAAGGTTTCAAAAGAATAACTTAATAAATTAATTCCCTTTATTGTATTTAGGATGGACAATATATCTACATAGTAGAATGTATCAAGAATTAAATTCTGGTTCGTAAGCGAAATTGTTAATTATATGAAAATTCTCATATTTTATATTCAAATAACCTATCATTAATTCCCATTACCGTAAAGTATATCAATATAATATCTGATGTAACTTAGTTTTATCTAACAAAAGGTTCAAAGGTTTTAAGTATAAAATTCCTATTTATAAACCTTCTATAAATTCTAACTACTAAATACCTCACTTAATTGTAAACTCACATCCTAAGTATTGGTAATAAATGTTATAATATATTTTCATATGGCTTATCTAATGCCAGGAAACTTAAGGATTACTATTTAGATAAATTTCCAAATCATCGTTTAATACAGAATATATCATAATCCTTATAATGATTCTATCTTAAAACATTAAGTTATATTTCACTACCATAAATGTTAAGAAATGATTAAATATAGACTTACTAATCCACCTCACATTTAGATGTAAAAGTATTTTACTTATTTTATTATGGTTTATATACTAAGAATATTTAGATGTAATCGTATTACATTTGTTTATCATTAATTATAGAATAAGATCTATTTGTGCAACATTTTATGTAATCTAATCACAATTTTCCCTAAGTTTTAACTTATTAATTACTTAACCCCATTTTAGACTTACATCCTGGTTATTGACAAATAATACTATACATGCATTTTAATATGGTTTTATATAAACCTTGGAAACTCAAAGGTAACTTAAGCCTAATACATAACTAAATCTAATACCACCTCATATAATATTCTCCCATTAGTATTATGTAGAGGTTTAGTTTAACTTACTAATTCCTTCGTATTATATTTCCTATAAGGTAAGGTATCTAATTTTATTTATGTTAAATGTGTATATATTTATATATACTAGGATTTGTTCAAAACATTATTTATGTAGTTTATTCTATTTAATTATGTTTAATAACTTTTAGGCATAACTACAACCGACCTATGTTTATATTAATAAAGTGTTTCCTTTGTTTATTTAATATATATAAGTGTACCCGTACTAGAAATCAACTAAGACATTCCCTATGTAACTTATCATATTTAAACTATCTTATTAATACAACATTAAACTGTATTCCAAGTATGTTTCGTTAAGTATTTCTTTTACCATAGCATAGGATACTAGCTCTTATAACATTTAGTTATTATAAGTGTTAATTTAATTAGTTCCTTGTTTTACTCTAAGTTACTACTTAATTCCCTTTTTATAAACACGTAAAAATATATATATTTATTCCTTAGTTTAATTAAAAATATTAACTCCTCCCATAATATAGTAAATAAAATGTAGGATAATTAAATTCCTTAATTTATATAAGTTTCTACTAAGTAAGTATCTATACATATATGTGTAATAATTTCACTTCTCTTAAAAGCCAATACCAAAACATTTATAAACTTACTGTTATAAAATGTTAATTTAGTTTCCCTTATTTCCCCCCAGCTTAAAAGTTAATTAACAAACCATACTTTAATTTTTGGTTACATTAAAAACCATATATTATAGGTTATTCTTATGAAAAACTCATAAACACAATTTTAAAAACCTTTTCCCATTGCCCAAAAATTCCCAAATTTAATATACAGTAACTATAACATTTTAGACATTATAAAATTTTTATTTCATAAAAATATCTTTTTAATTTGGCCAAATAATTCCAGAAAACCCGTAACTTGTAAAAATCATAACTTATGTTTAAAAACTCCAAACCATAATAATTTACATCAAAAAAACTAGATTAAATAAGGAACCTATGGTTAAAATTTCAAGTCAAAATACATTCGGGAAGATATTTAAATTAACCCAACAAGTTAGGACTATTTACTGGAATTTTATAAACTTATAATAATTATTTAATAGCACGATCTAATCTCGGCCGTCCAATCTTCTAAAGCGAGATCGGACGGCCCCTGAACTCCCAGTTCTTCATCAGTTTCGAATTCCAACTCGAGTACTAAATCATCAATATCTCCTAATCTACAGAACGAAATCGAGTGATTCTTGTTTCTATGGATTCAAATCGAATTCCGGTTCTATTGATGCCAATTTCCCCAATTATAATGCAGTGTTCATCGAGTTTCGAATTCAGTTCGAAGGTTAGGGTTTATATCGGGTATAGAATACGATTCGGGAATAATTCCTACAAATCCTCCTAATCTAACACGTAATTGATCAAATTGGAACATGGGTTAGGTCGGAAACATGACAAGGTTTGACAAAAACGGAGCAATTGATCGGAAACTTACCGGAGTTGTGCGAATTTAGTGAAATCGAATTCGGAACAACTGGAAAAAACTCGAACTTGAGCAGTTCACGAGGCCAACTTCGAAGATCTATAACTTGCAACACAGATTGAGTTAGGTTATGTGTAAGGGCTCATTGGAAAGAGAAAACTTAGATCTACGTATTGAAAGCAAGAACTAATCCTAACTCGCATCACATAGAAAGAAATTGAAGCTAGAAGTTGCGAGTTTACCTTACTGTTTCGGTTATGATTTTATGTGCTGGCAAAACCGAAACTTTAGACACCTTTCCCCTCCAATCGGTTGAGAATTAGCTTAAACCATAAACATGAAAGTTTTAGAGGAATTAGAGCTCTTCAAAACGAGCTAAAGAACATGGAATTTGGATGAGTAACGAAGAAGTTATGGCTGATCGAAGTTACCTGGTTCGAAGAGAAAACTGGAATTGCATTTTCGGTTTTGCAGGGTGGCTACTTTGACTCGATTTTCCGGTTGATTCAGAATGAATTAGGGTTTGTATGAGTTATAGTTGTTTAGAGGGAATGTAGGAGAAGACAACAAAGAAGACGGCATTGAAAAATATTGAGAGATGATGAGATATAGCCGTCTAAAGTTAGGGCAAAATACTGAAATCTATTACCGAAATTCAAGGGATAAATCGGCTAAGTGTTGGCGACCCGTGACAGAGTGACACGTGGCATCTTTTCAAATTTTTGACTCAAAACTTCAATCTAGCATAACTTTGGCTAGGATGATCCGTTTTTGACGTTCTTTTTATCAATCTTCATGGTTTTCCATAACCTATTTATTGGTATAGGTTTCATGGCCTGGTTTGACCATTCTCAAAAAGTCAACCCTAGCAAGGCTTAATAAGCTTTAAGGTTTCTAGGATTTTATATTGACTTTTATATTTCAAAACAATGTTCCAACACTTCCTAAAATCTTATAATATAATTGGAGTGTTTAAAAATTTTCCCAAGATTTATTGACTTATAAATCTTATTATTAAATTCATAATACTATATAATAATATATAATAATTAGGGTAAATAGGAGAAACCCCTAAATAAATTTCACAATTCCATAATAATTTAATATTCATAATTCCATATAATAATTTAATATTCATAATTCCATATAATAATTTAATACTTATAGTATTATTAAAGGTTTATAAAAATCCATAATTAATTTAAATTAATTTAGGGGTATTTCAAATTCAACTTGACTTTGTTCCAATAGAGGATCAGCTGGCAGATATCTTTACCAAGCCTCTTCCTACCACCAGATTCGAGGCACTCCGTTCAGCACTAGGAATGACTCAATCAACGGAAGACGGTAATCTCTCTCTCTCTCCTTGGTTGTAATAATTAGTAGGTGCTGTTTGCATACTGTTTGAGTCAATCCGTGTTCTCATATCGATAGACGGTGTTTGTTCTTTGTATCCCTTAGCGATTTTCATTTAAAAAAAAAGAAGAAGGGAGAGGACAAAGGCAAGGTACTCCGCTAACTTGTTTCTCCTGAACCAAAACGGACCTCGTCCACTCGGTTATTAAGCCTTTAAGGGTGCATCATCACCTAACTTCCTAAGGGAACGAAACCTGGGAAAGTTGGCCCAAAGCTGTTACATGGGTGGAGAGAAAAGTCTGGGGGATGGAGACAGTCCCTGTGTGCTTAACTTGTTAAATATCTATGAATTGCAAATAGAGCTATAAAGTCTTCAAAAATACAATGCAATGCAACAGGGATCATTACAAGTTATGAGTATGTGGCAAATGAAAGGTATTGTGGAATGACAAACTTCTTGCCCCTTGTCGTCCATGAGTATATTTGCGTTATGGATATAGTCTATTTATTTTTTATGTACGGATTGACTTAGACTCTGTTGCAAACTTCTCTTACTGATGACAGCAAAAATGGGGAAGTAGTGAACTCTCGTCTCTACGAACGGGACACTCTGGTTATGTTCTGGATTGACTCTGTCTCTGTGCGACTAGGTCTTAGGTGAAGTTTGGATATTCTGTTTCGTTTTTACTTGGTTGGTACTAGATCATGTTGGTTGCAGTTTTCTTAACTTAGTCATATATTCCCTTTTCCAATCTCTCTTAGTAGGTTGTGGTTTGCCAAATTGTATTCATCGATTCAGGGGGAACTCTAACAAAAGTTACTCAATCAATGTTGTGATTAAGGGGGAACTTGGACAGGGTTGGTTCCCCAAAATTCTTTTTTCCCTTGTCTTGTTTTGCAGATTGACTCATTCGGGATTCACAAAAAGAGTTTTGCTATCATCAGCAACAAGGGGAAACTGTTGGAGTATGAAGGTGTTGCTGAGATAGTCAACCAGATCAAAAGAGTCAATCACACTTCTCAAAACAAGACAGAGTCAGTCAACCTCGAAAGAGCGAGAAAGTCGATCCGTGTGAATTCATCAATCAGTTACAAAAGTCAAGGAACAACGTTCACTAAACCATAACCGTCATCAACTATCATCCTTGGCCAAAATTCATGCAAAAAGTGAGCAAAATCCAACCTTGACTTTCTGAAAATTCGAGAGAGTCTGTCGCACAGTTGCAAAATTAAGGAGCAAGTACAGCAACTACATTGACTTACAACGGTCATCAACATTCAGACTTGGACCAAAATTCTCTCAACGTGGCACTAATATGAAAACTTGGCTCCAGCTTCCGAAATTTGGCTCCAGCTTCCGAAATTCAAGGAAAGAGTCATTGGTTCCTGAAATTTCGGAACTGACAGAGTCAGTCTGCTACATCAGACGTGAAAGTCATAATTGAACATTGCCAAGTCGTCCAATGGATTGGAATTGTCCAAAAATTAAGGGCCAAGGCTTAGCAACATTCATAAAGAAGTTAGGACTGGATTTTAAGCAACTACAAGTAACTACAACGTTCAGATGGTAGAAATTTCGGACGCAGACTCCCTCAACGGCTCCACTATATAAGAGAGTTGTCATTTCGTTTCTTATAGCAGCTTTCTAGAGAGAATTATTCAGAGCATTTGTTTAGAGAAAGCTTTGCCTATTTTAGAGAGAGAGAGAGAAAAAAAGAGAAAGAGAAGTACTAGATTCGTTTGTGCATATCGACAGAGTCTTTCTAGGTAGGACCTAGTTTTCACTACACTTATCATTGAGCTGATTAGAGATTGTATTGGGTGAGTGAGTGAAAACCACGAAGTAGATCTCATCTACTGAGTGGGCATTATAAGTTGTTTTGTTTTGACCAGGAAATAAAATAACTTATATTGTGTATCCTGCTGAGTTCAACAGAGTCCTTGTACCTTTCAGGTGTTAATCCATTTAGCTCCTCTAAATCTCTCTTACTTTACTACCTTGAGCAACTGCTTCCGCGCACTTAGTTCGACTAAGTGTTTCTACATCTCAAGTGTAAGTTCGATTGAGTCAAACCATCTCACAGACTCACACCTTGAGTTGGTTTGAGTCAGCCACCCGATCCTACAACATTCATTCCTAGTCTTTTGCACTCTCAATACCTAAGTCACTCACCATTTACAAGGTCAAGAACTTAAGCTCTTTCCTAAAATTTTAAACCACCAAAAGCATCAACTTTTGCTACAGATTTTACACCACTCTATTTACTTCTCCAACTAACACCCCAAGGTGCTTAGCTACTCCATTGGTCTCTCCAAACACCTAGTTCACCCTAGGTAGCATCAACTCACCAAGTCACCTAAATCTCTAGGTTTCTACATAAAATTCGCCATAACTTCGTTACTATACTAACATATCCACAATTTCATTACCTCAATCACCTGAACCAAAACATTCCTAATTCATCACCCATTCACCTAAATCAAACTCAACTAGCCAAATCCATAATTGATTCTACCAGCACACAAGGTTCAACACATTTACATAAACCTTCACAAAACACTTCAACTTAAAAGCTTGGCACTCAGGCCCTTAATTCAAAACACAACTCACCATTACACCAAACACTAAACATCATCACACAATTTCCTCTTATATTCACTAAACACATTTCCAACACAATTTTTGATTCATTCATTTAAATTATCCAACCCATATTCTAAAACAAATCAAGGTAGTCATTAAGGTGAATTATTTACCTTAATCTTCCAAGTTCTCTTTTTCTCTCCTCTCTCTCTCTCTCATCCATTCTTTTTCGGCCAAGGAAGGAGCAATGCACCCTTGCTAACCTCTAGCCAATATTCAAATGGGGCAATGAGTACTAATTATCATACCTAGATTCATGAACTAATCTAGTATACAAGAGGAAGGTGCTTAGAACACATAATTTATGGTATTACCTTGTAACCCTAGACTTGAGTTTTGGTCAATTAACAAAGCAAGGCTCCAGCTCCTCATTTGAATGATAAAACCAAGCTAGAATGGGAGCAACAATGGAGGTTCAAAGCTGGGCAAAATGGTCAAGCTAGGAAATGGAGAAAAGATGAGTATTTTAGATTTTTCTTACCTTGGAACAAAGAGGATGTAGCCTAGCTCAAGAAAATGTGATTTCCTCTTCAAATGGGCTATACCCATGGTGGTCAACTTTGAGATTTTGGAATTTTGAAAAGAGCACTAGGTAGCTCTTGATGAGGGGAGCTCAAATATGTAATTTATTTTTGATTTGGAGCATGGAGTTGGCTTGAGCAAGCAAAGAAAGGAGGGAAGCCATTGTTGGAGCTTCAAAATTGTTAGAGAAGGAGGAGGAAGAAGAAGAGAGCAGAGTGGGTCTGGGTAGGAGGGAAAAAACATGAGTGAGGGGGAGGAAATGAGAGTGAGAGGAGAGAGAAGATAAAAGTGGTATATGTACTTTTTCACTTTATGTTTGTCTAATTTCAACCAATAGAAAACTTGCTAGTTTATTAGTAGAGAGGGGAGCTGAGTTACACATAAAAATCGGCCCCCACTGTTATTTAAGTAAGGTGTTTCTGTCTTTTCACAAGAAACGCTCATTAAATTTCCGGTTTCGCACTATTCACTAACCGGGCTCGTTTTCCGGATTTTTCTCGTGCAGACAGGATAATGTGAGTGGTTGGAACTGACGTATTTAAAACAAATGAAAAAGAAATTAAAAACTTAAAATACCTTACAGGCTGCAAACAAAATCCCGGTCACAGTAGTATAGTACAGTGGAAGCGACCGGATATCGAACCGTGGGACTAAAGGAATTATCTAATTCCTAAGCTGTGTCACAAAAAGGGGGGATTAATTGGCTTGTTTTTATAAATAAAAAGGAAAGATAAAATAAACTGAGTAAAAGGTAAATTAAACGGGACTCTGGGTTCAGGTTTATATAGTCTGCTCTTTTATGCTATGTCTACCGGTTTTATTATAATAGTTTGGCAAAATTCATGTTATTATCTTGAGGACTACATCATAGACTCAAAAGAACTCGTTTACCAGAACATGCTCGGTCTAATCCAGATTCGAGCAAAACACATGTAAACGGATTAAGTATGAGAAATTATATTTGCGTCTGAAAATACTAACTTATTAAATCATAATAAGCTTTCTACAGATTTATGGCTTAATTAACCTGTCTATTTATCACGGATCTGATCAAAATAGATTTAGTAAAGCATTTTAATAAATTCATGAAATTTATTAAAAGGCGAGAGATAAGCTTTAATCGTAACAAACTGTATTTAATTAAACCGGTAAAAACATAAATATTACATAATTAAACAGACTATAAATTAACCTTCACCCAGAGTATATCCTCTTTAGCCTGGCATATTAACTGGTAATATGTCAGTCAGAGGTTGGACATAATAATAATGTGGTGTGTGGAGGTGCGGATGGTGAATGGAGAAATGAAGAGGAAGAAAGTGGAGAATGTACGTAGGAATTTGTATGTGGAATGAGTGATTTAGAGTGTTGAGTTGTGGTGGTCGATGATGTATAATTGATGAAGAACCAGTGGGTTTATATAGAAGAAGAGAAGAAGAAGAAGACAATGGTGGATGGGATTGAAGGTAGGCAGTGGTAGTAGAAGGATAATATTGTAGGTGTCGTAGATAAGAGACAGGAAATGGAGAAGACGGGGCCGAAAGTTACAACGCGTGAAATCTGGAATTGGCGCCGCATTTTACACGTGTCCGTGTTTGTGTCCGCGCGACGGACACATATGCGGACGTGAGACGTCCTAGTTTCTGTCCGCGTACGGACACATTTGTCCTAGCGAGATCTGTTTGTGTCCGTGTTTCTGTCCGCGTACGGACACATATGTCCTAGCGAGATCTGTTTGTGTCCGCGTTTCTGTCCGCGTAGGACACAATCCCTTGTTTCCTGTCTGCGTTTGCATCCGCGTAAGGACATGAGTTGTCCGCGTTTGTATCCGCGTGGGGGCTACGCGGACACATGTATTTCATCTCATCTTGTTCTGTAAACTTTGACAGGCTCCAGATTCTTCGTTTGAGCTCCGTTTTTAGATCCGTTTGCGCCTATGCGTTTGTCTCTTCGTCTTCTTTGCTCCTAGCTTGGTTTTCCTCATGTTTAACCAATAAATCTGTAATATAACAAATAAAATAAACTAGAGGAAAACTAACCAAAGTGGAGAAATGAGCAAGAAAAGTGCTATTATAATATATGAAATACACCCATAAAACATGCTCATTTGGACACTTATCATCTCGTTTTTTTAATTTTAATGGTTATTAAACCTTCATTAATATTTTATTATAGTTATATATCAACTATAATTTTACAATTTCATTTAACCACTTAAAGTCACGTTTTCGGGTTTTTTGAAAAACGTGATTTAAAGTTTTGTTTGCGTTTTTACCCACTATATGGATCCGTTTTCTTCGGAAATTTTCCCCACATGTTCTTAGTGTGTATTTAGGGTATAAAAATATTTTTATAACCTAGTTAAGGTTATATACCTCCTATGGTTACATAACACGTGTTATCACATTTTGTGACTTTTACGCGTTTTCCTTTTTCTTTTGGCTTTACTTTCTTCGCCAATATTCCTAAGGACTTAATTAGCCTTCAAAAATTATAATTACATGATTAATTAACACATAAAGGTTTGGGGTATTTCAATCTACCCCCTTAAAAGAACTTTGTCCTTAAAGTTCCACAATTCCTATGCATTACTTAATTAGAATACAGGGATTACTTTTGCAACATAAATCTCACATATCACAATACACTTGATATAAACAATTAGACTCAAGGGTCTGGATAATGTACACTGCACATAACACACAACATGTCATTGCATGTTTAACAATAAAAAATACTCTTTTATACTCTCTTCATGGGCTCGGTCCAAAGGCTACAAGACGACTCAATCTTCGAGTCCATATCAAGTAATACACACTGTGATCTCGCAGGTACCGGTCGCGATGGACACTTATGCTTTCTGGTCCCCGGTCCTTTAGAAGATCAAAACAATCACATACATTTTGTTGTATTCTCCTCATGTCACCGGTCCGAAGACAAAAGGCTCATACGTCCTCGGCTCGTGAGCGAGACTAAATAACAGAAAATCCTTTTTACGAGGCTAAGTAGAAGAAAATCTTTTATTTGAAAATACCAATTGAATATCTTTTGTGAAAACGTAATACAACTCCAAGTCCAATTTATGCTAATTGTATCTTTTCTTAACATGATTATTTGTGACCACTTATAGGGAGCTTCAAGAGTCATCCAACCCTGATGTGATCAGCATCAGTGTTGAACTATCCTTCCACCCCAATTTGTGTTCAGTTTTCCTTGATCGCATACAAATCAAGTTCCACCTCCCACTTCAATTTCAAACCAGCAACTAATTCAAACATTTTCCATTTTCTATCTTTTAATCCTTTTAGTGATAATCACACCATCAAATAGTTCAATTATTTCCATTGCCTATCTTTTTAATCATTCTAGTCATAATCAGAAGGCAATACATCTCCAAAGGATGGAACTCTGTCGATCAATAATTCTCAATTCGCCTCTAATCAACTTACCTAGGGAATCCAATTCTCACTAGGTTCTTTATCAGTTTCATACTTATTCATACATCACAATACTATATATATTTTGATCAAAATCACAATACACAATACCCTATTTGGTCTCAAATAAACATGTACTATCGGGGTTTTAGTTCCCAAGAGTTTCTCTACTCCCTTACACTTGTACTCTCACACCAAGGTTAACAAGGTAGGTATGTTTTACATAAATGGTATTCGCATCACCTGTGTGCAATGACCATAATTATACTTATGAGTGAATACATATGTTGATATAAAATACACATCAAGCATTAAAACAATTTCTTTATGGTATGCACACCATAGTTCATGTACACTTGTACGTAAACATACGCTAAGCGATTTTTCACTCTACCCCCCTTAGAAGGGATTACACCCATGTAATCTATCACTGGACATTGCTTTAAAATGTTTTGTCGTCATGAAGTGTTTTAACTTCCACACGGTCTATTTTATAATGCAATCTGGTTAGAGGATCTTAACCATATTGGCGGTTTAGTCCCTGAACCAAGAATTCTCATTGGAATTTGTTTAACTCATAACCGGTTTGGTTCTAGCCTAAGAGGCTTCAAGGCATATTCAATTTTGAATCGTGGGCCCACTAGCTTCTGCTGCACGACCCTGATAACTTTAGAGCTTAGTTCACCCTTTTATTATTCTTAATGTATTGTACATCTCCCATTTATCCCTTTTATATTGGGAATAACGGTTTCCCAACCGACGCGTGGTATTTCTTACCGTATGTGAACTCGATGAGTTATAGATTTTCTATTCCATTCTCTATTGTGTATCTCTGTGTTTATTCAGTTTGTCTTTCCGACTTACTGTCAGTTGAGGTCGAGCTACTACCAAATATGTAGTGCTCCCTCTATTGTTTCCAACACTTGAGGTATATTATATACCTATATTTGGTATTCAGTGCTACATAGTCGCTTATTCCTAATCATGCGTCCTTATTTGGTTCTATACAAGTATTCGTTCATTTGTACGACCTTGCATTTCCTATGCATCGGTCCTTATAGCGTTTATAAGTTTCTTTCCTCCTTTGTTGCGGTGGGGTTCAACTACTGTGACGGTTGGTATTTCCAACGGTTTTGTTTCTAGGTCTACACTTAACTGACTTGCGTCATATTCACGGGTGTGTTTGCACGACTTCTGTATCCAGTACGGGTTGGTTATTTAGCAATCAGGTACTATTGTCTCAAGGCTTATTACTTCTGTTATCAAACTGATCCTCTAGGGATACACTTCCAGTTCCTTATGCAATTGCAATAGGAATACAAACCGCGTTCCTATGAGATCTTTGTCACATAGTACAGGCTACTGACTTTACTGCCCAGTCTATTTACCATCATTTACCTTGCATCTACACTGAGTCTAACCCATAATTCTGCTTGTTCTCCTTACCATTTACATATAATGGTCGCATGTTGCACACCATGTTCTTATTCCTTATACAGTACTGATTTACATGGCATCCCCTATTACGTTAGCTTCCGCTCATGTACTTACGTCATTCATACTACGACTCGCCACTTACTTGGCTGATTACTGAATATACTATCCTTTATATCTTTATGCTCCTTGAGCGTTGCTCACTCTACAGTCCGCATTGTACACCTATTGTGTTGGCTTCTAAACCTGACTACCGTTTCGGTTTTGCTCATTGCTATAAAGCTTCTCTCATATGCTAGTCTTGGAAATCTCCACATACTCAAGCTTCGATTTATCAGATGAACAACTGAGGTGTCCTCTTTTATCTAGGGGTGAGCATTTGGATAATTCGGTTAACCGAAATCCAATTATAAAAAAAAATTGGATTTCGGTAAATTCGGTTTTTAACCGATTTATCCAAATTTTGATCAAAACCAAATTAACCGAAATCCAAATTATCCAAAATCCAAAAAAATTTTAACTTCAAAACCGAAAACCGAACTGAAATCCAAAATTTCCTTCAGTTCGGATGTCAATTAACCGAATTTAAAAAAAACTGAAAACCGATTTTATAAATCGGATTTCAGTTAACCAAACACATTTTTTAGTTTCATGTTGATCATTAGCAGCAGTAATAACCATAAGCTGCTAGAAAATTGTGAATTCTCTAGTTTCCAATTCATCACAGTAGGTACAGAAAGAACTCACTCAAACATTAGACTAGTTACATCAAACTAGGGGTGAGCAGCGATGAACAATCTTCCAATACAACCAGTTATATATAATTAATTTGACGAAAAAAGAATAGTATGACATTATATAATTGAAGGATTGGAGCAATATACGAGATAACGTTTTGAATTTTAACGTTCTGTTTGTCATGTTTAAAGAGTATTAACTATTAAGGAAATTTAGGGATTTTCTTTTAAAAAAAGTTAGGATAATTCGGTTAACCGAATTTTACAGGGTTAAAACCGAATTATCATTCGGATATACGAATAACCGAAATTTTAATTCGGTTTTAAAATTCGGTTAAAAATCCAAAAAAAAATCGGATAATTTGGATTTTGGATAAATCCAAATTATCCAATCCAAATGCTCACCCCTACTTTTATCATTACAAGTTAAATGGGATACCCTTAGGAAATTTCTAGGTATTTGGGTCCCGTTCTACGTACAATTATTGTATTTTAATAGGTGAAAGCCTTTTCTGAAGGGTCCGCATTTGCACCTCTCCAAAGCCTCACAAACAATGAGAGGTTTCCCTACCCTTATAAGGTGTGGTTCGTTCTCCGCTCTATTCACTCATATAACACAATCTCTTCTCTTACTGGTGCCATTTCCGGCAATTCTCCTTATGACTTAATTTAGGTTTTGTAACTGTTTGGATTTACACATTGCATTTGGTTCACGGCTTATTAGGAGCCACGTTGCCTCAAGCACTGCTTGTTGCAGGCTGTTTACACAAGTTCTTACTTTTCCGTATACCATTAAATGGTTTGGAGGTTACACTGGGCTCCATGACAAGGTTGTAGCATCATGCTTCCTTTCATGGGGGCCCGTTAGATAATATCAGGTTGCTCTTTAGGCAATTTAGGGTATCTCCTGTTAAGTGGATTACCCTTCGGTGTATAAACTGGGTATTTGTTTCAACTCTTGTGTTCTTGTCACAATATTTCGTTCAACTGTTGTTGACTCAGACACCTTTTTCAGGGTTATTTCTGGGTGCTGTTAAGTTACGCCATTTCATCTGGCTTTATCTAGGAGTGTGTACAGTTATTACACCGCCTTGCGGTACTGTATTTCAAACTGTCCCGTTCAGGGCTATGATGTCTCCCGATCTCGGGTAGGTCATTGAAGCTTCCGTCTTTGCGTTCTTGGCCGGGTTTAATATCCTCTTTCATGAAGCTCGATATTTCCCAGTAGTCTTGGTGATTGTTTATGGGAATTTCCGTCCCATTCATTGAACATCGACACACCACTGATAAGCATTGCCTTGCCCTTTTTAGGTTGGTATACATTTTAGCAATCATATGTTTCCTTGAGTTTCTTGAGACATGTCAATTGTCTGTACTTATTAGTCAGTGCACTTCGCACTTCCTGACTCTTAATCATTTTCCTGAAATGAATTCACTAATTCCTTTAGTCTCATTAACTTAACTGAATCCTTTACTTCAATCGTTCGATGGTCTGAATTTTTTACTGCTGACCGTAGTACGGAGTCGACTACTTCCCGTGTTCGTTACACTACTTGTATACATATGTGGGGCACCTTACTGATACATTACTACATACCTGACTAACTCATGAATGAGTCTGTCAGGCCCGCAAGCTCCTCTGGAGTGCGGTCGTCCCACATTTCATTTTCGTACACTCCTAGTGTCCGTCACACGCCTATGTGAAGTATTCTTTGTCAACTCCTCTTATATCGTCCTATGATAATGCATATTTGGTGCTTCCCGAACTTAATCAAGGGAGATTCAACTACTGTGCTCTTAGGTATGTTCTACCTTCTTTTGTATTTAGTATGGGTTTTGTCTTCTCCTTCGAGTTGATACCCTCGGGTTATCCGATTGTCGTCAGGTTGTTCGAAAGTGAAGTGGGTATAACTTACTACTGTGTGGCGCTGAGGCCGGTGTAGGTCTTCTGGTTTTGGTTTCAAAGAAAATCTGAAGTTTGATAGAAGTTTGAGCTTAAAGAAGATTCGAAATGAATATGAGTTTAGGAGAAAATTTGGAGTGAAAGAGGGATTGAAATAAATCTGAGTTTAAAATAAAAGTTGGGTTTAAAAGAAAATTCTTCATGGTATTCAAAATGTCTTCACGCCTTGACCGAGTCTAGCTTCTCGCTGACTGGTATATCCATATACAAGGGTTAGGCTATTAAGCCCTTCCAAGATTTCACTCCTCAGTTCTTAGGATTCGTGATCCCATAATTACTTAATTCACCATCATGGTACTTTACCAAGCACTTCCAAATCGTTAGAAGTTTCTCCGAGTAGCCCTGTTACAGTAGCACTTGCCATGGCAAGTGCGCCATGCCGGTTGGCTATCGGTTCAACACATACCGGTTGCGGTATTGTTTCCCGGTTGCGGTATTGTTTCTGCCTGCACCGTATTAGGTAGTCTTGTTGGCACTTCCTTGGATCTTTTAGTCTTGATAATAAATCTTCTGAGCGACTCTCATTGGTCTTGACATGGTAATCATAAATTAGAGTGACTCTTCACTCTCAGAGGCCCCTATACGTTTAGCTCTGTGTCATTCCTTATTGCCCGTCTCCACACTTTTACTGTGGTTACCGAGGCTTGATTCTTGTTTAGGCACTACTTAGTAGTCCTATTGGTGTATGTTACGTAAATATTTTCGTAGTCGTCTAGGCTTGTCAATCAGGATTGTAATCCCTTGGACGTGTAGGTTTGGAGTTACCCACTTCTGACTAGTTCCTTAGTCAGTTAATGTACCGTTGGTGGTATTGTCTAACAACTGCGGTCCCGTAGACATGTGTCTCGGGTTTTGTTACTTCTCCATTTTCCGCTTCTTTGCACAGTTAGTGCTTTCATTCTTACTGGCCGGGCCGGGCTCCCTCGACTACTAGGCATGTCAACCCAGGCTACCGGAAATTTCATTCTCCTATGGGTAGGATTTACAATCTTCCGCTATTAAGTGTGGGTAATGTTGTTCAAACGAGAACCATCTCCAGAAGTTCCACTTCTTGGAATCTACCGTATGATAGGTTCTTTTTCTTATTTAGAAATTTTACATAACTGCCAGATCGGGTTTTCCCGAGTATGAGAGGATTTTCCATCTCTCTGGCATTCTTTTCCGAATTATAAAACAGGGGATGTGGAGGGCGGGAAGGATATTGTAGGTATCCAGTACACACTGGTAACTCCTAACTAGCATATCTCTCACGCTACCACTCAACCCTTAAACCCAAGTCTTTAATTCTAACTCGGTACTCCCTAAGCTCGGTAACTCCAGTCAACAGAGCGATACTTCGCTCTGATACCACTTTTTGTAACACCCCAACTATAAACTCCATACTTAACGACTAATTGCAGCAGTAATTCAACACAACACTTAACTTAATCATTGGGTGTTACACGCTGTTAGCCACCCACGTGGCTAACAAGGCTATTACTTACAAAACGTACCGGTCTGATGGACCAGATTCCCGAGCATTTATACATTACAATCCATTCCCTTTTAAAACCGAGTCAAACACATTACATTCCAAACTGTACCGAGTCTAATACATTCTATTGCCGATATCAATATTCGGTCTTACACCACTTACAATACATAAGCAAATTTAAAATAACTACCCATGCCAAGAAGCTATCCTCGTCCTACTCTCGAACGGCTACCAACTCCAACGTACCTGAAATGTAATGGGTGGCCCCAAACGGGCTCAGCACCTTTGCTGGCATGGTAATCGTGCAGCCCGCATACTACCGGGTCATGCACAACTAATTGTCGTCTGAGCATGCAGTTGATTATATTTAAATCATGCATGAAGAAATATAAACACAATACAATCAACAGGTAATCAACACTGAAATACATTCATCAAGTATAACACATTAACATTTATAGAATCACATTATTTGGTCTTTAGACCATGAGGGCTTTTACTTCAAAAGCTTAATTCTTATTGGTTAACACTTATCCATTTTGTTCGAGCTATAACCCTCTACTTCTCATACATAAACTTGGTATTGTTTTCGATAATCACATACACGTACATCTCAACATTCGTCACACAACAATACACATACAACTTAACTCCGGAACGGGTCTCGTGAGGGACCGGGGTAAGAGATTAGTCAACTTTTATAGAGCCTAGAGGACGATTGGTCCTCACGTCAAGCTCGATACATAACACATTGTCATTCTGTTTATCGAACGAATAACTTACACAAGGTGTGTCGGATCTAGAGGACCCAAGCACACCGTACACAAATCCCCCTAACCCCGAGCATAAGTCAAGGCAGGAGAGCCAGCTATAGGCTCGTGGGAGATTGAATTCCAAGAAGGAAAACAACCATACACGGGAGAGAGTTGAAACTGATATAGATATCAACTCCCATACATACGCGCGCGACCGGAACTACCGGATTCCTCACCCCCCAAGTTATACATTGGTTGGAAGCTCCCTCCATGGGACTTATCACATCATATCACATTACATTATGGTTATCCAATTCCAGTTACACACTCAAGGGAGGTACACACATTTACACACAATAATAATACGCAATTAACACATGAATAGCCGTAGTTAGAACGTTCCCGTAGGTTGGGACGTTAAATCTGAATACCGATCTCTTATGTGATCCTACAATCGGTTAGCTACGGTTTAGCACATACTCGAGGTTAAACGGTATCGGGGACAAACACGGCACATAAATGAATTACTGTAAACTCATTACATGCTTAGTCTTATAAATTCGTAAACATCCAGAAAAACAAGTTGGCATACAAGCCGGTGTAACCTGGTAGAACATAGGTTGCAAGAAAACCATACATGTCACCGAGGATTTACTCTAACGTGTCATCTCACGCTCTTCAGGTAATTCCCGAACAACTAGTATTATTTCAAATGTTTCTATTAACATCAAGATCTTACGTTATGTAAACTACTATTACTCCTGTACTTAACCCCGTTGTCCCGTTGTCTTATTTTTACTCATATGGTTTTAAGTTTCAACTTCCACATTCTTTCTACACTTGTTTATACCCCTAATGACCTTTACATGTCATTAAACAAGTCTTAATTATCATCTAAAACCATCATCAATCAATTCCCCATCGTTAGGTTGCTTAAAATCACATTCTGGGTCTAGACTGGTTCGGGTTTGTGTCCGGGGTTGCAAACCCGGACCTATCCCGGAATTCACATTCTGCCATGTTTTTTACACTGGTCCAGGTTTGTGACGGGGTTACAAACCCGGACCAACCCCTGAGACAAGTTTCTAGCTAATTTTTGAGGTGGGCCGGGTTTGTGTACCTATTTACAAACCCGACCAAGTCCGGAACTGTAAAATTTGACAGTTTTTGAAATCTAATCGCACCTTAACTCTCACCCAATCGTTTCCTAATCATTCCACATTTTCCAACCATGTTATAACACCTTAAACATGCTCTAAACCTCCTTAAATCATTGATCAAACTTTTACCCAACTCTTGCTTAATTCTACAATTTTGCACTCTCATTTCTCATTCTCTACACATCATGCACATCAGTGCACTCTCCAACCATTCCCATGATAGCTTTCAACCTTCTCCTAACCATTTGACCATACTACATTCATTCCTAGTCTTTTGCACTCTCAATACCTAAGTCACACACCATTTACAAGGTCAAGCACACTAAGCTCTTTCCTAAAATTTTAAACCACCAAGAACATCAACTTTGCTACAGATTTTTACACCACTCTATTTACTTCTCCAACTAACACCCCAAGGTGCTTAGCTACTCCAATTAGTCTCTCCATACACCTAGTTGGCCCTAGGTAGCATCAACTCACCAAGTCACCTAAATCTCTTAGCTTTCTACAGAAAATTTGTCTTAACTTCGTTACTATACTTACACATCCACAATTTCATCACCTCCATCACCTGGACCAAAACATTCCCAATTCATCACCCATTCACATAAATCAAACTCAACTAGCCAAATCCATAATGGATTCTACCAGCACACAAGGTTCAACACATTTACATAAACCTTCACAAAAAACTTCAACTTAAATACCTTGGCACTTAGGCCCTTAATTCAAAACACAACTCACCATTACACCAAACACTAAACATCATTACAAAATTTCCTCTTATATTCACTCAACACATTTCCAACACAATTTTTGATTAATTCATTTAAATTACCCAACCCAATATTCTAAAACAAATCAAGGTAGTCATTAAGGTGAATTGTTTACCTTAATCTTCCAAGTTATCTTTTTCTCTCCTCCTCTTCTTCCTCATGTCATTTTTCGGCCAAGGAAGCAATGCACCCTTGCTAACCTCTAGCCAATATTCAAATGGGGCAATGAGTACTAATTATCATACCTAGATTCATGAACTAATCTAGTATACAAGAGGAAAATGCTTAGAGCACATAATTTAGGGTATTACCTTGTAACCCTAGACTTGAGTTTTGGTCAATCAACATAGCAAGGCTCCAGCTGCTAATTTGAATGATAAAACCAAGCTAGAATGGGAGCAACAATGGAGGTTCAAAGCTGGGTAAATTGGTCAAGCTAGGAAATGGAGAAAAGATGAGTATTTTTGGATTTTCTTACCTTGGAACAAAGAGGATGTAGCCTAGCTCAAGAAAATGTGATTTCCTATTCAAATGGGCTATACCCATGGTGGTAAACTTTGAGCTTTTGGAATTTTGTAAAGAGCACTAGGTAGCTCTTGATGAGGGGAGCTCAAATATGTAATTTATTTTTGATTTGGAGCATGGAGTTGGCTTGAGCAAGCAAAGAAAAGAGGGAAGCCATTGTTGGAGCTTCAAAATCATTAGAGAAGGAGGAGGAAGAAGAAGAGAGCAGAGTGGGTCTGGGTAGGAGGGAAAAAACGTGCGTGAGGGGGAGGAAATGAGAGTGAGAGGAGAGAAAAGATAAAAGTGGTATATGTACTTTTTCACTTTATGTTTTTGTTTTATTTCAACCAATAGAAAACTAGCTAGTTTATTAGTAGAGAGGGGAGCTGAGTTACATAAAAAATCGGCCCCACTGTTATTTAAGTAAGGGCGTTTCTATCTTTTCGCAAGAAACACTCGTTAAATTTCCCAGTTTGGCATTATTCATTAATCGGCCCATTTTCTGGATTTTTCTCGTTTCTTTATTTTAATGGTTCTTAAACCATCATTAATGTTTTATTATAGTTATATGATCAACTATAATTTTTTCTAGTTCATTTAACCACTTAAAGTCACGTTTTCGGGTTTTCTTGAAAAACGTGATTTAAAGCTTCATTTGCGTTTTTACCCCACTATATGGATCCGTTTTCTTCAGGAATTTTTACCACTTGTTCTTAGTGTGTATTTAGGGTATAAAATATATTTATAACCCTAGTTAAGGTAATATACCTCCTATGGTTACATAACACGCGTTTTCACATTTGTGACTTTTACGCGTTTTCCATTTTCTTTTGGCTTTACTTTCTTCTCCAATATTCCTAAGGACTTAATTAGCCTTAGAAAATTATAATTACATGATTAATTAACACAAAGGTTTGGGATATTTCACACAAACAGGGTTTTATCAACTTCACCTCTTGTGAAACCATTCCCAATAGGTAGGACGATGTCGTTCATACTATGGTCGTGGAGCTTGCTTCACACGTAGAGAGCTTTCAAGCTTGAAGACCATGTCACCACTCTTTTGTCCTAAAATCCTGAAGGTTTTTGATAAGTTCTAAACATATAGACTTTTTAGGGTTTAAATACCTTATAACTTGCAACACTTTAGGCAATGTTTTCCACTTACTATGTGAATTTTCTTGGATTTATGTTTTTGATATGAACTGGTATATTTTATGTATGAAATGCAGAAAAAGGTCTTGGAATCACATAGTACACTTCACAGCTTCACAACGCAACAAACGGAGATCAAATCGGAGTCCGGACGAAGAATTTATTTGCAAAATAAAACAGGTCCGAAACTTGCAAGTTCGGACCATTTTTGGAAAAATCATACGCGATGGAATAGTACTGTCCGAACTTGCAAGTTCGGACGCAAGTTTCGGACAGCACTAAAAATCCAGCAAAATGACCGCGTTGTGAAGGAAAAGAAGAGTTTTTCTCTTCTTTCCTTCCACGCCCAATTCACACGCCTTCCCCTTCCCTTCTACCTTATTTTCTCTATAAAAACACCTACACCCCAACACAATTCATATCTCATTCCACCCCCAAACTTATGCCATTTTTCCTCCACAAAATTACCATTACCTCTCCAAAAATCATACATCCCATCTACATAATGTCCACATAAATTCCATACAGCACCTCATCCTATAAAACATCCATTTCCATACCGTTATTCTGTCCAACCTCTGTCCAAAATATTAGCAGTCAAAATAGTGGAGTTGAATTAATTATCTTTTCCAGATGATTTCTTTTACTTCTTATTCTGTCTTCTTTTTAACTATGTTGGGCTAAGAGAATATACTCCGGGTGAAGGTTAAATTATAGTTTGTTTAATTATGTAATCTATATTTTTACCGGTTTAATTTAATACAGTTTGTTACGATTAAAGCTTATCTCTCGCCTTTTTAATAAATTTCATGAATTTATTTAAATGCTCTACAAAGTCTATTTTGATCAGATTAGTGATAAATAGACAGGTTAATTAATCGATAAATCTGTGGAAAACTTATTTTGATTAAAAAAGTAAGTATTTTCAGTTGCAAAATATAATTCCTCGCACTTAATCCGTTTACATGTGTTTTGCTTGAATCTAGATTAGACCGAGCATGTTCTGGTAAACGAGTCCTTTGAGTCTATGATTTAGTCCTCAAGATAATAACAAGAATTTTGCCAAACTATCACAATAAAACTGGTAGACATAGCATAAAAGAGCAGACTATATAAACCTGAACCCAGAGTCCCGTTTAATTTATCTTTCACTCAATTAATTTTATCTGCTATTTTAGTTTATAAAAACAAGTCAATTAATTCCCCCCTTTTGTGACAAAGCTTAGGTATTATATTATTTCACTATAAGTCCCACAGTTCGATATCCGGTCGCTTCCACTGTACTATACTACTACGACCGGGATTTTGTTTGCAGCCCGTAAGGTATTTTGAGTTTTTAATTTCTTTTTCATTTGTTTTAAATACGTCAGTTCCAACCACTCACATTATCTTGTCTGCAAAATGGCGCCGTTGCCGGGGACTTGATTTATTCTAGTCCCTAAAGCCCCGGATAATTCATTTGCTATATTATAATATTTTGTTTATACTATTTTGTTTGTTGTTTATTTTATCTCTACTAATTTCTGTCATTTAATTATTCCAGCAATTTAAATATCATATTAATTACAGTCATTTATTTTTCCAGTCATTTAAAATTCCTGTCATTTAGTTTCCAGTTATTTAAATTTTCATTGTCCTTTAAATTTCAGTAATCTAATTTCTGTCATTTAATTTTATGTCATTTAAATTCCAGACAATTTAAATTCCAGTTCTTTATTTAATTGTCATTTAAATTCCAGTTCTTTATTTTCTAGCATTTAAATTAAAGTCATTTAAATTCCCTTGTTATTTAAATTCCAGCAATTTAATTCTGCCCTTTTTTCTTTATTTTATTTTATTATTTTCATTTACTTAAACTGAATTTATTTTTATTTCTCTTAGGTTTATTTAATTTCAGTTTATGTACTCTTGTTTAAATTCCCCCTCCATATTTCTTTCTATTTCTATTTATTTTATCACATCACAGTTTCTTTTGCTTTTTAAGTGGTGAATGCCTTTTACCAGGTCACACAACCTTCCGGATAATATTAATAATCATACGGTTAGCTACATCTCTAAGATCGAGAGAACTTTTCTGCGCACTTTAAGGCAGAAACAATCTGAACAAAACACAACCACCAGGAAGCAGACATGACATCTTCACCAGCTACAGTTCGTAACATCAACAGGCCATCTAATCAAGGACAACAGCCCGCCATCGTCCTTCCCCACCTTACCCAATCCGAATACGATGAGTGGCAAAAGCAGAAGCCATATCATCAGATCCGATGCGTGAAGGAGTTAGACATGTTCGATGGCTCTAGTCCTGATGAAGCTCTGTTGCATGTCACCAAGTTTTTGCAGCATGCCAACAGTCTAACCGCGACAAACGCAGTACTCCAGTACGCGAGACTGTCCCTGTTCCCTCACAGCCTGACGGGAAATGCGAGTAAATGGTACCACAGCCTTACACCAAGTACCATTGGTACTTGGGATGATATGGCCACCAAGTTCTACGACAAGTTCCTGCCCCCGAGCCGAACGTTAGAAATAATTGCTGAGATCTACAATTTCAAGCAGCCAGGGTCCGAAAACATCTATGAAACTTGGGACCATTTCAAAGGACTGCTACTGACGTGTCCTCACCATGGTCTCACCAAAGAACAATTATCTCAATTATTCTACAAAGGCTTAATCAATCAATGCAAAACAATGGTACTCTCCTCTTTAGGTGCTGATATTTTAAAAAAGCTAGGAGAACAGTTTCTGAATGGGATAGAGTCCCTCTGTGAAGAGATCAGAGACTGGGCTACGGGCGGATCAAGAGGCAGCACTCCTGGCTTATACAATATAGGAGAAAGTGACAACAAGTTCGACCAGCTGATGAGAAGCCATGAGCAACTCATGGAGAGCAATGCGCAGCAGGCGACAAAGGTAAGCACCCTGCAAAAAGTTGTCGAGCAGATGGTCATGAACTCCTACCCCCAACAAGCAAATTCGACAACTTCTCAATCATCTACAACCCCTCCAGGCTATGCTCCTCTATCCCTATCATCTCATGATGTTTCTTGTTCGCAATGTGGTGGGCCACACTGAAATACCCCAAACCTAAATATGCTAAGTAAACATCAAATTATGATGTAGTAAGGCTAAAATATGCCTTAGAATGATTGGTAGACAATTTGAACCAAGGAAAACACAAGAAAACGCCTTAAGGGCAATTTGGGCAAAAACGTGCTCTAAGCTTGGAGTGACTTTGATTAGCACCCAAATACCATTATAAGACTTTAGTAATATGCTAATGGAAATTTTAAATCAATTAGCAAAGAAAACCAAGCTTGAAAACAAGTTAAAACACAAAATGTGCTTTAAGGAGTCTTAAAGCACATTTTTGAAAAATTGTCTTGTAAATGGGTTTTGAGTGGCTAAATGTCCATAATTACTCTTTAATTAACATGTGTGATACTTAGTATCACCTTAGGAGGTCTAAATCAATGGGAAATAAAAAATTTCACAAATAAGTGCACTAGTTTATGAATAGTAACCAAATAATGCCTAGTTTAGTCTTTAATCAATTAAGTCTAATTAGTTGGTCAAACAAGACCATGACTTGCCTTAATTAATAGGGGGGCGGTTTTCTAAGGGAGGATGAGTCACCATGAGTAGCCAAATAAGAAAGGAAAAGAAGATTAAAGTAAAAGAAGTTACTATTTGTTTTTATAAAGCAAATATCTATACTAGCCTACCCTTTCTCCTCTCTTCTTCATTTCCCACCTTCACCCACGGTTTCTTCTTCTCCTCTCCTGCTCCAAGACCTAGAGGGCTGCCTCCATGGGTGCTCCATCTTCAAATGCTCACCAAACCTTCATTTTAGCTCCAAATCCAAAAATAAGCATAGATTTGTCTTAGTTAAGTCAAGGCCTTCCTTTCTATCTTTTCAAATCATTCAAAGATCCATTTCGGTGCCAAGAGAAAACTCCATTGATGGAGGAAAATCAAGTTTGAAGAGCCCATTTGGTTCTCCATTCTCTCAAGGTAAAGAATATGTAAGAAAAACCATGTTTCCATCATTTCTTCTTCATGACCGAAAATTACCTTCTCATGAAGCCTTGTTTTATCCATTGTTCTAGCTTGATTCTATTCTCCAAGGGCTAGAGGAGGTCCTACTTGATTCATATCCAAGCTTGTTTTGAGAATCCAAGGTAAAGCATTCAATTTAATACCTTAGAACACATTGTCAACCTAGGGTTTACTCCTTAAGGTTAGTGTATTATTTAGCACTCATGAGAGCCAATGTATATTGATTAGAACATTGGCAAGGGAGATTTAAATGGTGGCCGAGATTCCCAAGGGAAGAAGCCTAAGGATGAAGTTGAGAGAAACTTGAGAAAACAAGGTAAATTACTTACCTAATGGTGGTTTAAGGTTTAAGGGATGGTAATTAGATAAGTACTAATGTAGCTTAAAGCTTACATTATGTAATGGGTTAAATAACCTAGGAAAAAGAATTTAAACAAGCTTGTGAACTTGTGACTAAGGAGCCAATGGGGATGAGTTAGTAATATAAGTTTAAGATGGATTTTAAGAGCATTATAACTACTATGAGATTGATGGGTGTATTTGCAGGTTGAAAGCTTTTATATGTGGAAATTCAGTGTTTAAGTTTAAGTTATTTAAGGGCCTAAGAGCCATGTCATTTAAGAGCCTTAGTGCTATGCAATTTAAGATTATTGCAATGTATTGAGTTTGTTGTGAATGAGTTGGTTTGAGTGATAAAGTATGATGAGAAAGAGCTTGATGTGTGTGAGATGGTTGAATGAGGAAAACAATGCATTTAGGCATGATAATGTACTAGAGAAGCTATGGCGAAATATGAGTAGAAAACAAAGTGTTTAAGTGGTAGTGGTGAGTTAATATGCCCTAGGACTCACTAGGGATCATTATGAGGAATTTGAGTGGAAATGGGTTAGCTAAGGAGTTCTTGAGGTGTAGAATGACCTAGAACTGTCTAGGAGGAATTAGAGGATTGGTGGGTGTATTAAACACACCAAAATCATGGTATGAGGAATGTTAAGACTTGAGGAAATAAAGTATAATGTTTTGAGGTGGTCTAGGTATGAACTTGAGGATATAACAATGAGAATTTTGGGAAGTTTGTGTAAGTAGTGATGATGCTAGTAGTGGAACAATAAGGTTTTAGTTTAGATGGTAATGAGTGGACTTAGGTGATGGGAGTTAAGATTGAAGGAGAATGTTGTCGATTGTCGAGGAAATTGACTAGGAATGTATAAGAGTTTAAGATTATGAGAATGGTGGGTAAATTGAGTAAAAGAGATATAGATGTCTAAGGAGGGTGTAGGAAGGTTAAGGTAAAGAAGAACAAGGTTAAGGTGCTAAGAGGATGGGAAGAAATGTTTAGGTATGCCCAAGAGTTTAGGAATGATGAGTAACAAATGGAAAAGAGAGGAATTGGTGCATGGATATGCAAGGTGACTTGAGGAAGTTTTGGTAAATGAACTGAAGATGGAAAGTAATGCTTATGAAGTGCTCAAACTGTTAAGGAGGGAACACTTGGGTTGGTTGAAGTTTGGTAAGGTTACAAGTTGGAAATGTAAGGAATTATATGATAAGTGTTAGAAGTGTTTGTAAGAATTTAGTAAATGTTTAAGAAGATCTTTGGAAGTTGTTTTGGAGAGTTTGGTGGAAGTTCTAAGGTGAGTTTAAGTGCCTAGATGGTATTAGGACACATGGGGGAACTTGTGTAGAAGTTTGGAGTCAAATGGGAATTTAGAAACAAGGTTCTGGAGCCGACCGACCTTAGGGACCGGACCTGCAAGGTCGGTCGAGCTCAGTTTACACTACCGGAAAGAGTTTCTGGAATCGACCGAACTTGGGGACCGGACTTACAAGTTCGGTCGGGCTTGTATTTTGTATACGAATTGAGTCTCTGGAATCGGCCGAACTTGGGACCAAACTTGGCAAGTTCGGTCGGGCTTAAATATCCCACGGGGAAACTCTCGGGAATGGACCGACCTTGGAGACCGGACTTGCAAGGTCGGTCGGGGTAAAATTTTCAAGCGGTAATAAGTTCTGGAATGGACCGAACTTGGGTAAGTTCGGTCGGTAAGGTCGGTCGACCCTTAAGTTGTAAAAAAAAACCCCTAAAGAGGTTTAGAGGTATTATGGTACCCCATTAAGAGGGCATTGATGATTAGAGGTATAAAGACCTAAGGGATTAAGTTATGTATAAATTTAAAAGTTTAAGGTTAAGTTATAAGAATAAGTTGTAAAACTTAAGAGGTCTTAGGTGGGGAAACATTATGGGTTGAGTAAGTTAATTAAGTTGAATTAAGTTAAGTGATTAACAACCTAAAACTGAATGAATGTTTTAGGGCTTGTGTATTTGGACTCCGGAAGAGAGTAAGCAACCGAACGACCCACGGTGAACGGTACAGTTCTTCTTGTGACCTGCTTGCTAACGAGGTGTCCCTCGGCTTTTGTGCTATTTGTTTTTGTGTGCTCACTAAACAAGATAAAGCATGCAACCGGAATATTATGTTTATTGTATTGTTGTGTGATGTTTGAAAACTAACACAACTTACCGTGAGAACTTACTAACCAACATTTAGTAAGGAATTGAGTGAGACTAAGGAACGCTCCCTAATATTAGTTTGTTATAAACCGAAAGAGGTTAACCAACAAACATTGTCTTGAGACTTCTACTAACTAGAACTTAAGGGGGGAGTGAGGAACCCGGGACTGACTCCGGTCATGCATGCTAAGGAATAAGGGGGTCGGTATCTAAAGTAGATCCGACTTCCGCTTAAGGACTTGTCTTCGGAATTGTTGCCTAGGGTCGGTTGCCGGCTCAGCTACATTGGACATACAGTCCAAGGTAGGAGGCATTAAGATGGTGTGGTAGGATCACCTAAATCCTAAATTATAAGATAAGTTGTTTATTCAACCAACGAAGTTAATAGCTCATTGGCTAGGGTTGCTTTTGACCCGACAAAAATAAACATTGAGGTAAGATACAATCATTTCTATTTAAAGAGTGGTTTGTATTCTAAGATTAAGATAAGGTTTGAGATAAGTTGCAACCATTCCTATTTAAAGGATGGTTTGTATTATAAGACTGAGGTAAGCTACATCCATTCCTTTTTTAAGGATGGTTGTTCTCTAAGACTAAGATTGAGGTAAGATAAGGATGGACTAAGATTAAGAGGAAACATAACTTAAGGAGTGAAGTAATTGACTCACTAATTAAGGGAACGCATTTAAGTCGTTCATTGTGTTTGAACTTTGATTGTTCATAATTGGTTTGTTGTTTATTGCCCCTTCTATTATGTTGTGCATCTAATCAACCTCCATGCTATGGACAATTAGTCGTCGTAGCCACGTTAGCTTGGGGGCCATGAGAGGATCGTACCAGCATTCGTGCTGACCCCCTTTGGGGGCTATTTTTACTACACAGGTGAATGTCAGGAGGCGGCCGTCGCGAGAGTAAGATGGGGTACAAGCGTTACGGGTTAAGTGTGGCCTACGAGTTGTGCATGTACACTCGTATGGCAATTTGAGTTAGGAAGATGTATAGGTTGTGAGGATGGTAAGATTTTTATGTACTAATGTTCGGTATATTCTGTCAATCAGACCGTGGCAAGGTCCTGGAGTGTATTGAATTCCGCTGTGACATTTATATATATGTTGTTAAGTTGTGAAACCACATTTGGATTGAGATGGGATGTTACAAAAGTGGTATCAGAGCGTAGTTACGCTCTGAAGACAAGAAATACCGAACTTAGGAGAATACTGAGGTTGAGTTTGAGTTCTGGGTTAAGGGTTGAGAGATAGAGTGAGAGGTGCGTTAGTCAGGACTCCCCGGTGTTTACCGGATATCCATAGTACCTAGACCGCCCTCCATATCCCTAACCCTGAATATGTGGAACAAACGCCAGAGAGAAGAAAGCCTTCTCTTACTCGGGGAAACCCGATCTGGCAGTTAGTTAACAGTAAGCAAAACGAGAAACATCTTGTTGCACAACAGTTACAGAGAACTTGGAGGTTTAATGGAGCGCAACAGAGAAACAGGCGCTACCTACGGAATTCTATCAATAAAGGAACAGTAATTACCGGCAACATGGGTCGACATGCTACGCAGTCGAAATAACCCGCCATACCAATGATAAGAAAAGCACTAAAGGTGCAATGGGTAAGAAAAGATAAGTGACGTGAGTACCGGACAGTGGTCCGAATAAGCATAGCAATGGGATAATATAAAGCTTAAGGGATAAGATTACTGGAAAGTCCAGTTAAGAACGGGAACTCCAAACCCCATACAATGAAGAAGGTCGCAAATCTGGCCGACATAATGCAAACGACGGTAGAAACTCATACAACTGTACACCAGAATAGGACTACGATGTAGTGCCTAAGGGAGAATCATTACTTAGTAACCACGACAAATGTGTGGAAATGGGAGTGAGGATTAAGACATAAGTAAGTAACATGGGGTTCCATCAAAAAGAGGAACACCCTGATAAGCGACAGTACTGTCAAACGACAAGGAAACTGCCGGATAGTCAGTTATCCAAAATAAGAAATTATCGATGGAGTCCCGAGGACTACCAAATACATGGAAATTAGAAGGAAGTATTACTACCAATGTACTTTGTACCAATAGCCCATCCTGCATGGCGCACTTGCCATAGCAAGTGCTACCACAGTTAAACTACACGAAAAGCCATCATGGCGAGGTAATAGAATGCTACAGTTGTAGTACACACTAATACCGGATTGTAAATCTATAAGAACGGGAGAATGAGACCTTGGAAGGGCCTGATGGCCTGACCATGATAAGATGAGCCGACACACCAGTCAGCAGGGAGCTGAACTTGGACAGAATACTAAACGATATAAATATTAGCAACGGTATAACCTACTACAACAACAACCGACAGTACGACAAGAACATCAATCCAGAACCTCGGAGAGAGGAACCTGAGAGATCACTCAGTAATGCGAGCAAAACACTACGTAGTAATAACGTACAAGGAATGCATTACGGAATCCAATGGAGACCATCGACATAAGAACTTTCAACAAGGATGGGATAAGACTCCCAGATTGATCGCTAAGAATACCAGTAATAAGCATTCTTCAAGGAAGATGTTGGAAAACCCAGAAAACAAGGATAAAAGAAATGAACATAAGATATAACCTACTAAGGATTAAAGATATACAATCCTAACAGAGGGAAGCTCAGAGGACTACCCCCACAGGGCGGGCATAGTCGAGCCGAACAACTGATGAATGACAGCTAATATTGTTTGCCTAACTCATTAACACCCAAGTGTGAACAATCATCAACAGGTGGCGTAGTCAACGGAAGTTGAACGAAGCGTTGAGATGGAAGTATAAGATGATAGGATGATATCCAACTTGGACACCGTAAGGCAAACACCTAATACGAACCTAACCTTGATTGCTAAAAGACATAAGTCTAGTAAAATGACAGTATTTTCGAGGACACTAAGTAACCTCAGATCACCTGAATAAACTTCCATAGTAAGAAGCAGGATGCAGCAACTTACCATGAAACCCGATACTACATTTAATATGAAACCTAACGGTGGATAGTGCTCAAGGAAACAAAAATCTATAAGGATGACCTACGGACGAATAAGAGTACAAGTAGTGAACTGAGGCATTAAGCACTAAGAGCCTACGAGCCAAGGATGTTAACCACATCAGAGCCCGAGGCGCAGTAAGTTGTAAGAGAGCTTATTTAAGCCACGAAGGAACTACAATTCGTAGATGTGAACGGTTACCAAACCTATGACTTAGATTGTGGAAAATATTGCCAGGAAAAGGCACCAATGAGAATAATGAGATAGTACATTAGCAAGGGCGGAGAACGAACCATGCCTTTTAGGGTGGGGATACCTCTCCTTGTTGTGAGGCCAAGAGTGGGAATAAACCCCTCAAAAAGGGCTTTCACTTATTAGAGAAATAATACGTTTGTTAGAGAATGGAAACTGTAAACCTTGAGATTACCTTAGAACATACCAGATACACTTGAGTAATAAGAAGGCTGTAGAGACAGACCTCATATCCAACACCCAAGATTTAAAAATCAGTAATCGTCAGAGATAAACATGGTGGGTGCACAGAATGGCACGTCAAGTGACCAACGCTCAGAAGAGCTTGTGATTAAACGGATGACTTCTTCAGTAACCGGTTAAATTACATGGTAAATAACATCATAAAGGAATGAAAGAACTTAAGAGAGACTGACCTACATACGAACCTGAAATTGAAGCAGAACATCTTCATCACAGTATGACAACCGCCAAACACCGAAATTAGAGAACTCTCAGTGTGTTTACACCAAGAAGGGATTGAATACAAGATAAGATGTTAGAACGAGTGAGTAAGTAGTTGCGCCATCAATGGGCAATATGGTAAAGGCCAACTACCACGGTAGTAGTGGTCGTGAGTACAATATTTATATAAGGGAATTAAGTCATGGTGCGCAGTAAAGCGACCGTTAGGTATGAGCCGTCAAATATTGACACTGAGGCAATTAGATTTATGAGCTAAAACCGTTATAAGTAAGGAAATAAGATGGAAGACGAACTGTGCATTAATGCCAGTAGTCTGGACCTGGTCAGGTAAGATTTCACAGGAAGCACACTACCCATTCCTTAAGGAACTGGAAGTGCATTCCTAGTAGAATAAATGTGAGAAAGAAGATAAGAGGCTCTATGGAAAGAGACCTAAGCTACTAAGAAATTGAGTCAATACGGAATACTGAAAGGAGCTAGAGCATACCATACCCAAGAACACAGTAAATGGATTTCCCTTGATTAACTTCAAGAAGAACAATAAGTGTTATTATGGAACGATGAAAGAGATATCGACAACAGAATCTTCATAATTAGCAATAGCTAACGTGTGACGGACACTATGAGTTTACTAAAACGAGACGTGGACGACTGCACCCCACAGGGCTTGCAGGCCTGACACGCTCATTATGAGTTAGTTGGGTAAGTAGTAATACCAGTAAGGTACCCCATGCATGTAGACGAGTGGTGTAAGGAACACGGGAAGTAGTCGACTCCGTACCACGGACAACGACGCAAGATCAGACAAGAGCGGCTACTACGACAAATAGTCGAAGAGAAGAATTCAGTCAAACCAACAACACAAGGGAATCAGAGAACAAATAATTAAGGACTATGAAGTGCGAAGAGCACGGATTGATAAGCACAGACATTGGACATGTCTTAAAGTGTTAAGGATAAGGCTGTAAAGCGCAATAAGCACTAAACAGTAGTTTCAGATTAAGGGTCATCCTCAGACCAAAGGTCAGTTAGAGAGAACAATTTAGACATTCGAGAAAATGCTAAGAGTATGAATATAAGATCTTCAAGGAGAATGGATAGACGAGTTACAACTCATTAAGGCTGTGTATATAAAAGATAACACGTGTCCACTAGGAGACCAATATTCCTAAACTGTAAGGAGGCAGAAGGATATACAATACTATGAACGATTAGAAAGGCAGTTGCGCCTAAGATTATCAGAGTTGTGCAACGGAAGCTAGCAGATCAGTACCTTTGAGGTTAGACCAAACTAAGTTAAGAATATAGTATAAGTACCGTTTACAATCCTCGATGCAGAGACTAAGTCATTAGCATAGTTATGACCCTCTGATCGAATCGTAAGTGAGATAGATGACATGGAAGCTAGAATGCTTGGTGAGAATTAGACATCTTGAACTTATGTTCAAGAATGATATGGTGTTGATTACGTGGGTGTAATCCATTTTAAGGGGGGTAGAGCGAAAACCGCTAGCGTATGTTTGTGTACTGAGTACATAAACTACGGTGTGCATAGCACAAAAGAATTTGAGAATATGTTTTATATAAACATTTTGAGATAAATTATGGTTATTGCGCACAGAAGATGTGAATACCATACATATTAAGTACCTATCTTGTTAACTCCGGTGTGAGTACAAGTTTAGAGAATTAAGGAAGAGGATTAAGGAGACTTAAGAAATAAGGAACATGTGAGATATGAGTCGATATGGAAGTATGTGTGAGATAAGAATAAGATAACTCTATGAGATATAAGATGGTGAGAATTGGTATGAGACAGTTATAGAACTTAGTAGGAATTTAAGTCTTGAGGTAATTACTAAGAGATGAATTGGGGATGTTTGATGGACTGAGTCCACACCTTGGAGATGTATTGATTACGATTAGAAGAACTAAAAAGATAGAAAATTGGACATGAGTGAATTATTTGGATGATTGAAAATGACGTGGGAGGTGGAACTTGATTTTCTAGGGATCAAGGGAAACCAAACACAAATTAGGGTGGAAGGATAGTTCTACACTGATGCTGATCACATCAGGGTTGGACGATTCCTGAAACTCCCTACCAGTGGTCACAATTAAATCACGCTAAGGATAGAGGCATTAGGATAAAATGAAATTGGAGTTGGTTGTATTTTAATTAGAGGAATTATTCCTCACATGACCTCGTAAAAAGGATTACCTTTTTACTGAGTCTCGCCCATGGAGTCGAGGACGCACGAGCCTTTGTCTTCGGACCGGTGACATGGGGAGAGCAGAGTGTTTTGTATTCTGGCCCATGGTGACGAGGACGAACGAGCCATTGTCTACGGACCGGTGACATGGGAGAATATGTTGGAAATTATGTGAATGTTTTAATCATCAAAAGAAACAAAGAGAATTTTGAGTGTTATACATGCTTAAGCATGTTGTGTGATATCTAGGTATAAGCATATGGCGGATCTAATGATCCAATGAGTTTAAGTATACATAAGTATGATCTATATGATCTATGGAATGAAATAAGACGTGTATTTTAATAAGATAAGGTGCATGGGAACTTTGGGGACAAAGTTCTTTTAAGGGGGGTAGATTGAAATACCCCATACATAAGTATGCTAAGTAAACATCAAATTATGATGTAGTAAGGCTAAAATATGCCTTAGAATGATTGGTAGACAATTTGAACCAAGGAAAACACAAGAAAACGCCTTAAGGGCAATTTGGGCAAAAACGTGCTCTAAGCTTGGAGTGACTTTGATTAGCACCCAAATACCATTATAAGACTTTAGTAATATTCTAATGGACATTTTAAATCAATTAGCAAAGAAAACCAAGCTTGAAAACAAGTTAAAACACAAAATGTGCTTTAAGGAGTCTTAAAGCACATTTTTGAAAAATTGTCTTGTAAATGGGTTTTGAGTGGCTAAATGTCCATCATTACTCTTTAATTAACATGTGTGCTACTTATTATCACCTTAGGAGGTCTAAATCAATGGGAAATAAAAAATTTCACAAATAAGTGCACTAGTTTATGAATAGTAACCAAATAGTGCCTAGTTTAGTCTTTAATCAATTAAGTCTAATTAGTTGGTCAAACAAGACCATGACTTGCCTTAATTAATAGGGGGCCGGTTTTCTAAGGGAGGATGAGTCACCATGAGTAGCCAAATAAGAAAGGAAAAGAAGATTAAAGTAAAAGAAGTTACTATTTACTTTTATAAAGCAAATATCTATACTAGCCTACCTTTTCTCCTCTCTTCTTCATTTCCCACCTTCACCCACGGTTTCTTCTTCTCCTCTCCTGCTCCAAGACCGAGAGGGCTGCCTCCATGGGTGCTCCATCTTCAAATGCTCACCAAACCTTCATTTTAGCTCCAAATCCAAAAATAAGCATAGATTTGTCTTAGTTAAGTCAAGGCCTTCCTTTCAATCTTTTCAAATCATTAAAAGCTCCATTTCAGTGCCAAGAGAAAACTCCATTGATGGAGGAAAATCAAGTTTGAAGAGCCCATTTGGTTCTCCATTCTCTCAAGGTAAAGAATATGTAAGAAAAACCATGTTTCCATTATTTCTTCTTCATGACCGAAAATTACCTTCTCATGGAGCCTTGTTTATCCATTGTTCTAGCTTGATTCTATTCTCCAAGGGATAGAGGAGGTCCTACTTGATTCATATCCAAGATTGTTTTGAGAATCCAAGGTAAAAATTCAATTTAATACCATAGAACACATTGTCAACCTAGGGTTTACTCCTTAAGGTTAGTGTATTATTTAGCACTCATGAGAGCCAATGTATATTGATTAGAACATTGGCAAGGGAGATTTAAATGGTGGCCGAGATTCCCAAGGGAAGAAGCCTAAGGATGAAGTTGAGAGAAACTTGAGAAAACAAGGTAAATTACTTACCAAATGGTGGTTTAAGGTTTAAGGGATGGTATTTAGATAAGTACTAATGTAGCTTAAAGCTTACATTATATAATGGGTTAAATAACCTAGGAAAAAGAATTTAAACAAGCTTGTGAACTTGTGACTAAGGAGCCAATGGGGATGAGTTAGTAATATAAGTTTAAGATGGATTTTAAGAGCATTATAACTACTATGAGATTGATGGGTGTATTTGCAGGTTGAAAGCTTTTATATGTGGAAATTCAGTGTTTAAGTTTAAGTTATTTAAGGGCCTAAGAGCCATGTCATTTAAGACCTTAGTGTTATGCAATTTAAGATTATTGCAATGTATTGAGTTTGTTGTGAATGAGTTGGTTTGAGTGATAAAGTATGATGAGAAAGAGCTTGATGTGTGTGAGGTGGTTGAATAAGGAAAACAATGCATTTGGGCATGATAATGTACTAGAGAAGCTATGGCGAAATATGAGTAGAAAACAAAGTGTTTAAGTGGTAGTGGTGAGTTAATATTTCCTAGGACTCACTAGGGATCATTATGAGGAATTTGAGTGGAAATGGGTTAGCTAAGGAGTTCTTGAGGTGTAGAATGACCTAGAACTGTCTATGAGGAATTAGAGGATTGGTGGGTGTATTAAACACACCAAAATCATGGTATGAGGAATGTTAAGACTTGAGGAAATAAAGTATAATGTTTTGAGGTGGTCTAGGTATGAACTTGAGGATATAACAATGAGAATTTTGGGAAGTTTGTGTAAGTAGTGATGATGCTAGTAGTGGAACAATAAGGTTTTAGTTTAGATGGTAATGAGTGGACTTAGGTGATGAGAGTTAAGATTGAAGGAGAATGTTGTCAATTGTCGAGGAAATTGACTAGGAATGTATAAGAGTTTAAGATCATGAGAGTGGTGGGTAAATTGAGTAAAAGAGATATAGATGTCTAAGGAGGGTGTAGGAAGGTTAAGGTAAAGAAGAACAAGGTTAAGGTGCTAAGAGGATGGGAAGAAATATTTAGGTATGCCCAAGAGTTTAGGAATGATGAGTAACAAATGAAAAAGAGAGGAATTGGTGCATGGATATGCAAGGTGACTTGAGGAAGTTTTGGTAAATGAACTGAAGATGGAAAGTAATGCTTATGAAGTGCTCAAACTGTTAAGGAGGGAACACTTGGGTTGGTTGAAGTTTGGTAAGGTTACAAGTTGGAAATGTAAGGAATTATATGATAAGTGTTAGGAGTGTTTGTAAGAATTTAGTAAATGTTTAAGAAGATCTTTGGAAGTTGTTTTGGAGAGTTTGGTGGAAGTTCTAAGGTGAGTTTAAGTGCCTAGATGGTATTAGGACACATGGGGGAACTTGTGTAGAAGTTTGGAGTCAAATGGGAATTTAGAAACAAGGTTCTGGAGCCGACCGACCTTAGGGACCGGACCTACAAGGTCGGTCGAGCTCAGTTTACAATACCGGAAAGAGTTTTTGGAATCGACCGAACTTGGGGACCGGACTTACAAGTTCGGTCGGGCTTGTATTTTGTATGCGAATTGAGTCTCTGGAATCGGCCAAACTTGGGACCGAACTTGGAAGTTCGGTCGGGCTTAAATATCCCACGGGGAAACTCTCGGGAATGGACCGACCTTGGGGACCGGACTTGCAAGGTCGGTCGGGGTAAAATTTTCAAGCGGTAATAAGTTCTGGAATGGACCAAACTTGGGTAAGTTCGGTCGGTAAGGTCGGTCGACCCTTAAGTTGTAAAAAAAAACCCTTAAAGAGGTTTAGAGGTATTAATGGTACCCCAGTAAGAGGGCATTGATGATTAGAGGCATAAAGACCTAAGGGATTAAGTTAAGTATAAATTTAAAAGTTTAAGGTTAAGTTGTAAGAATAAGTTGTAAAACTTAAGAGGTCTTAGGTGGGGAAACATTATGGGTTGAGTAAGTTAATTAAGTTGAATTAAGTTAAGTGATTAACAACCTAAAACTGAATGAATGTTTTAGGGCTTGTGTATTTGGACTCCGGAAGAGAGTAAGCAACCGAACGACCCACGGTGAACGGTACAGTTCTTATTGTGACCTGCTTGCTAACGAGGTGTCCCTCGGCTTGTGTGCTATTTGTTTTTGTGTGCTCACTAAACAAGATAAAGCATGCAACCAGAACATTATGTTTATTGTATTGTTGTGTGATGTTTGAAAACTAACACAACTTACCGTGAGAACTTACTAACCAACATTTAGTAAGGAATTGAGTGAGACTAAGGAACGCTCCCTAATATTAGTTTGTTATAAACCGAAAGAGGTTAACCAACAAACATTGTCTTGAGACTTCTACTAACTGGAACTTAAGGGGGGAGTGAGGAACCCGGGACTGACTCCGGTTATGCATGCTAAGGAATAAGGGGGTCGGTATCTAAAGCAGATCCGACTTCCGCTTAAGGACTTGTCTTTGGACTTGTTGCCTAGGGTCGGTTGCCGGCTCAGCTACATTGGACATACAGTCCAAGGTATGAGGCATTAAGATGGTGCGGTAGGATCACCTAAATCCTAAATTATAAGATAAGTTGTTTATTCAACCAATGGAGTTAATAGCTCATTGGCTAGAGTTGCTTTTGACCCGACAAAAATAAACATTAAGGTAAGATACAATCATTTCTATTTAAAGAGTGGTTTGCATTCTAAGATTAAGATAAGGTTTGAGATAAGTTGCAACCATTCCTATTTAAAGGATGGTTTGTATTATAAGACTGAGGTAAGCTACATCCATTCCTTTTTAAAGGATGGTTGTTTTCTAAGACTAAGATTGAGGTAAGATAAGGATGGACTAAGATTAAGAGGAAACATAACTTAAGGAGTGAAGTAATTGACTCACTAATTAAGGGAACACATTTAAGTCGTTCATTGTGTTTGAACTTTGATTGTTCATAATTGGTTTGTTGTTTATTGCACCTTCTATTATGTTGTGCATCTAATCAACCTCCATGCTATCGACAATTAGTCGTCGTAGCCACGTTAGCTTGGGGGCCATGAGAGGATCGTACTAGCATTCGTGCTAACCCCCTTTGGGGGCTGTTTTTACTACACAGGTGAACGTCAGGAGGCGGCCGTCGCGAGAGTAAGAGGGGGTACAAGCGTTACGGGTTAAGTGTGGCCTACGAGTTGTGCATGTACACTCGTATGGCAATTTGAGTTAGGAAGATGTATAGGTTGTGAGGGATGGTAAGAAGGATATGTATTGGTTAAGATTTGTATGTACTAATGTTCGGTATATTCTGTCAATCAGACCGTGGCAAGGTCCTGGAGTGTATTGAATTCCGCTGTGACATTTATATATATGTTGTTAAGTTGCGAAACCACATTTGGATTGAGATGGGGTGTTACACACACGATTATGAACAATGCCCCCAGTTACAAGAATTAAAAGCAGCAGAGGAAGTAAACTTTGTTGGCAACAATTTAGGGTATAGGCAACCATGGCAGTGCAACATGCACCCCAATTTTCAAGGAGGCCAAGGGGAGTATCAGCAACCGCCTTATGGCAATGATGCTTTTTCAAGCCGACCGACTCAACCTCCTTCAAATCCCGACTCTGGAATGTCCCAAATGCAGGAAATGTTTAAAGCAATGATGAGTAAGACCCGAGACACGCAAGATGAAGTCACAGCCCTTAGTAAAGACCAAAAAGCCTTGCAATCCCAAATTCAACAACTTCTCATCCAACAAAGACCTCCTGGCCAACTCCCCTCACAAACCAATCCAAATCCACGAGAGTATGCAAACGCAATTTATGTAGTGGACCAGCCCATCCCACTAGCTCAAAGGGAGCAACAACCCGAGAGTGAAATGGTCCATGAAGTGAAATAGCGGGCCGAGGAAGAATACCTCGACATGAACCAACTGAAACTCTATGCCAAATTAGTTGAGATAAATGAAATGATGGAAGGTCCACTAAACCTTGCATCGCAGCAACCGGAGAGCGAAATGGTTCATATAGAGGACGACTTTACTGAGGATTTGAGTTACTCTCTATCACCACCCCCGTTCGAACCTGAGCAAACGATATCAAACCTTCTGCTTGAGCTTGAAGACAAGCCATCAGAGGATAGCTTCTACCTCAACTTCATGGAGTCTCCTCCCTCTGAAGTCAACTACCGTTATTCTCCCTCCTTCTCTGTGCTATACCCAGAAAATGATGATAGTTACATCTTCAAAAATGAAGAGGAGGAAATGCTCGCTCCCGCTAGGACATCCAAACAAAACGCTACAATCAACTTCAAGGAGCCACCTCCCTCTAAAGTTGAATTCAATCAGGGCACTTCCTATGAGCCTCTCCAAGAAGATGAGGATATATACATCCTCAAATTTGAGGAGGAGGAGCCATCCAACTTTGATCTTCATCTGGAGGATCACCGCCTTCCCCTCTTGTGCACCAAAGAAGTAGGGTGGAAACTCGAAGTCAACTCGCTAAGTGAGAAAGCCATCTTCCCATTTGATCCAGGATCAGAATTTAAAGATACAATCCGCCCCGAAGTTCTCCCTGCACCATTCAACGTAGTTAAGGATGTCTTCATCCTTAAATTTGAAGAGGCGTCTCCACAACTAGATGATCCTCGCACCAAGGGTCATTCATGGAAAAATTTGGGCCCTTCTCCAAAGAAAAATAATTCCCACCCAACCCACCCATTGAAGCCCACTTCCACTTTCATTTTCAATCCAGGGGAGGAAATTTACATCCTCGACTCTGAGAAAGGAACACCACTACCACCTTGCCTCCATCCGGCTCAACAACAGGAGAAGAATGTTTACATTCTCCAGTTTAAGGAAGAAAAGCAACCATCACCCGGTTTTCTGTTGCAGATTTCTTGCAGCAAACACCTCCTTCAAAACCAGGTTTTGTGGAGTTTGTATTTTCCTAATTTAATTGCTGCAGTAATACTTTGTTTTGATCCAGGTGGTTCGATCCTACTTGTTGGCCATTTCATATTCCCGTTAACACCGTTGTGCATTTTCATTTTTGGTCCGGGATAATGAAGAACATGCGTCTAGCTAGAGACGTTAAACCCGGGCGGCTTAGTGGGAGGCAACCCACTATCTACACTATGCCTTTCCTTTTATTTGTTTTCTCTTTTGTACTATATTTCCCTTTTATATGTTATAATAAAATGCGGGTTTTACTTGAGTTCTTCTGGCTATGTAGAATATTCTTTGCAGGTACATGTCATGTAATTCTACAGCTGCACTCAAGTGTGGGGGAGCTCTGCACACTCTGCGAACTCTGGGGAGTACACTATTTCCCTTATGATATTTCATATTCCCTTTTGCTTTGTTTTGTGTAATTTCCTTTATCAGATTGCATGCCCTGTTAATTTAATTCTTTCTACGCAATGAGGGCATTGCTTGAGCTTAAGTGTGGGGGAGTACTCATACCCTCGTAGCTTGTTCTTAAGTTTTTCTCTTGACAATTTGTTTAGATTTGTTAAGTTTGAAATAGTCAAAAAGGGAGCCATAGAGGAAATATTGCAAACCTACAAACATTATGGGGTACTAAAAATTTTCAACCATTTTTTAAAAAATTATTCTGATAAGGAAATGCTTAAAATTTGAGAATAATTATCATTTGAGTTCTATTTTTAGCTTTGATCCTGGGATTTAAATTGGAATGTAAAGGTGGAAAAAGAACAAGGCAAGGTACTCCTCTGATCCAAACAGGCATATTCTGATCCTAAGCAGGCCTCGTCCACTTGGATATTAAGTTCTTTGGGGTGCTTTATCACCTAGCTACCTAAGGTATTTTATATCTGGGATAGTTGACCTAAAACCGCTACAAGGGTGGAGAGAAAAGCCTGGGGTGAAAGGAAATTTAACTTCAATCGAAGTATCTTTGCATTATGTACTTAAATGATGAAAACTTCTTATTTTTGGATCATGAGTATGTGGCATTGAAAGGTATAATGGAGTGCGATTTTACTTCATGCCCCTAGTCATTTCAGGAAATGTGAAAGAAAATAGTGGATTGGCTCAGGGTTAAAAACTGGATTCTTATGGTTCTACTTCTCCTTCTTAACAGTTTTTTGTATGATTTCAAGGTTCTTTTCAAAAACTTAAAAAAAGGAAGATTCTAGTACCCATTAATCTAGAAGTTTTGTAGCAATCTTTTATGTGCTCTCCCTATTTGGTTATTTTATATTTAACTTGTTTAAAGATTCTGTCATAAAGATTTGCTTGAGGACAAGCAAAAGTTAATTGTGGGGGAGTTTGATAAGTGCTAAACATATAGACTTTCTAGGGTTTAAATACCTTATAACTTGCAACACTTTAGGCAATGTTTCCCACTTACTATGTGAATTTTCTTGGATTTATGTTTTGATATGAACTGATATATTTTATGTATCAAATGTAGAAAAAGGTCTTGGAATCACATAGTACACTTCACAAGCTTCGCAACGCAACAAACGGGGATCAAATCGGAGTCTGGGCGAAGAATTTATTTGCAAAATAAAACAGGTCCGAACTTGCAAGTTCGGACCATTTTCGGAAAAATCATACGCGGTGGAATAGTACTGTCCGAACTTGCAAGTTCAGACGCAAGTTCGGACAGCACTAAAAATCCAGCAAAATGACCGTGTCGTGAAGGAAAAGAAGAGTTTTTTCTTCTTTTCCTTCACACGCCCAATTCACACGCCTTCCCCCTTCCCTTCTACCTTATTTTCTCTATAAAAACACCTACACCCCAACACAATTCATATCTCATTCCACCCCCAAACTTATGCCATTTTTCCTCCACAAAATTACCATTACCTCTCCAAAAATCATACATCCCATCTACATAATGTCCACATAAATTCCATACAGCACCTCATCCCATAAAACATCCATTTCCATACCGTTATTCTGTCCAACCTCTGTCCAAAATAATAACAGTCAAAATAGTGGAGCTGAATTAATTATCTTTTCCAGATGATTTCTTTTACTTCTTATTCTGTCTTCTTTTTAACTATGTTGGGCTAAGAGGATATACTCCGGGTGAAGGTTAAATTATAGTTTGTTTAATTATGTAATCTATATTTTTACTGGTTTAATTTAATACAGTTTGTTACAATTAAAGCTTATCTCTCGCCTTTTTAATAAATTTCATGAATTTATTAAAATGCTCTACAAAGTCTATTTTGATCAGATCAGTGATAAATAGACAGGTTAATTAATCGATAAATCTGTGGAAAACTTATTTTAATTAAATAAGTTATTATTTTCAGTTGCAAAATATAATTCCTCGCACTTAATCCGTTTACACGTGTTTTGCTCGAATCTAGATTAGACCGAGCATGTTCTGGTAAACGAGTCCTTTGAGTCTATAATTTAGTCCTCAAGATAATAACAAGAATTTTGCCAAACTATCACAATAAAACCGGTAGACATAGCATAAAAGAGTAGACTATATAAACCTGAACCCAGAGTCCCGTTTAATTTATCTTTCACTCAGTTAATTTTATCTGCTATTTTAATTTATAAAAACAAGTCAATTAATTCCCCCCTTTTGTGACAAAGCTTAGGTATTATATTATTTCACTATAAGTCCCACGGTTCGATATCTGGTCGCTTCCACTGTAGTATACTACTGTGACCGGGATTTTGTTTGCATCCCGTAAGGTATTTTGAGTTTTTAATTTCTTTTTCATTTGTTTTAAATACGTCAGTTCCAACCACTCACATTATCTTGTCTGCAGTTTTCCACATACACTTGCTCCTTTACATGACCATTTAGGAATTCACTTTTGATGTCTAGTTGGAAGAGGTGGATGCCCTTATGTGCTGCAAACGTAATAAGTAGGCGAATAGACTCCATTCTCGCTACGGGAGTGAAAGTTTCTTGGAAGTATATTCCTTCTTATTGCTTGTATCCTTGGGCAACTAGTCGAGCCTTGTTCCTTACCACTTCTTCTGCTTCATTTACTTTAGCTCTGATACCAATTGTGACTGGTTAGCGCTATATGATACGTCCCCGACAGGTCGTGGACGTATTTCCTAGACAGACTAAGGTTGTGTAAGTAACTTAAAGCTTGGTATAAAGTACGCAAGTACTTCAACTGGAATCCACTGATTCGATTAAGAATTAACATTATAGTAATTCGCTCAAACTTCCTCCACGCCCCCTATGGACTATGGAACAATTTCAGACTTACCACCGAAGTCCTTCTACCCAGACCGACTACTCGGTCACCAGTCTTCCAGTAGTTCCCCAACTGCTGCCCAACTGTCTAAGCTACCCCTTACAAGTGTTGTGACTCCACGGCTCGCACTACTGCTCACTCAATGACTCAGCACCACTCACTCATACAACTGATGATTCCTAATACAAGCCTAATCAATTTTAGCACTTCTCTTAGTGATGCATTCAATGTAGGTGTGTAAGAGTGTATTGAATGCTATCTTAACTGTTATACCCAAAATTTTGACCCCCTGTAAAGAGTCCCCTTAGGCACGGATGCATAGAAGGTCAAAATGGTCAAAAAACTTGGAATCATGAATTGTTAAGGATGTTTTCAAATTTTTCTATCTTTACATGATTAACCCACACACTTCAGAACGGTCGTGATAGCTTTATCATCATAAAGGGCATTTTCGTAATTTTTGGGAATTTATATTCTGAAAAACTAGCTTTAATATGTATTGTAAGCTAAGTTTTTTTATAATCAAAAGCCTCACATTTTCAAAAATTAAAAAAAAGGCTTCCATCCATTAAAATAAAAGTTGCAATCTAGTTATTAGGCCCATCCATGACCAAAAGCCCAATAAATTTTAGGGAAAATTACATTTCCCACCCATGACGTTTGGGGAAATTACACACCCCACCCACAAGGTTTCAAATATTACTTTACCCACCCATGTGGTTTCCTTTATTTTACATCCGACAAATTTTCTAATATTTGATCAACTTAAAAGATGCTTTAATGTTGTCCAAAATGATGAAACTTTACATGGACAATGCTAAGGTGTTATATTTTTGTCTAAAGTGAAATCCAAAGTTTTTTAAGCTTATATGCGATCCGTGTGACCCAGTAAAACATGTGACATGTGAACGTGTTTACATTGGGTCCCACATGTCATATATGAGCTTAAAAACTTTGGATTTGACATGGGATAAAAATATAACACCTTAGCATCGCCCATGTAAAGTTTCATCCATTTTGGACAACATTTAAGCATCTTTTAAGTTGATAAAATATTAGAAAAGTTGCTGGATGTAAAATAAAGGAAACCACATGGGTGGGCAAAGTAATTTTTGAAACCTCGTGGGTGGGGTGTGTAATTTCGCCAAACATCATGGGTGGGGGATATAATTTTTCCTAAATTTTATTTGAAGCCCGAAGCCCAAAAATTAAAGTAAAATACAAGCCATCTTGTAATTTTCTCTCTCCTTTGAAAATGGCCTAAAAACTCAAGATGTCATGAAATTTTAACATATAAAAAAGAATAATATTAGAACATGATGGCTTTGGAATTTGGAATTTTCAACTTTCCAATAGTTATCTTTTAATTTCTGAACAAATTTGATGAAAAATTGATTTAAAAAATATTCCTTTATCAAAATAAAATATTTTTTCATTGGAAAATTCAGAAATATCATCCTTTACATGCTGGTAATATTCATAATCAGATTTCACCCACAAGTTACTCGACCAGTTTTGGGTAAACTTTGATTCTTTGCCGAACTTTCTTTATCTCATTCGTTGTCTATATAAGGAACTCTTCCTACTAACTCAAAGGACATCCAAAATCCTACGAAGTCAAAGAACATGGCCACCAACCTTTCTCTCATGTTTTCCTACTCCGGTCACCGAATTATATCAAAATCTTCCCAAAATCTACAAAAATGGAGTCTTTGAACTCTACCTCCAGTCCAACCATCAAAAGTCAGAATAATTACCACCAAAACATGAAGAATCCCACCAATATCACGTAGTCAGAAGCTTAGGTCAAAGTTCCACCGGATCGACCATTAACGAACCCATCGGAGAATCCCGTCGTGAAGAAACATCCAATTTCTGGGATCAAAACAGGTTAGAAATAAAATTTTCTAACTCCCTTGATCTTAATACATTCTAAGTTCAATTTTATAATCAAATCGACTTTTCCAAACGTCTTGATTAGGGTTTAACTTGATTTCCGTCTAATAACTTGTGAGTTAAGTTTCCTGTTAAATTTGACTTCAAACTGAAATCTTTTGATCACTAATGTGTTAAAATCTTCCAAGGAATCTACCCATAAAATTTGGGTTGAAAACACTGCCAGAAAACGCTTGAACACCGCCGTCTGAAGGCGGCCCATACCCACAGACGCGCTGACCGGGGTCCTGGATGTCTTGTCCGTAACCACGACCACCCCCGGATAGTGGCGGGACAATTTATTATTGAAGATTAAGGTTTTGCAGTACATGTCTGGGCCCATGGACACCCCTGTCTGTGGCCCATAACCCTTTAAAATTTTGATTTTTTTTGTAACTTTGGTCATTCTCATCAATTAGGTTACTTAGGGTTCGTGGGTATGGACAATAGGTCAGTGGGAATGAACATTTTAAAATTTGACCTAATTCAACCCCGAACCCTAGTTTAGGTAATTTCAATTTTTCCTTTTAAATTCAGTAAAAAAATGTCAGAAAACATAAAAATACAGAAGCTAGCACATTAGGTTAAATCAACTTTATAATAAGCCATTAATGACATAAGTAGAGGAAAAATGACTTAGAAGGGTAGTGAAAGTAATTTGAACTCGAAAAAGTTATACCAAGCCCCCAAATCCAAACTCTAACCTTTCCTAATTAAGCGTAGGTTAAAATTATGTAGCAACTCGTAATAGGTTCCAGTGGGATAACCCTAGTTCTAATAATTATAGTTTTATAACATAGTTATTAAGCCGAGGTTATAAGTGGACCTAGAACCTAATCAAATCCTAATCAACTCAATAAACATAGGATAATATTCGAAATTCCCAGGGCTCACTGCAGAGTGGATTTTATCGTGAGTGATTAGTGCTGGTGAAATTGATAAAAGGAAGAAATTAATACTCAAAATAACCGTCGGGCTGCAAATAAAACCCGGTCGCAGTAGTATAGAAGACAGAAGCGGCCGGGGTCAAACCGTGGGACTTATAGCGAGATAAAATAGTTCCTAAGCTTGTCACAAAAAGGGGGGGAAGTTAATTGACTTGTTTTAGAGAAAATAATAAGCAGATTAGAAAACTGAGTGCAGATGAATTAAATGGAACTCCGGGTTCAGGTTTTATATAATCTGATTAATTATGCTATCTCTACCGGTTTAATATATTAGTTTGGCAAAATTCCTGTTATTATCCTAAGGACTAAGTCATAGACCCTTAAGAACTCGTTTACCAGAAAATGCTCGGTCTAATCAAGGTTCGAGCAATACTATGTAAACGGACATTTAATTCGAGGAATTATTATTGCATCTGAAAATACTAACCTATTAAATCATAATAAGCTTTCTCCAGATTTACGGCTTAATTAACCTGTCTATTTATCACCTGGTCTGATCAAAATAGACTTAGGAAAACATTTTAATAAATTCATGTAATTTATTAAAATGGTGAGAGAAAACCTTTAAGCGTAACAAACTGTATTTATTTTAACCGGTAGAAATATTGATTACAAAATTAAACAAACCATAATTAAAACCTTTGCGCGGAGCAAATCCTCCTTAGCCTGACATATTGAAGACAGAATAAGAAGTAGAGGAATACATCTGAAAAGATGTTTATTTCCGCTCCGCTATCTTATCTGCTAATATTTTTGGCAGAGGTTGGACATAATAACAATAGGAGATGCGTGGATGATGAATGGAGAAAATGAAGAGGAAGAAGAGTGGGAGCATACGTAGGATTTTTGTAACTAAAATGAGAGATTTTGAGTGTTGAGTTTGGGGTGGTACGTGTGTATTTTTGGTTGAAAGCGTAGTGTGTTTATATAGAGGAAGGGCTCATTAATTGCAGGGGACAGCTGAATACGTGTGAGAGAATTAAGGGGAGTAGATGAACAAGTCGACAAGCAAGTCGACGGGTTCCAGAAACAAGTCGACAAGCAAGTCGACGGGTTCCAGAAACAAGTCGACAAGCAAGTCGACGCGGAGAAGAGGCTCGAATTTAATTCACGTCCGCATGGCTACCTCATCTGCGTCCGCCTCTGTAGCATGCGGACGTCTCTGTGCTCCGTTCTTTGTCCGCGCCAGTGTCCGCCTCAAAATCATGCGGACACTCCCGTGTCTTCCGCCTCTTGCGTCCGCCTCCAAGACCTCAGAGGCGTCCGCCTCAAAACCAGGCGGACACAAGTGTTTTGACTCCTTTCTTCTGCGAACTTTGACCGGCTCTAGATTCTTCGTTTGGACTCCGTTTCCTGAGCCGTTTGCGTCTATACGTTCGTCTCTTCGTCTACTTTACTCCCAGCTTGGTTTTCCTCATATTAAACCAATAATTTTGTGAGATAAACAATAAAACATAAACTAGAGGAAAACTAACCGAAGTGGAGAAATGAGCAAGAAAAGTGCTAATATTATACATGAAATACACCTAATAAACATGCTCATTTGGACACTTATCACTCACACCAACTACCCAATATATACATTAAGTTCTAATCATCATTAAGCTAAATCTAGCTATCCTATAGGTCTCAACGAACTTCCTCGGCTACTTGGATTTGCTTGCTTCTCATTGGTTGAGCTGCTTCTCTACCAACATTTGCCCAACACGTGGTAGCATGTCATTAGTCACCGTGTGCGGTGGTTGTGGGCACCAGTTGCAAGTTGGTTCCCAACTGAGCTTCGCAAGTTAGTAACTCAGTTTATCTCCCTTCGTAGCTTCAACTAGTTCTTCCATGATGGTTGTTTGCATAGGTAGACTTGTAGGCAACATGTGAAAGTTCGTCATTAGTTGTCTTCAAGACTAGGAAAAGCTTTCTTGATCCTAATCATCTTCTTTTGACTTGATTGGTCTATTTCTGTGAAGTTTCCCACGTAAACTTTGTTGTTAGCCTCATCACTTGAATGGTTCTAAGTGTCTGTCATGTCTGAGCTTCATCTTTGAGCTGTTGCGGACTATGTGCCCGACCTGTTGGGCACTAATCTACAAAAGAGAACCCGCTTGCAACCTTGCTTGCCAAATGATTCTTATAACCTATTTTCCTGAAACACTTACAGTTAAACACACATTAAATACACAAGGAAAAGTTTACTATCATTAAAATATTAAGGGAGGACTTGACCTAACACCTATTAGCTAAGTGTACTTAGATTATGATCAAGAACCCTGATTCTTTGGTGGCAAGATCTTTGAAGGCCTTGTATTTCCCCAATACAAGCATTTTCCAAGTTGCCCTAGTAGAAAAGATAGTCCTATATGTAAATCTCTGTCGAAAAGTATAAAAATCATTCAATTGGGTGCCATTAGAAGTATATGTAATGGTTCTGAATCCGATATCTGGAACTCTCCATGGATTCCCACACCTCAATTATTCAAACCTATCACCCTAAATCCCAATACTCCTCTAGTCTCTAAAGTAAGCCACCTACTACTCCCCCTGGAGATTGGGAATCTATTGATGCTAGAAAGCACTTTTTCTGGATTGATCTGGATCTTATTAAGAAGATTGCTACCAATCCCAATATGTCTGACTCGTGGTCTTGGTTTTACACCTCCTCAGGTGATTACTCTATTAAATTTGGGCATTCAATCATGCATGATCAAAATTAGTGTGAGGCCTCATCTCAAGGTGGTCGGTTAATATGGAAAGCGATGAAACTAGTTGATGGCAAGCTCCCCCCCCCCCCCCCCCCTCTCGCTAAGAGCTTGACTTTTTTGTTGGAAGTTGCTTCGCCAGATTATTCCCTTTTCAACTAATGTAGCCAAGAGAAGAGAATTGGTAGCTCATAGAAATGACATTTTTGTGGTGTTGTTGATACTGATATCCATGCTCTCTTTCACTATTGGACAGTTAGGGACTACTAGAGTAATATACTCCATTTGAGTGACCTCCCATCCTTTCGTGAAGGAGCCATCCAAGATTGGCTAATGACTAAGTTGAATTTTTTGACCTAAAGACAAATTAGTTGAAATAGCTAATCTCATGTGGGTTGTCTATGATGCTAAAAACAAAAGTAGACATGATCCTGATCTGGCTATTATTTTGTGTTGATTCAAATATTGGTTTCATGAAAGCTTATCAACGATCTATGAAGCAACAAATCCCTATCAATATTCAAGCAGATGTATTTAGCATGGATCAAGATGAATGTTCACTGATTACTTGCTGTTATTAGGAACTTTGACATACCTGTTTTAACTTTTCACCAATGAAGTCCTTCTGAACCATCTAAGAGATTTCATCTTGGGTTTCAACCAAAAAGTCAGTGAAAAGTTGGAAGATAAAGACATTGAAGTTCGCATAATGGTGGTTGACTTTCCAAGGGACGGAATGAAGAAATCTCAAAAGATTCATATATGGGTTAATCTCCCAGAGGGCATGGAGATATGTTCAAGGATCCTGAAATGTCTCTCATTGATTGTATGTATTAAAGTTTTAGTTTATAACCTGGATAGCTTTAACTTTCCTGTATTTTTAGTAAATAGATGCTACAATAATACTGAAGATTGGAATTGGTGAGATAAAATGTCGATCCCCACTACGGTGCTGCACTTGCAAATGACAACCATCCTAGTTTTTGTGATCCTTTTAATCAGTGGTATACGAAGATGTCAACTTTCTAAAAAAAAAAAAGAAATTACCTACGCCAGGTGCACATTAATATCACTCGACGAATTGTCCCTTCGGGTGGACCTATTCTGGAAATACACCAGAAAATCCAAAAAGTGAAAGAACAATGATGTGGGCCCCTACCTTTACTTGACACAACCCTTTTAAGTTCCAACGGCCATCCCCCAAGTTAAGGGCAAGATGTCCTTCGACCCCGTCGTGTCATCTTCTTCACTTTTACTACAATAGTACATATCAATGATTCGGCATTGGGCAGGTAGGTGCATAAACTTACTTAATTGTACTACGTACCCTCTATGAATAGAATTACTGATCAACGGTTTGTTTCAAAAAAAAAATTACTGATCAACGGTTGAATCGGCTCTTCTTCTCATTCATCACTTTATTTCTCTTGCTCTCAATAAAAAAATTCATTTTATTTTTGGAGAAAAAGTTTATTACCATTTCCGTGGTGATACATCTGTCAACTTCCGGGAAAAGCCGAAAGTAGATGATTTGAGCTAATAATCATCGTCATGGCGGCCGGGTAAAGAAATGTGATATCAGTGTAGAGATAATCATAATGTGTCCGGCCCGGTAGCCCGGTCCGACCCGGCCCATAAAAAAGCCAGACGAGCCTGAACCCGATAGGGCTTCCGGGCGGGCCTGGACATAAAATTAGGCCCGAATGAAAAACCGGACCAGGCCGCGACACATTTTTTGAGCCCGTGGGTAAACCTGACCCGGCCCGATTTTATATTATTTATTATTATATTTTAAAAATCTAATATATACATATTTAATTATTATATATATACAAAAATTATATATATATATAAATTTTAAATAATTTGTATACATAATATATAAATTTTAAATAGTTATATATATATAAATCTATATTAAAATATATTGATTTTAAATTTTTTTATTAATTTATATTAAAAAATTAAAAAACCGGGCCGGGCTTCGGCAAAGTCTTGAAAAAACTGGGCCTAGCCCGGGCCGGCCCGAACGTGTAAAAAACCGGGCTTGGTTTTTGAAAATAGACTAGACGGGCCTAAAATTTTCCTCTGGCCCAGCCCGAACCCGACCCGCCCCCCGAATGATCACCTCTATATCAGTGCAAGCATTTCCGTTAGAAAGATGCACCTCAAAAAGGATCTGAAATAATAGAATATTCATATGACAGCTGCATAAAGCTAAGAAAAGTTGGAGATAAACTATTACTAGAATTTTACATATATCAATATATACATATGATAAAATAAAATTATATATTTCCTTTTGTTTTTAAAAGATTATTTTTTGAGTTCTCTCAATTTTGTCAAATTATAAGATATTTTATTTTTTTAAATCTATTTTCTAATTCTACACCTTAACTTTTATCTTATTACTCTATTTTAAATAACTTCAATTCCTAATACAAAGAGTAACAATAAAGTAATCTATTTTTTATTCTAGAATTCACCTACACCTAAAAAATCATCTATATAGAACTATATATACATTAAAAAAATGATATTTTAATAAAATAATTCTTTGTATAATTTTTAGTATTTAATGTACAAATTTATATTATTAACAGTATAGTAAGATAGTAAAAAATTATATTTTACAATCGAGTTAGAGTGGGCCATATTTATGTCTTTTTAGTCTTTTTATTAATTATTTTATATGTATATTATTGAAAAAGTATAATGTTATAATGTTATTTAGATATGACGAAATACTCACAATCGTTCACGTTTTTTTTTTTTGTTGAAATTTAGTTTCTGACAAAAAAATTTTATCATGATCTTAAAGCATTGAATTAGGCCTCATTCTTTTGTCAAAGTTTCAGCTGGTTTATGTATTATCAGTTGGAATGATAAGTTCAGCCCATTCTTTTGAGTATATTATGTATCAAGTACCATTTACTTATGAAGCTTATTCAAAACAGCATTATCAGTTGATTAATCAGTTGGTTTACACATTATCAGTCACATTATCAGTTGGTTTACGCATTGTCAGTCACATTATCAGTTGGTTAATCAGTTCAAAAACTCTAATACAAAAGAACAACTTATATTGATTTTTACACAATCATCTAGTTTTGAAATCAGTCATCAATCCATATCAGCTTGTATCAGCTATCAGCTATCAGTTTCAAAAATCCAAAAGATTGGAGCCTTAGACTTTTCTCCTAAAAAAAAATAAAGGAAATACTCATATATGGTCGACGCCATCTAAAAAACATAATGCAATCTCGTCTGGGCTGGAATATCATAACGTTACATTACATTGATCCGGCCCACCTCATACAAGTTGCATTTATTGTATCACACTTTAGTCATGAAGGAAGCTAAAAAATACAGGACAGGTTGATTTTTCTTGATGACTCGACTCTCTAGTTTTTTTGCTTGAATTCCCTTAACAATAAGGTATCCTTATATGATAGGTGACGAGTCAAGACCATTAAACTGCATATATGGATGCCCAGAGCAGTAGTAGGCCATGGTCAGATTTGGTTGGCTCATGTATCACTCTCACCATGATATAGTAGGATCAATTCACTGCAGGTCTAGTCACCGGCCTGTATATATAAATATAACACGTAACGTGGTCTTGAGTTGATATGTCTACAGGGACCATTGGTCCATTACCCAAAAGTGATTTGATGGAATATTATACTACCTTCGTCCCACTTTGACCTTCCTCTTTGTTTTTTGATACGTTTTTCCACCTCAATATTAAACATATAAGATAAAATAATTTTATAAAACAAATTTCTATAATATATAGTTTTTAACATGAGGATTTCATTACAAAACTTAGATTTGTAAAATTATGTTATCTTATATGTTAAATATTAAAGTCAAACGACATGTCCAAATAGTGAATGCGAAGGTCAAATGGGGACGGAGGGAGTATAACTGACGCCCGGTGTTGTAAGGTTTTATATAGGGTTCAGGGGCGGACGCACATTGGCGTAGTTTTACTTATTTATTATAACTAACTATAATTAATTTATTAATTTGACACTCAAGTATCGGACATATAGCTTATGAGTTTTGGGCTTTTTAAACTCAGAAATCACTTTTGTACTACATATATAATTTTTTTTTCAATAAACCCTACTTTGTTCACATCAAGCCACAACAATAGTATCACAGCACGATGACAACAACATAAATATTATATTCGGAGTCGTAGAAATCTAATCGGATGTATAAATTATAGCTTCTTAATATTTGATGTCATTTTTCATTTGTTTATTAATACGATGATAAATATTTCATAACATTATAAGTTAATACTCTTATATTTTGACACTTATGATATGAGATTCTGGGTCCGCCACTGATAGGGTTCGTGGGGTTAATCATACCACTATAATAACTAGATGGAAACGTGAAATTTTGCTCCAAACTCTCATTTATCATATCAGTAAGTTTTCATACATTAACAATACTAGTAAAGTCCCCAAAACTAGTTTTAAATTATTAAAACATTTACATCTATACCCTCCATTAGCTGTCATGTGGAGCGGTACTTCGCAATATAAAATGACCAAGTGAGGGTAATATCGCCTTTTGACGACGAGAAACGAGATCAAGTTCCCAGCGAACGCGAATATCTTCAGCTCCGTTCTTTAAGAGTTGACTTGAGACTCCTCTTATTCTAAGACGAATTCGAAGGTAGCGCTGGTGCCACCGTGGCACCATTTTTGTCCTTTTTTACTTTTATCTTTTTATGAATTTTTAAAATGTTATAGTTTATTAGTTATAAGTCAAAATAATATAAATTTTATATTATTATTCATTATAATTTGAGCTCTTCAAAATAAGACCCTATATGAACATGTTTTGAAAATATAAAATTTTATATTTATTTTTATATACATATGTTCATTGTGAATCTTAAGTTTAAGAAAAGTGAATCAAACATTGTTAAAAAGTGAATCAGAGGTCTAACCCCTGCACTACAAACCATAAAAATGTCTTCGATGTTTTTAGCATTCGTAGGGTGGTTTTTTGGGTGTTTGGGGGTAGGGTAATCTTTTTGACATTAGTTCTACGCTTTATATTGTTGTCACTGACTCGACAGTTTTTTAGGGTTTGTGGTTTAGGGTTTAGGGTCATTAGACCCTAAACCCTGTACTACAAACCCTAAAAATGCCTTCGACGTTTTTAGCTATCATAAGGTGGATTTTGGGTGTTTGGGGGAGGGGTAGGGTAGTCTTTTTGGAATTAGTTCTACGCTTTATATTGTCGTCACTGACTCGGCAGTTTTTTAGGGTTTGTGGTTTAGACCCTAAACCCTGTACTACAAACCCTAAAAATGCCTTCGACGTTTTTAGCTATCCTAGGGTGGTTTTTTGGGTGTTTGGGGGGTAGGGTAATCTTTTTGGCATTAGTTCTACGCTTTATATTGTTGTCACTGACTTGACAGTTTTTTAGGGTTTGTGGTTTAGGGTTTAGGGTCATTAGACCCTAAACCTATACTACAAACCCTAAAAATGCCTTCGACATTTTTAGCTATCCTAGGGTGGATTTTGGGTGTTTGGGGGAGGGGTAGGGTAGTCTTTTTGGAAGTAGTTCTACGCTTTATATTGTCGTCACTGACTCGGCCGTTTTTTAGGGTTTGTGGTTTAGGGTTTAGGGTCTAACGACCCTAAACCCTGTACTACAAACCCTAAAAATGCCTTCGACGTTTTTAGCTATCCTAGGGTGGTTTTTTGGGTGTTTGGGGGGTAGGGTAATCTTTTTGGCATTAGTTCTACGCTTTATATTGTCGTCACTGACTCGACAGTTTTTTAGGGTTTGTGGTTTAGGGTTTAGGGTCGTTAGACCGTAAACCCTGTACTACAAACCCTAAAAATGCCTTCGACGTTTTAGCTATTCTAGGGTGGTTTTTTGGGTGTTTGGGTGGTACGGTAATCTTTTTGGCATTATTTCTACGCTTTATATTGTTGTCACTGACTCGACAGTTTTTTAGGGTTTGTGGTTTAGGGTTTATGGTCCTAAACCCTGTACTGCAAACCCTAAAAATGTCTTCGACGTTTTTAGCTATACTAGGGTGGTTTTTAGGGTGTTTGTGGTAAGATTCATTTTGCTAATGAATATGGTTCATTTTATTATTAAAGAAGATTCATTTTACTAATGAGTAAGATTCACTTTAAAAATATGTAATATATACTCATTCTAAAAACATAAATTTTAAGTTGACCAAAACATATCCATGATGCATCTTGTTTTGAAGAGCACGAAAAATGATGAACAATGGTATAATTTTTTTTATTTTTGTACTTTTATTTTGTAAGTTATAACATTTAAAAAAATTATTTTTTCTCTCTCCTCATCCTCTCTCCTCCTCCTTGTGTTCGTGTTGTTTCTTTTTCTTTTTGATTTTTTCTTATTTTCTTCTCTTACTCTTAATTGAGCCAATAATACATTGACATGTGGCATGAAACCATATTACAAGGTCAAGCTCCATGGTCTCCATTCCCTATTCTAATACTTGCCTGATTTTGCACGGAAATTGACAATAGCCACCCAACATAACCTTAATCGATAGCTAAAAGTTAAATATCAGCTTACTTTTTTTGTTTGGATAAAAAAAGAAATCAGCTTACAAGAGAATAAAGTACGAGCCCAAATTAATTACGTTGCCCATGTGCCATATATATAGAGCACCGACTAGACCTGGCAAAGGTGACCCCAACCAGAAAAACCGACCCGGTCCAACCCGATCTAAACCCAAATTTAAACCGAATGATATGACCCGAAATGTGATCCAAAAATCCGAACCGAATCAAACCGAAGTTTAATATACCCGAATCCACCCGAACCGAATTCACCCGAACCGAATTCTCCCGGACCAAATTGACCCGAACCGAATTCACCCGAACTGAGTTTACCGGAACCAAATTCACCCAAACCACGCATGAAACTAGACAAACTTCCATGATCCTTCTGCTTAAAATTAATATTAAAAATATTGTCATCCAATTTGTTTATGTATAACCAATAAACGTATAAACTTTTCAGTTAAGAAATATACTAACCACGATTGATGTGTAGATGTTGAAGAATAAAGATTACAAAACTTACACCTTACTTAAATAAAGATTACAATATCAAGCTTGAGAATGGTTTAAATGTGTATGTGTATATATCATTACATCACTACTTAGGTTACTTATTAATACCACAAAAGAATAAAGATTACAAAACGTATATCTCATGTAAATATATTTGTATGAATAATTAAATAAAATTAGTGGTAAAAAAATTGACAAAATAAGAAGATAAAGGGACAACCCCTGCATGGGAGCAATAAGCTACTAGAGGACGCCTGCACGAGGCGCGCACGCGAGACGGTGAACGATGGCGCACACACAACATGAAGTCATGGCCGCAAGTGATGTCAGGTGCATAAGGGCACAAGCACAAGGTGGTGATGGATTGACATGGGCGCGCGACGCTCGCTTGAGATGACGGGCGCTGACGCAGGACGCACACGGGGTGTGACGAGAGCGGGATGGTCGATACAATTAATAAATCTATAGTTAAAAATTAATATTAAAAGTATTGTCATCCAATTTGTTATGTATAACCAACCAATACACAATAGCAATCTTCAGCAAGAGTAACACTATAAAGAGAATTTGGATCCTAATATGAGAATCAATACAAGTTACAAAGGTTGCTTAAATTTTACTGTAAAATTTTTGTCAATTAAGCATAATACGGTAAGTCACCCAAATTTGACCCACAACCCAAAAAAACCGAAAAATGCAGAGGCTAACCTGAACCGAAAGCACTCGAACCCGAAATCAACCAAACCGAAGTCACCCAAATTTAATTTTAACCAGATAACCCGATCTGATCTGAACCGAACCGAATAGTGGATATCTGCAAATTGACCCGACCCGACCCGAACCAAACCCGAACCGAATGACCCGAATTGCCAGGTCTAGCACCAACACTGTTCTTTTCAAAAAAACATTGTGAAAGAGTGTACTGTTATTGACATATACTCCCTCTGTCCTGAATTGACCGTCCTGTTTGCTTTATGACACGTTTTTCCACTTCAATATTAAGCATATAAGATAAAATAATTTTATAAAACTAAATTTTGTAACATATAGTTTATCATGCAAGGAATCATATGCAAAACTTAAATTTTCAAAATTAATTTTTCTTATATGTTAAAAATTGAAGTCAAACAACATGTCCACATATTAAACAGGACAGTCAATTCAGGACGGAGGGAGTATATAGTTGAATATTATAGTTAAAGTTGACAGTTGCGAGTATTATAAATCACAGTATATTTCTTTAAGCTATATTTGTAATAAATATACAAATAAGGGGTAGTTGAATAATAAGGGTTAAGTGGGGTAGCTGGAACTGAAAGTGCAAAACATTACATTTAGTTTTAATTATTCAATACTGATCAAGCCGAGTATAATAAAACACTGAGTGCAACAAGTTAGAGAAGATGGAGAGATACAAGCAAAAACCATAAATAAACAAAGAACACGGGTGCATCAGATCAGATGGGAATGATCCTGTATGGAATAGCCAATACCCATAATGTTGAGTTCCTAGGAAGACTCCTTTCTAACTTCCTCAAAGCTTCTGGACATGAAATCAACCACTAGAAATCAGAAATCATCTTCAGTAGGAAGGTTAACCCTCCGTCCAAAATCCAGATGGCTAATCTGCTCAATGTTCAAATTGTGCCCCATTTTAAGAAGTATCTTGGCCTCCCTACCAAGATTGGCAGAAACAAAAGTGAGACTTTTAGTTACTTATTAGATGCCCTCAGAAAAAGAATCCAAGGTTGGAGTAGACCAATGTCCCAAGCAGCTAGGTCGGTGCTTACCTCTAGTGTCCTCATGTCTATCCCCACTCTGTCCATGTCCATCCTTAAGATTCCTAGCCACATCCTCAAGAAGATGGATTCCATGATAGCTAAATTTTGGTGGGCAGGCAACGCCTCAAAAAACCCTATGTATTGGACTAAATGGGAAAAGATCTGTAGTAACAAGGAATATGGGGGGCTGGGAATCAGATACTCAAAAGATTTCAACCAAGCCCTTTTAGCAAAACAGATATGGAATCTCTTAAAATCACCTGATACTCAAGTAGCTTGAACCTTGAAAGCCATATACTACCCTAACCACAACATTTAAAAGCAAAATCCTCAAACTAAGATAGCCCCGGAAATCTCTTCTGTCCAGCATTCATCTGGTGAAAGCAGGGGTGAGGAAGGAAATTGGCAATGGTAGGAATACTGAGATTTGGGATTCGCCCTGGCTTCCAAGAAATGGAAATTTTAAGATCATTTCCCCTAACAGGAATCACCCCAGAATTAAGTCTGTTAGAGATCTGATGGACCAAGAGGGAAAGACTTGGAATGTAGAGGTGACCAACTCCTCTTTCTTGCAGATTGATAGGGACGACATCTGTAACATTAATATTGATCATGAGAAAGAAGATGAGTGGATTTGGCACTACACTAAAGATAAGGAATACTCAGTGAAACAAGGGTATATGCTGATGCTAGATAACAAAGACAAGAATAACAGTTCCTACATCAACCGAGGTATTTGGGATTTTATCTCAAGAATCTCTGTTAGGCCCTCTCCCCCGAGAGACAAACTTTTATACTGGAAACTCTTAAATGATCAACTTCCTTGTATGGCAAACATTGCCAAGAGAATAGGAGGGACTGGTAAATGTTTTTTCTGTGGAGATATGGATACTGAGATCAATATTCATGCTTTGTTCCTTTGCTGGACTAGCAGAAGTCACTGGGAAAAGATTATAGACCTGAGAGACCTACCACAGTATTATAGAGGAGCCATCCAAGACTGGCTCATTCATAAAGCCAAAACCTGGTCAATCAGGAAGATTTCCACAGTGACTAATCATTTCGGGGCGATCTATGATGGGAAAAATCAAACCAAACATAATCCCCATTTCGCTGTTATGAGTTGTATTGATTCTAATATTGCTTTTATTGCTAGTTATGAAAAAAAATCTGAAGTGTAAGGATCGGTATAGAATGTATGATAGTAATCTTAATCTGTATCAAGATGAGATCTTACTTGTAACTTCGTGCAGCAGGAAGAAAGGCCACACAACTATCACAGCAGGGATTCTCATGGATTATGACAACCGTCCGAGAATGGCCTTTAACATCCAAACCTCTCCAAAAAAAGAAGAACATGAGATGGAGATTGAGGCAATTAATAAAGGGATCAATCTGGCAAGAGAAGAAGGCTTCACCAAATTACACATCCACCTAAATTAGAGGCAAACAAGCAAGATCTGCAATGATGTGAAGAATGAGTCACAGTTGTCAAATAATCACTTCCCAGACTTAGCTCACGATTTCAGACACATGCCCCAAATTCAGTTATTTGAATGTAATGCTTCGTTTAAACAATTTCCGGCTTATTTAGTTACTAAACTTTTTAATGACTGTGTTTCATGGAAGATTTGGAAAAGGGGAGAAATACCCCTTGCTATAACTCTTGCTTGTGGGGGTTACTCCGCAAACCCTCAACAGCCTAGTAGTGACTATGTCTGTAATATGTTAGAGCGTTTGCTCTAACGCATGTTATATATATATGTGATGTGGAAATTTCTATCAAAAAAAAGGTGGGAATCCTTGAACCGAAGAATATTTTATGGATTTTGTTCGACAAATATGGTCATTTCTTGGTCATTTTCAAGATCAAAACTCTTAGTATATGTAGCATTTAGGTTGGAACCCTTCAACCAAACCATACACTCATTTCAAAAGATAGTTTTATAAGTCTTAGGTTTAGCTATGGTCTCACTCTGTCTCAAATCTATAAAATCTACGAATAGTTTGTTAGGAAAATTCTAACTCTTTTATCTCGGTACCAAATTAATCTATAAGTAGGGATCTATCTCCAACCTTGACCTCAGTTTTAATTGTGAATACATATGTCCTCACCCATTTCAAAGTTAATTAATATATCTTGCTCTTTCCAGAATAACTTCTACATTCTAAAGGATTTTAGTTTTTAGTACGCATCATATGTTCTTAACGGCTTATAATAGCTTTAGGGGATGCTTGTTTTGAGCGGAGGAAACGAAATGGAATCACAAAAGAGAATGAAGGGGAATGAAAAATAATTCCTTTTGATTTTCCTATATGTTTGTTTGAGCTGAGAAAACTGAAATAAATAACCAGTTAATGATCGCCGGTCAATAGTCAATAGCTACAGGTTAATAACCATTAATTGTCGGCCAATATTCACCGGTCACTGGTCAACAATCATTAGTCATCAGTCAATGGTCATATGTCACCAGTCAAAGTGTATCGAAGAAAGGAATCCCATTCCCTACTAGGGGTGGGGAATCAAGTTAAAGGGTTTTGGGTAATCCCATTCGTGAAAATAGAAAAAACTGGGTAAACAAACAACAAGAAACAAAATTATTCTGATTCCCTTTCCGGATTACCCAAAACAAACGCCCATTAGTGCTATATATATTATATGGTTGTTTGGGGTACACATTTATGTGACTTATACGTTATTATCGGTATTATCATTAAGGTGATTCAATTTCCCAACTTTGTCATTATGCAGGTTTTTTTTTCTTCGTAAACTAGTCATTATGTGGGTAGGTTCTAGGGATTCGGTTTTTCTTTTCTAGTATGTAAACCAATTGTGATTCTAAAGCTTTTGCACGTATATTGTAGTCTATGAGGCATTTGTTTTGGGGAAATAAAGCATGGGAATTTGAATGATTTCATTTCTTGCTATCTATTCTAAAACCATCTAAATTGATTTACCATGTAATACCCTTGAGCTTTATCTTCCACGTCGATTGGAGCGAAGAAACGAATCACTCGTTATATGGGTGGGGATACCTCTCCTTGTTCTAAGGCCTTTTGAGTGGGAATGAACACCTTCGAAACAAAATCGTGAGCTACAGCAAAGCAAACAATATTCCAACAGTAGGATACTGAGATGTTACATACCACCTCCCCATGAGAATGGAATTAGGGATGACCATATCCAGTAGTGGGAGCCAGTTCCCGCCAGATAACGAATAAAAACCCAAAATAAACTGGTGAATAATGGGTTACCCGGGTAATGGGTTAGGTCATAGTCAGGTGATGAGTTTTCCTTTGTCATCCCAACCATCACCCATTTACAACTTGATCTTGAAATTTCTAGAAAAGTAAAACTAGGCGTCTAGAATTTTCTTATAAGTTACATACAAACCAATATTTTTTAAAAAAAATGAATTACACTTAGATGTAAAAAGTTACTGTAAATATACAATCAAACCCATGATATTTTCCCAAAGTTTATGGAAATATACAAAGCATACTTCTCTCATTTATAACCCAATCCACCCGAATCACCTTAAAAGGTGGGTAGATCGGATTATGGTAATTAACAGGTGATGGATTGTGTTGGGTCGAACAAGGAGGTGGATGCGGGTGATGCTTCATCTGACTTGAAAATGACCCATTGTCATCCCTAAATGAGATTCTCTTTCCTCAAAAGTCATTAACCGATGAGTATTAGCCATTAACGAGTGATTAATGATCATTAACCAATGAACATTGATTATGAGCGTTGGTACAGTGTAAATAATTCCACTTTAAACCTTGTCATTTTGAATATCAATCATGTCCCCATCCTCCCGATCACATGTATCCTAGGAGCAGGCCCCCGACACAAACAAGTCGGAGCTTCCTGATCAAAGACCTCGGTGTAACACCCTTAGTCTATAATCCGGATAATATAGTGCGCCTAACATAAATAATCAATCGATTTGCAGCGGTAATTAAAAGACGTTCGCAGAATAACCTGGGTGTTACCCGCCATTACCCGCCCATACGAGTAATGTAGCGTTTACCAAATATACAAACCAAACTTCCGCAGTGATGACGATGACATAAACACTACACGCTTTACAATATTAAATCCCAAAAATGGCAGTGAGCTGTCTACCTAACTAGCCATATATAGTCTAACAATATCCTACGGCATAATAGAGAGTATACCGTTAATTACTCCCAACAGCCGCGCACTCGCGCATCAATCTTCGGTAGCTACAATCCTGTAATTTGGTGGCCATAAAGGCTCTGCACAACCGCTGAGCACGCTACTATAGAATCCTCATGAACCCTAAGACTACTCGAGTTAATTAACCCAATTGTTAACATACTGTACCAATTTCATGCTATTCCATTTTCATTTATAACAACCGTAAAGCAGTAATTAAAACAACCATGAGTCCATTCAAACGTCACATAATTTCACAACAAGAAATAAGCAAGTATTCAACAACGCGTAAGAGAAAATGATAACGATGCGAGAGTATTCTCTCTGAACAGATTCTGTCCTACGGCATTTGAGGCCCCTTTTATTCGATATCCATGACTAAGAGTATCTCTTGAGTCTTTTCTTATTTTTCGTTACCTTTACTTAATTAAGGAGAGCGTCATGTTAGGACAACCCGTATAAATATACTTTCTCTTCTGAGGCAGTCGCTCTTGTGCACTAATAGTAGTGCTCTTTTGCCAGGGGTCCGCAGACACCTGGCGGCCGTAGCCATGCACCAACAGCAGTACCCTCTGACCAACGATCGTATCCGGCTCGTTGGAATTTCCATGTCGAGAGGACCCTATCCGGTCGTCCTCTCTCTTCGGTGATCACCAATGCGCAACCATGTAGTTCGTGGCTACCCTGGATTTTCCTCATCTTTAATTTTTCCCACTATATCATTAAGTCTGTGACTTTTACCTAAGATCCATTCTTAGGTTATGTAGAGTAATGTTCTCCATGTAAGGACCTTTAAGGTCTTTAGTTTTTGCCTAGACGTCGTCTAGGTTACTTCCATTCTCGGGTGTGTGTAACATCATTAATATCACCAGTCATTTACGAATACCATTTCCATTCTCGTTACTCATAATTCGATCCGAGTTTTATGTATAGAATTTCCTAAGTTCATCAATCATCGCGCACAATCGTAATCGCGGAATAGAAGGCAATTAAATTCATAATCATAACATATAACACACATACCAATCTTGTCATGCATTCACACACATATCCGAACCCGAGGAAGCCCTCAGGAACACTCGGACCATACAATAACGTACTGTACACCGATGTACAATGCTTGCGTGATGAGTCACGCTTACCCTCTATTCCTCTGAAGCTCGAACCCCGCAACCCGGTCTACTGGAATATATGCATCTAACGTTAGCATCCATGCCTCGGATCCATCTAATCATCCCATAATAATTCTTATCCTTATCCCGTAATTAACCCCTTAACCGGTTATTCGTTTGACTCGGGTTTTGCATTAAGTCACGGGTTTTAATTTTAATTATACTCTATGGTCGTAAGAGTATAATATTTCATAGTGTAATAACATCATTACTTAGGGATTAAATTCCTAATAACCCATGCTTTTTGTCAAGGTTATTTTGATCGGTATATTTGCATACACACACATACAAATATATCTCTATATTTTTTTTGATAATTACGGTAGTGGGCAGGTTTTGAACCGAAGACCTTTGGTTCTAAGATACCACTCCTCTACCGACCAAGCCACAGGGACTTGGCACAAATATATCTCTATATAATCTAGTCTATTGCTATACTTTATTTGACCAAGTTGTATTCCAACTTTTTATTTCATCTTATTTTGTGTATCGGTCAACTCCACCATTTGGTCAATCTATATTTGACTTGGTCAATGTTTCAAGTTATTATTTCATTATATCCAATATTTATTTATCAACTCTTACGCCATTAAGTTATAACACTTATAGTCATACTTCTACCTCATAAATCTTTCCACATTAATCTTATATGATTACTCAATCATATTATATTTTTCATCCTGTATTATAAGTTCATATCATGTGAATTACAAGGTTTCCAACCTTATATTATAATCCTTGTTTCCATACTATCTCATATGAACTATAGAACTCATTTATATAATGGTCTCTTTGCATTATTTCATGTGTAATACTCATTTATTCATTTGTGCCACTTATTCACAAACCCCTTATTAAGAATTTATCTTAATATTATACAATGTATTTTATACACTATCATGTTCCTTATATCATAAGGTTTCTAGCCATATATTATACTTCCCAAATTTCCAATGTAAACCCATTATTTTATATCATTGTTTATAAAGCATCTTTATACCATATTAATTCCCTTATGACATATCCCCTTATACCTTAATGTCTCTTATATCAATGTAAACCTTATGTTATTTTCTATATATATATATATATTATAATTCCGAACCCACATATCACTTTTTTCGGAAATCTTAATCTCTTCCCCATCTCTTTTTGTTTATTCACAAAATCAACCCATATATTATTCTTATCACATTTCTACTCTTATTTAATTTATACCCTAAGATTTTCAACCTTATTATATATACGTATATATATATTATGCATGACATCATTTATACGTTTTTTCCAGAATTATTCTACCAGCCCATAACTTTCCCTTTATTTGTATATTACCCCTCTTTATTTTGTAAACTTACAACCTAATACCTAAACTTTATATTCTACAAATTAATTATTTAAATTACCATTTCGGCCCTAGTTTCCTCTATAATTTTGTACAGCCCCTTAACTTCACTAAATCACACCTTTCCACCCAAAATTTTCGGTAATTTATAATATAGCCCCAATAGTTTTATAATTGTTACATTTTAACACTTAACCTATATATTATAACCCTTAATTCATTAAATCACTAAAATTAACCCAAAATTTATCAAATTTACGAACAGACCCCTACTGCTCTTATTAACTTCATATTTAGCCCTTAGTTTTTTGGAAATTACACCAACACCCCAATAGCTAGTAAATTTCATTATTTTAACTTAATACTTTATTAAATTACCAAATCAATTAATTTATTTCCCTAGCTTGGTCAAACCTCACATGTGGTAAAGGTTGACTATTTAATTTCTCTTTTGACCCATATTCCTCAATATTTATGAGATGGACCATTTATTTTCCTATCTTTGCATTTAACCCCTTTAATTTTATAAAATTCCTATTTTATGTTTCTAAAATTCCCAAAATAATCCCTCACGGTTTTTAATTACATTTGGTACCCTATATTTTATTAAATTATGGTTTTACCCCGTATATAAGTCTTATGTTTATTTAAATGTTTATAAGGTTTATAATTTACTTAAATCATGTTGTGACCTTATAAATTCACTAATATTCACCTAAAATGTTCCTAGATGATTATGTTTATTAAAATTACATTCTCGCACCAGAAGTTCATATAATTTCTTTTTCCACCCCAAAAACCTAATAATTATTATTTAAAGCTCTAAATAAATATAATAACATGGCCTAAACACATGGCCTTAAACATAATATAAACTTAGCTATAAAATGAAATTAAAATGTCTAAAAACTATACTTTGTCCTTTGCTTGTTACAATTTTTCTATTTAGCTCATTAAATCGTTATCCTTCCATTTTTAAGTTATAGCCTTAACCTTAATAAGTCATTAACATCGAGTTTCACTAGTCAAGCACTTAACCATTCATTTCTACACTTATCTAGGATTCAAACATCACACTTGTTCTCCTATGTTCTCGGCCTTAAGTCACATTACAACCTCATAATCCTTAAAGCCTTAAAATGTGGTTTAAGTATTTTTACCTTGTTTTGGTCACCAAGAAGTTCCCCACAACCTTTGGTCTTCTCGGCACTACACATATATATATATATACTTTAGTTTATTTTTTTGTCTATGACATTTTGCTTATCACATGAGCAAGTTGCTAGAACTTGATTAAGAGTATTACCTCTTTAAACTTTCATTTTTCTCCTTGGAAGATTACCCCACTATTACGGCACTTCATGGAGGAATAATGACCCATTCGGTCACACATAGCCAATGAACAAGAGTTTAATTAGTGACCTCTTCATGTAACTAGTTTAAGGAGCCTTAAAAACATGGATTTTTGAGCTTGAAGAGAAGAGTCTCACCTTGTAGATTTTGATGGTTTTTCAGCCTATACTCTCGGCCATCTAGAGGACAAGGAGTTGGACTTAGTTTCATGAAAAAAATCAAGAAGGAGGAAGCTTAAAAACCTTGTCTTAGGCCTCGGTTTTACCTTGGTTTTGAGGCTCCTTGGTGGCGCTTGGGAGAAGTTCCTTGGCTCAATGATAAGAGCTGGAAATACTCTCCACATGTGCACATAAGGAGGTAGAATAAGGTGTTAGAGGAAGTCCATTTTTGAACATAATTTAAGGTGGAAGAAAGTGATGTTTTAAGAGCATTTCCTTACCTTATCTTACTTGTTCCTTCTACCTTGTTGTTGTAGGTTTTTTTTTTCAATGGCCCATGCTCATATGTTTTCAGTTTGGATATAAGGAGAAGATGGGTGGTGGTTTTGGTGCAAAAAAGTGAATCTTTTGAGGTAGAAAAGCTTAAAACACCATGGGGACCTTAGAGCTTGAGAAGGGCTGAAAATGGAGGATGGAAGAAGATGATGTTGCTGCTACCGATTTGGAGAAGAGAGGAGGGGGGTCTGATGTCGAGAGCATGGGCAAGAGTGTTCTAAGTGAGGGGTGAGTATAAGTAAAGTGGAGTCTTTGATTAGGTGTCTAACTAGGTGTACTTTATTTGTTTGTTTATTTCCCAATGTTGTTTCTTCGCTTCCTTCCTTGCGTGGGTAACCAAGGTGATGGGAGTGTTTGGAGGGCTAGTTAGCCGAGTTTTGGCAAGGATGGATGAGAGAGATGATGAATATAGGTAGTAGTAGTCCTTTATTTATATCTATTGTACTTGTTGTTTACTTTTGACTTTACTAGTTTTCTTTTGTTTCTCATTCTCTTCTTGTATATAAAAGAGTGGTGGGGGAAATAGATGCATGTCAGCCGAGAATGGAGAAGAAATAGGGGAGAAGGTAAGTAAAGGACAACTACTCATTATCTTATATAAGTAGGTGAACTTGTTTTGCTTTTGTATAATTTTGCTTTTCAAAAATCCCTTTCCTTCTTTATCGTAGCTGGCTGGCTGCATCTATGGGAGAGAAGAGTATTTGGATCTTATACATCAATGTTACTCATTAATGGTGCATAATGACCTTGTTAGTGTGTTGAATGATGATATGTATTATTTCTTGTTTTTGTGTGTATAAATAAGTAGTTGGTGTATTTGTAATCTTGGTCTGACTATGTAAATCATTTCATATAATTATATCACTTTATTTGTGACATTATCACATGTACTAATATGTTACATGTGGTGTTAATTTGAGGAGTTGTTTTCTCCTTAGTAATGATCTCTCTTTGATTAGAGATTTAATGTATAGTTTAGTGTCCATCTTGGACTATACATATATATCATAATATTCATAATGAATCTTGCTCATTAGGTGACTAATCATTGGTTATCCTCTTCCATTTAAATTAATTTCTTATTAATTAAGGTAATGAATATTTGGGGTATTTCACTTAGCCCCAAAAAGGCCAAGTCCTCTGGTGCCCAACTAGATTCTGCCGGATCACACCATCTAGGACCCCGGTCAACTCCCCTCCCGCATTAACTCGACTCTGGTACCATAAAGACACTCATGATTTCTCGAGCACACCACACTGCCCTGCCCATCAATCTCATTGGACAACATATCGCCTCGAACCACGAACCTATTTTGGTGCGCACACTCCATTAATACCCTAACACTGATGTGTCCTTCACCTAACACAGATAAGAACAGATGAACAGAGGAAGCTTCCTCCAATGATGCATCCCTACTCCACGTAGGTGTACCCTATGTCATCAAATCGGCTTGAAAAGCTGGTGACGAGCCGGAAGAGCAAGCCAACTCATTGGTTTCCTCCCTATAAATAACCAGCCCTTCCCATTTAGAAAGGATGGCACATTCATGATTCACAACAATACACACATACTTGTATTCTCCCAGTCCTACTAAGATCCTCTGTCGACCCTCGTGGACTAGATCATTCACGATCGAACCTCATAAATCTTTGTGTCTCTCCTATTGCTGATAACCACAACTCACAAATCTCATATTACCTCACTCCTTAAAAGTTAATCTAAACCCCTAACCGAGATTACACTCTATAACAATGAGGAATTATAAGAATTCATAACTGCTGACGCATTTCCCTTACCTCTGCATGGACTAAACAGATAGGAGAATTCTTGGGATTCTTTTTCTGTAAGTCCTATCCTTTTTTGTTACGATGTTGATAAACCTTGCATGAAGTTGTTAGACTTTGACGTGGGTATATATCAAGGTAATAGTTTGAAGCATACTAAAGACTAGAGTAGTGTGCATGTCAACATGAAGCAAATTCAAGAAGATCAAACATTCATGCATGCCATAAGCCGAGGCCACATAGTGGCAAATACAATTTGGAGAAACTAGTTTCCTCCTACTAGTATCACAATTCTTTCAAGGCATCTTTAACAAGTTTCCTTCCCTTTTCTTCTGCTCTCAACTGCAATTACATCTTCCTTGAAAGGTTACAGACTTTGGTTGCTAGAAATTAAGGCTCGAAGGAGTGTAACCTGGTCAAAGAATCATTCCTTAAATTATTAAACCGTCTAACAACCTTAACGTACAACTCTAATCTCTTAGACGTATTGTGTCAATTGTTAAATTGATTGCTAAACAAATATTAAGGAGAAACATAAAATTGTCTAAAAAACAACTAAAAAAATAGTCTAATCCATAAACGACCCGCTATATAATGATACTATTCACATCGGTAGAGAAGTGATATCCTAGAACTAAAGGTCATGGGTTCGAAACCTACTCACTACTGTAACTACATAAAAAAAAACTTACCAAAACCGGATCCTTAGATCTCAATAAGTGAAGACGTTTATAGCTTTTGTCAGCTTTTGCCATTAATTTCTATACTAATTCAATAATTTCTATTTTTGCACCGTTCGATACTCGCGGTTGAGGGATTAATGTCCACTTTTCAAAAAGTAGAACACAGCTGTCATTGTTTGATTAGACAAAACTCTAAACTACAGTTACATGGCAGTACAGGAGTGGTTAACCACAAGGGCATTAAAACAAACGCAACAAATGTTGCGTTTGCCCGCTATTATCGAACACGACCTTTAGCCCGCGTTCGACTCCTGCGTGTGGGAAATTAATCTCCACTGGAAGACACGTGTTAATATATTAGTGGGTATCATTTTGACATGGCACTGTGAGATTCGTTAACCATGGTAAGCTTAATACTAAAGCTTGTATACCAAGCTTTTTCTTGCAAAGTCCGAACGACGCCTTATTTAAATAGTTGTTTTTGAAAACTATTTTAACAACTGACATCAATTTATCCCAATTTTCTTCTCGCAAGCTAAATGCATTTGACACCTGACAAAAAAGTACTTGGTTTGTGCTTCATAATGGGGTCAGAACTCTACTGCGGTTTGTGCAAATTAACTAAGGACATCCTCCCACAAAAAAAGAACATAAAGCAATAATAAAGCAAGAAGTGACTGGTGGCGAGTACATCTTCTAGGCATTACTGGATATGTCCTACGCCTCGAGGATTTTGGTTGACTATAAGCCAGCTCCTATGACCTAAAAGACGACTGCTCCTTCGTCGTACCAAGTGTGTAGCTAGAGGACCTTAATTTTGCATGAAATGATAAATTCAATGCTGCCAATAACCATATTCACGTACGGCATGTATAGATCTAATTAGATCCCGTTCGACGATGGCGAGTGAACGCAGGATTTTCTGCGTTTGCTTTAATCTCCCTTGGGTTAACAAATTGAGTGCTGCCAACTAGACACTGGTGAGGCAATAGTCTAATAAAGAGTTGACATCTGTCAACTTAATCTACCTAAAAAAGAAATCGTACCCAGCGAACGGGACCTAAAGATTGGGTCCTCGTCTTTTAAATGTTGTTGTCATAATAAAAAAATTGAGACTGAAATTGATGTTAAATGTCAAAAACATTTTTTTTAAAAAACAACTATTTAAATAAAAGAGAGAATAAAATTATAAAATCGACACAAAAATTGTTGACAAAAACCAAGAACCTCAACAGAGTTGATGATTTTGTGCTACTTTTATATATTACTCTCTCTGTCCCTCATTGATCGTCTGGTTTACTATTTGAAGATGTCATTTGACTTCAATATTTAACATATAAGATTATATAATTTTACAAATCTAATTTTTGCAATGGAATCCTCATGTCAAAAACTATGTGTTATAAAAATTTATTTTATAAAATTATTTTATCTTATATGTTTAATATTAAAGTGAAAAAGCGTGTCAAAAAGTAAACAGGAAGGTGAAAGTGGGACGGAGATAGTAGATAAATTGTGCTACCACTATTACCAACTACCTATATTGGCGGCTTATGATTGTGTACGAGGCAATAATGTAACCAGAATTAGAGTACTAATCAATCATGGTATGATATTGATCTTAGCATAAAAATAAGGATCATGGTGTGATCTAAGCCACACGACCAATAAATGTTAGATTGAATTAAGTATACAATTATCTTCTCACTCATTGAATTGATTATCAACAACACAACGTGTGGGGGCCTAGTAGTAGTTGGTCTGAATCTGACAGGGTGAACCGTGTCATCATAAACCTATGGTCCGTTCGGTGTTAGTATATTTGTGGTATAAATATGACATATTTTAGTTTAATCGTCATTACTGAACAATAATTTTCAAAACAGCCACAAATATACTAGTACAAAACAACCACAAAACAACCAACAGTTCATGCTTCAAAGAGAATGAATACCTGTAAACAGAGGTGGAGTCAGAAAACTGTAATTAAGCGGAAGAGAATATTTTTTAATATTATTAATTAATATTTAAAAATTAATTTTTAATAAATTAATTTAAATTTTCAATATTTATAATTATATTTTAAAAATGATATTATATATTAAATTTAACACAACAAATTGAAATATATAGATTAATATATAAAAAAGTTTATTTTCCTTTTTAATTTTTAGTTTTTTTATAAAGATTGGTATACTAAATTATAAATTAATGAAAATAATATAGAACAATAGTTTTAAACTAGTAGTGTTTTTCTAAAAACTTATACTAAAAATTATTTTGAGTAATTCTAATATTTTATTAATTTATAGAATCTGTTATAAAAACAAAAAAATATTTGTATTATGGATAGAAAGGGTACATGATGTAATAAAATATTCCACAAGGAAAACAACAAACTAATAAAAATTATGATGTAAACTTTCAATTATATCAAAAGTATTAGAGTACAAAATATTTGTAGTATATTTCAGAAATACAATTATAAGTATTCAACTTGTTAAGTAATGATTAATTACAAAATTATTTGTACAAACTATTATGGTTTGTTAATATATCAAACTTATTATATTGTTTTAACAACAAATATATGTTTAAAATAAATATTTTATCAACAATTAGACAATATATAATAATTAAAGTAGTAAGTGATAGCTATATATATATATTCGCTTATAGTCAATTATTTTATTATTAGAAAGAATTACTTTTTCATTTCAATTATATTATTTATTTCATTAAAAATTAAAATAATCATAAGTATTAATACATTTGAAATGTTATATTATATACTAATTTATAATCCATAATTTTTTTTATATATATAACATCTAATATTTGTTCTAAATAACATGGTTCATTTCTTTATTTTTTTAAATATATGTAAAAAATTTATTTATAAATTAATATGTATACACATTATAAATTAATTGTCACTAAAATATTAATAAAGAATAATAATAATTATAGGCTATAATTGAATATCTACATATATTTTAACTTTATTAACAAAAAATTGTTTTAAATGTAATATAAAATTTTTAATTGTAACACCGAAAATGGTAAACGGACTGCACATAATAACTAACATAACTAACTTATTCAAAACAACCAGACAAAACCGCCGTCTGCCGAACACTAGTTTTCAAAATAACCACAAAACTACCAGCACAAAACAACCAGCAAAACATCACAAAACAGCCAACCAAAACAACCAAACCAAAACAGCTACAAAACAACCGCATAAAAGTCATGCCGGACAGAGCCCCAATAAAATCAGGCATAATTCATGTGTCGTGGATATGACGGACCCGTTAATTCTGCTTCGGTTGTTGGTCATCTTAGCCAATCTTCAGCAAGTATATTTCACTGATCACACCCCGAAAAAAGTCTAAAATCATCTTAAAAAGAAACTAATAAATACAGCGTCTTGCTGAATGCTGATAATGGGGGCACTGGATTCAATTCAGACCTTAACAACTTCCCTGATTCATCCTGGACACACTGTCACCCATTAGATTAGAATAATTATGTACAGAAGGGTCCAGATTTAAACTAATTATGAATTATTAATCAAAATTTTTTTACCGGCAGTTACTTCATCCTATTTTGTTGGAGAATATATTATGTTGATATCTATTCTCAGCCAAATAAAAAAGATTTTTACTCCGCTAACAAAAATAACACAATCGTCTTCAACTGATTTTTTTACGATAGAGGAACAAGACATCGTCGTCTTCAATATATCACCATACGCCATTGAAGACTTTATTACTTCAGTTCCTCATAGTTCGTCGTTCCTTTACCGCATCACAACAATAAGATAAACCAGATTTGCAATTACCAAATACTTTCACGAGATATTCAACATTCTTTCAGATGGAAGAATATAGAGGTTTTCCGTCGGAGTCGCAAAGGATGAACGGCTTCATTGATCTATCAGAGAGACCAACTAATCAAGCTTCTTCATCTTTTACACTTCCAAAAAACTCTGTTATGTTTCTGAATGCCCCAGATTCATCAAGCTTGCACTTGTCTTTGTTGACTGATGTCGATGGCAGAAGAAATACGAATGAAGGTGAAATCGTTGATTTAAACATGGAACCGACATCATCGTCATATTGATCTAAACTATTTCCCCGACGATTGTTGTGATAATGGTGTGTAGGTTCTTACAATGGTAGTTCTAGGTGATGTTGTTACTCACGATGAACAATGTACTGAGTAACAATCTGATAATGAACTTCTCTACTGAACGGTAAAACGATTTAAAGTGAAAGATAGATATACACGTGAACCTTCACTTTATTAGCAGGTACCCAATAGGATACAATCAAGCACTCATGGAGAACAGGCTCTCCATTAATGAACTCGTAAAAACCCTAGGCAACTCACTTTCTAGTGTTTTTACAAACGCTCTCAGCAATATCAGTTTCTTTCAGTATCTTTTCTCTCCACGTAAAAGCCTAACTCGTCATTTGACTGACTTCTGCTTATATAGAATAAAGACGTAAATTCTATCTAAAAAGATCCTATACACGTGATAAAACCCTTGACGCTAAAACCATAAAATCTGTTTAGATTTTATGCTGGTTAGAAGATAAAGGCGCTGAGTCAATAATATCCCACAAAAATCTCCAAGGCGCCAGTCTTTATTCTTCTCTCTGTTCTGTCTTCAGATATCTCTGTTTGGTACACAGACACAGTATGGAACACAGAGTTTCCAAACAAAAACACTAACAATTTCCCCCTTTTTTGATTGGGGCAAACTCTGAATGTGTGTCTGTGTTATTCCCCCTGAACACATGCAATAATCACAATGTATTGCATTGACAACTTCCCCCTCAAAAGGTTAACGCATAAGCATGTGAAATATTCCAACCAAAAACAACATATACAGCTCCGTAGATTTGGATAGAGACTGATTATCAAGTCAAAAGCATAGCAGGAATCCATAAAGCATAGTCTCATACACACATATTACTTTCCCCCTTTAGCCAAATCAAAAAAGGAGGATCAAAAGTCAGAGAAGAACATAGCCATAATCCAAAATAGCAAGTCTAATACACAGCAAAACATGCAACGATCCAGCAACACAAAAGGAAGAAAAGAAAACTTAAAAAGTTTCCTCAGATTCAGAAGCGGGTGTAGCATTGAGGGTGGATATGTAGGTTTCAAGGGAGAGGATGCGCTTCTCAAGAGCATGTTGGTTGGTGATTAGAGTGTTAATCATGGCAAGCAGTGTGGACTCATGAGATGTAGGTGGAGGAGATGGTGCTGATACATCTTGACGAGCAGGAGGGTTCTTGAGTTGCCAGCCAGAATCAGTGCGCTCAATGGACATCTTCGCAAAAGTATGAGTTCCCAATTAGTGGGAGCCCTTCATTTGAACAGCAGTCATTGTCTCCAGAGGAACATGATAAAATTGAAAAATTTTCGTCATCCACAGCGGATAAGGAATCACAGGTCTCTGGCTGTTGATAATACGCTTCCAATGGTCAATCATTAAGCGGGGCAAGGACACTTCTAACTTATGTTCCATGCACCACATGAGAGCTAAATCAATGGGAGTGACACGTTCCCTCATGTCATTCCGTGGAGTGAGCATCTGGTATGCAAACAGATGAAGAAGTCTAGGTATTGCACCAAAATCACGCTGCAAGTAATTTCTCAGACGCGAACTAGTATTCGTAAGCCCATAGTGACGCTGAACATCCTTTAATGGTACAATATCAATTTTCTGAGGGTTAAACTCAGAAAGGCCAGCCAAGGGAATACCTAAAATGTTCGATAGCAAGCCCGGAGATAATGTAATGCATATCCCTGCTACCGTAGACTGCAGTTCCGTCTCAGTAATAAGCGTCATATTAGTAATAAACTGAATCAGAGCCTCAGGATAATAAACAGTCTCCTGACTAAACAAAGAATCCCATTTTTGAAACTCAATAGACTCAGCAACGTCCAGCAGATCATGAGCCCGAAGCCAATTACAGTCAACAATCTTGCCCATAATAATATCAGCCAATTTAACTTCACGAATAAACAGAGGTTGCTGTGGAAATTGCCTGGTACCTTTCGAAGCTTGAAGCGAAACGCAAGAGCGTGAAGCAAGCTTACGTTTCTTTGGAGTTTTAGAACCACCAGCGGTAAGGGTTGCAGGCGTCGGCTTCGCGACAGCAGGAGAAGAAGCTGGAGAGGATGGCGCAATTCTTTTGCGCTGATTCCGGGTCCGCGGGCGAACCGAAGCCTCAGCCGGAGGGGTTGAAGTGAGGCGGTCAGCAGAAGGACAACCAGCCGGTGCCCCAGAAACAGCATTCTCAAACGATTTGGAGACGGAATCCGCTGCTTGAGCAGACATAGTGTCGGCCGCTGTTTGCAGTGAATTTGTGGCAGATTGTTGAGGCGAGAGAGAGACAGGAGGATTAGCTGGGGAAACAGTGGTATGAGGATGCGGGGAAGATGGTGGAGCACCGGTGGCGGACAGAGGAGTAGAATGTGGCGGAGCAGAAGCCATAAGGAACACCAAAGGACGCCGTGAGAGGACGAGGAAGAAAAGCAGAAGAGGAGCTACGATTCTTGAAGATAGCGGAGAGCAAGGAAAAGAAACGCAAGAACGACTCATATACTCTTTTTCTTTTTTCTTTTTGTCTTTTTTTTCTTTTTTTTTTTTTTTTTTTGTTTTTTTTTGTTTTTTTTTGTTTTTTGTTTTATAAGTATGACTAAAGGGTAGGAAAAGGAAATGAAGAAAAAAAACTGGCATGAAGAAAAAAGAAAGGCTACTAGATCGTTGCAGAAATTACCAGTACCAGACTCACAATCTCAAACTAAAAACTAGTACAAAATGACCGATGAAATCACACTTTTGAAAAAACAAAAAAAGAAAAAGAAATAATAGGCAAAGACCATACCTTACGGAACGTTGATCATCCCAAGCTCAAAGTGTAGATAACAAAATTGATCACGACTCAGCGGTTTAGTGAATATATCAGCAATTTGTGTGTTCGTGGGACAATGAAGCAACTGGACAGTGCCTTTTTCAACTTGATCACGTAGAAAATGATGACGAATATCTATGTGTTTGGACCGAGAATGATGAACCGGATTCTTCGCGAGCTCGATTGTACTGGTGTTATCACAATAAATAGGTACCGGGCCATAAGCAATCCCAAAATCATGAAGTTGATGACGCAACCATAAAGTTTGAGCGCAACATGCAGCAGCTGCTACATACTCAGCTTCAGTTGTAGACAAAGCAACAGCCGCTTGTTTACGTGAAGACCAGGAAATGAGGCTGTTACCCAGAAATTGAGCAGAACCAGAGGTACTTTTGCGATCAGTCAGGGACCCACCAAAGTCAGCATCAGTATAGGCCATCAAAGTCGGGATGGTACCAACGGAGTAAAATAAACCAAGTGTTAAGGTGCCCCCAAGATAACGGAAAATTCGTTTAACAGCCTTTACATGGGGAATCCGTGGAGACGATTGAAACCGTGCACAGAAACAAACACTATGCATGATATCAGGACGACTAGCGGTGAGATATAATAAAGAGCCAATCATGCCTCGGTAAGTTTTCTCATCGGCCAGCTCTGCTGAGGACTCATCCCCAAGCCGTAAGGTTGTAGACATTGGTGTGGGTAAAGACTTAGCATCCTGAAACTGATACTTAGCAAGAAGTTCCGTTGTATACTTTGTTTGACTAATATGAGTGCCATCCGGAGTCTGACGAATTTGTAAGCCAAGAAAGTAGGTGAGCTCACCCATATTGCTCATTTGAAATTCTTTAGACATCAGCGATTCAAACTCTTTTGCTAAGGCCGAGTTGGTAGAGCCGAAGATAATGTCATCAACATATATCTGGATGAGTAACATCTCGGAATTATGATGCTTTAAGAATAAAGTGCGATCCACTGTCCCACGACTAAAACCTTGAAGAATTAGAAAATTGGTAAGTCTATCATACCAAGCTCGAGGAGCTTGTTTAAGACCGTAGAGAGCCTTCTTGAGTTTGAAAACATCATTTGGACGATCAGAGCTCTCAAAACCAGGTGGTTGAGTAACATACACTTCTTCCTTTAGATAACCATTTAAAAAGGCACACTTTACATCCATCTGATACAACTGAAATCGATTGGCAGCAGCAAAAGCAATGAGTAAATGAATCGCTTCGAGACGGGCCACAGGAGCGAAGGTTTCATCGAAATCCAAACCCTCTTGCTGATTATACCCCTTGGCCACTAACCTTGCTTTGTTGCGAGAAATATTCCCTGATTCATCAAGCTTGTTTCTGAAGACCCACTTAGTGCCAATAATGTTATGAGTTTGCGGACGAGGCACCAACTCCCAAACATCGTTTCTTTTAAACTCATTGAGTTCCTCATGCATCGCATTAATCCAGTCTGGATCGGACAAGGCTTCCGTGACACTCTTAGGTTCAATCTGTGACAGAAAACCATGGTAGGCACAAAAGCTATGAGCGGATGAACGCGTCTGGACACCCCTAAGTGGATCAGTGATGATGTTCTCTAAGTTGATACCGGGTGCTTGACGAGATGTAGGAGCACGTAAAACAGGTGGTGAGTTAACATGAGGTGAGGCAGGAGTCTGTAACTCAGGGTTGTCCAATGGTGGAGTAGTATCAGTATGTTCCGCAGGTTGGTGAGAAGCTGCTGGTGTAAACTCCGGAGAAATGGGCTCTTCATCTGAGTCAGTGACATTCTCAGCTGGTGGATCAGGTATAAAGGAATGCTCATGTGACGCCCGAGAATCTCTGCCTCCAAAACTAGTTTCATCAAACTTGACATTCACAGACTCCTCAACAACTAAGGTATGCTTATTAAAAACCCTGTAGGCTTTGCTATGCTGAGCATATCCTAGGAAAACACCTTCATCACTGCGGGTATCAAACTTCCCAAGAGATGCCTGTTTCTGATTGAGAATATAACAGCGACACCCAAAAACACGAAGATGGGAAATGACCGGTTTTCGACCCTTGAACAATTCATAAGGTGTCTTAAGTAACACAGGCCTGATCAACGCTCGGTTTAGTATGTAACAAGCTGTGTTGACAGCCTCACCCCAGAAACTTTGTGAAAGTCCACTGCCGTTTAGCATAGTGCGGGCCATCTCTTGTAGAGTTCTGTTTTTACGCTCTACCACTCCATTCTGCTGAGGAGTTCGTGACGCAGAATAGGTATGAGTAATACCCTTCTCAGTGCAATAATTCGCAAACAGGGAGTTCATAAATTTTGTTCCTTGATCAGTGCGGATAGACTTCACAGTACGTTCAACTTGTGTCTGTAACTGTGTAACCAGAGCTTTGAACTGAGTGAACGTTTGGTCTTTAGAGACAAGAAGACTTATCCAAGTGAACCTCGAGTAGTCATCAACAACAACAAAGATGTATTTCTTACCAGACCGACTTTCAACTCGCATTGGTCCCATCAGATCCATGTGTAACAATTCCAGTGAGCCAGTAGTGCTTACAGTGGTCTTACCCGAATGATTTACTCGAACTTGTTTGCTTAGAGCACAGTCTTTACAGATAGTTGTAGAATCAAGAACCTTCTTGGGAAGTCCTATAACCAGGTCCTTTGTACGTAAGCGATTTAGGAGCCGGTAGTGAGCGTGCCCAAGGCGTCGATGCCACAAATCAACATCCTCGACATTTGCAGTGAGACAAGATACGTCATGAACAGATGAGTTGGTATCAATCATGTATAGATTACCTCTCCTTACACCTTGCAGTAGCAGTTGCTGTGTCAACTTGTTCCGCACCTGAAACCCATCAGAGTCAAAAATGACTTGTGATGGACCTTTATCACAAACCTGTGACACACTAAGCAGATCATGCTCTAAGCCTTCAACAAGACATACTTGATCAATATAGGCATCATGCCCGACAGTTCCAATTCCAACAATTTTGCCTCTTCCACTGTTCCCGAACTTGACTTTACCTCCATTCTGTTCAGTGAGAGTGCTGAATTTTGTTCTATCACCACTCATGTGCCGTGAACAACCGCTGTCCATGAGCCACCAATTTTCAGTAAGTGACTCAGAATGTACCTACACCAAATTAAACAGGAAAATTAGTCTTAGGTACCCAGACTAGCTTGGGACCCGTTGAGTATGAGGAAAAACTCGAGTGTTTACCAAGTGGTCTCAGAATAGCTCTAGAAGGTTTACTGACTCTCGATTTTTTTGTTCTGAGTCTATAACACTGTTGAATTGAATGACCATAACAATGACAATATCTGCACAATATGTCACACTTTCTGTAGCTTTTAATATCACTATGCCGATGACCTAGATTATTCTCTTGTCTATAGCCCAGTCCCTTCTTATCAACACCTTTGTTATTCAGCATGTTACACAAATTTATTTTTCCTGTGTACCAATCAGGGTTCTTCTGTGACTGTATCTCTAACTTATGATTCTTTCTGACGACTTCGTCTGTAAGATTTTCAATTTCCTTATTTAGACCCTCATTTCGAATAATCAGAGATTCAAATTCATCTTTTGCCCAACTAGGAAGAGTTGTTATTCGAGATTTCAAGGGACTAACAAACCTAATACCCATAACTCGTGAGCTATTTTCCGGATCAGTATCAGTAGCATGTTCATAACTTTTTAACCTGTCTTTTAACCTATTTATCTTGGTTTCATATTCCTCCTTTTGCATTTTTAGTTGTAACACAGTTTCAGATAAAATATCAAACATTTGTTGCTTGGACATGGAATCAAACGACTCTTTCACATGAGATAGACATACCTCATCTTCAGGAAGCGCCTTCTTCCACTTCTCCATCGCCATTAAGCAGTACTCAGTATTCATGTTAGTCACCTCTTCCTGGACTATGGCTGTCATGCATGCTTGATCTTCAATCTCATGTTCTGAATCTGTACCTGAATCGCTTTCTCCCCAAGCAGCTGCAACGGTAGATGAAAACTTCTTGACTTTCTCTTGGAAGTTATCTTTCTGTGGTAAAGGGCAGTTTTTGACTTCATGTCCCGGCTTGTTGCATCTAAAGCAGATGATTGGACCCTTCTTGGACTTGTTACGATAGAACTTAGGGTTGTAACCTCTACGTCCTCCAAAGATTTTCCGAATCCCATTAGCTATCATTGTAATTTCCTCGTCCTCATCCATCTCTTCTTCATCAGTCTCAGCAGTGCTTTTACGAGCCTTTAAAGCCAAATCCTTCCCTGTGGTTGAAGAAGACATTACTCCTTTCATTTTCCCTTCGTAAACCATCAGCTCAGAACCCAACTCTTCGAGTGACAATTTAGATAGATCCTTGGTTGTCTCTAATAAGGTTGAGTAGTGTAACCAGTCTTTTCCAAGACTATCTAAGCACCTTTCGTTAATAGTGGCGTTGTCAAGTGTAACTCCTACTGCCTTCATATCGCTTAGGATCTTGTCAAACTTCTCAAGAGTCTGAGTAATAGACTCACCATCAACCATCCTGAAGTTATCAAACAGTCTCCTAAACTGCTTCCCTTTTGCCTTCCTGATCGAGTCAGTACCCTCATAGGCTACCTTAAGAAAGTTCCATACTTCCTTCGCAGTAGGTATACCCAGCACCTTCTGTTGATCACCTTCTGAAAGTGAGGACACAATCACTCTTAGAGCCTGTTTGTTCTTGCTGAGCAGCTTCTTATCATTATCAGTATAATCTTTCTTCTCCTTTGGCTTGGACACTCCTTCTACGGTAATCTGAGGAACGAGATCACCTTCAGTGACGACCGTCCACAGATCGTAGTCGATAGACATCAGTTGATGCCCCATTTGCTCATACCAACACGCGTAATTAAACTTCGTAAGCTTTGGAGCCTTGACATTGTAGGAACCCATGTTGCAAACCCCTAGAAGATTTCTCTTCCGATTGAGATGGAGGGGACCTTGCTCTGATACCAATTGTAGGTTCTTACAATGGTAGTTCTAGGTGATGTTGTTACTCACGATGAACAATGTACTGAGTAACAATCTGATAATGAACTTATCTACTGAACGGTAAAACGATTTAAAGTGAAAGATAGATATACACGTGAACCTTCACTTTATTAGCACGTACCCAATAGGATACAATCAAGCACTCATGGAGAACAGGCTCTCCATTAATGAACTCGTAAAAACCCTAGGCAACTCACTTTCTAGTGTTTTTACAAACGCTCTCAACAATATCAGTTTCTTTCAGTATCTTTTCTCTCCACGTAAAAGCCTAACTCGTCATTTGACTGACTTCTGCTTATATAGAATAAAGACGTAAATTCTATCTAAAAAGATCCTATACACGTGATAAAACCCTTGACGCTAAAACCATAAAATCTGTTTAGATTTTATGCTGGTTAGAAGATAAAGGCGCTGAGTCAATAATATCCCACAAAAATCTCCAAGGCGCCAGTCTTTATCCTTCTCTCTGTTCTGTCTTCAGATATCTCTGTTTGGTACACAGACACAGTATGGAACACAGAGTTTCCAAACAAAAACACTAACATGGTGGTATAGTTCAGCAACTTACATGCGTTGAAGAAACCCAGGAAGAGGATGATCGGCTTAAAAATTACGATGGTTAGTTTTATGTAATGTCATTAAGTTTTATGAGAATCGTTTTTTAATGGTACAACATACAGAATTATATGGTAGTTTAGTGACAATTATCTGGTATTATGTACACATACGATTGGTATTGTTGAAATATTGAGAGAAGATAGGAGATTGTATTGCTTGAATATTGCTTAATAAAAAACTGTGTACATGGCTCCCTTTATATAGTGGGATAAGTGACTCCAGACTTCTCCCTAATAACTCTAGAACTTTCTAGAATAATATTAAATCTAGACACTTTCCTTATCTTTGCACTTTTCATATTCCCCTCATAAATGCAACACTTAATAGCCTTTACTTTTCTTATCACCCACATAAATACAAACTTCTAGAATATTTCCTAAACCTTTCACTTTTCTTATTACCCACATAAATACAAAACTTTAGAATCTTTCCTTAACCAATTAACTTTACTAATTTCAACACACCCCCTTAAAGTTAATTCCTCTGAACTCCAAGCATAGTGCGCAGCTTCATAAAAACATCTTGCTTCAGTGGTTTCGTAAAAATGTCTGCAACTTGTTCACGTGTCTTGACAAACTTGAGCTCCACTTCATTAATGGAAACACAATCACGAATGAAATGATACCTCATGTCAATGTGCTTGCTCCTATCATGAAACACCAGATTCTTGGCTAAGGCAATGGATGACTTGTTATCAACATAAATCTTTGTTACCTCATCTTGTGGTGTCTTTAATTCTCTCAATAATCTCCTCAGCCATATAGCATGACAAACACATGAGGTAGCAGCTACATACTCAGCTTCACACATAGAGAGAGTCACAATTGGTTGTTTCTTCGAACTCCAAGTAAAAGCAGTGTCTCCCATGTAGAATACAAAACCAGTAGTGCTCTTTCGGTCATCAATATCTCCTCCCCAATCACTGTCACTGTAACCAACAAGCTTATACTCATCAGTGGATGAATAGAACAAGCCATGATCAACTATTCCCTTCAAATATCGTAGTATCCTCTTAGCTGCCTTGAAATGTGTCACTGTTGGAGACTCCATATAGCGACTAACGAGCCCAACCGCAAAGAGTATATCGGGCCTTGTGCAGGTCAAGTATCTCAAACTTCCAACAAGGCTCTTATAAGTGGTAGGGTCCACTTGGTATCAATCGGCATGCTTGGATAACTTCATCCCACAATCAACTGGTGTATTCACAGGGTGACAATCGTCCATCTTGGACTTCTTCAACACCTCCTTCGCATAGCTCTTTTGGGAGATAAAGATCCCATCATCCTTTTGATCTATCTCAATGCCAAGATAGTAGGACATGAGACCAAGATCCGTCATCTCAAACTCCTTGGTCATGATTTTCTTGAATTCACCAAACAATTTAGGATTACTCCCTGTGAAGATCAAATCATCAACATATATGCAAACAAGTAAGATGTCCCCATCCTCACATATCTTCACATAGAGGGCGAATTCATAAGGGCATTTAATGAACCCATTTCCTTGGAGATACTCATCAATCCGATTGTTCCAAGCTCGTGGAGCTTGCTTCAAGCCGTACAAAGCTTTATTCAACTTCAACACCTTTCCTTCATGACCCTTTATCACGTAACCTTGAGGTTGTTCGACATACACCTCCTCTTCAATGACACCATTCAAGAATGCTGAATTCACATCCATTTGATAGATCTTCCACTTGTTTTGAGAAGCAAGTGATACGATCAATCGTACGGTCTCTAATCGAGCAACAGGGGCAAATACTTCACCGTAGTCAACTCCAGCACGTTGGTTGTACCCTTTGGCTACCAATCTTGCTTTGTACCTCTCCACCTCTCCTTTGGCATTCTTCTTTGCCTTATAAACCCACTTGAGACCAATGGGTTTTTCTCCTTTGGGAAGCATCACAAGTTTCCATGTATCATTCTTTTCAATGGACTTGGTTTCATCATCCATGGCTGTTCTCCACTTCTTTTCTTTCACCGCCTCTTCGAATCTTAGAGGTTCACAATCTACAACATGACAATAAAGAGTGAGATCATCATTAACATTTTGATTATCTAACTCCTCATAAATTTCTTGAAGCCTTCTCATCCTTAATGGTCCTTCACTTGAACTTCCACTTGAAGGATTTGATGATGTGCTTGAAGATGGAGTTGATGATGTGCTTGAAGAGGGAGATTGTTGCGGGGTCACGGGCTCTTCACTTTGCTCTGTCTCTTGAACTTCATCAACGAGAAGTGGGAAGAAGTTGTATTTCTCCTTATCTTCAAGGCTCCAATCCTAGGTTTCTTCTTCATTGAAGACCACATCTCTACTCACAATGGTTTTTCCAAGACATGGGTTGTAAAGCTTGTAGCCTTTTGAGCGTTGATCATAGCCAATGAAGATGTGCTTCTTGCTTTTATCTTCAAGCTTGCTCCTCTCTTGATCTGGTACATGAACATGACCAATGCTCCCGAAAACCTTTAATTGGGCCAAATTAGGCTTAACTCCACTCCAATATTCTTGTGGGGTCATGTTTGAAAGACTCTTTGTAGGGCAACGGTTGGATAAGTACACTGCACAATCCACAACTTCAGCCCATAGCTCTTTTGGCATCTCCTTGCTCTTCAACATGCTTCGAGCCATGTCAAGGATGGTTCGATTCTTTCTTTCCGCCACACCATTTTGTTGAGGAGACCTTGGCACTGTTAAAAACCTTCTAATGCCATTCTTTTCACAGTACTCATTAAACTCATTAGAGGTAAACTCTCCACCCCTATCAGTTCTTAGAGAGTTGACATAGCAACCACTTTGTTTTTCAACAAGAGCCTTAAAATTCTTGAACATGGAGAAAACTTCAGATTTTTATTTCAAGAAGTAAACCCATGTTTTCCTACTATGATCATCGATAAAGAGCAAAAAGTACCGACTTCTACCAAGAGACATCGGTGTGAAAGGCCCACAAACATCAGCGTGAATTAGCTCAAGTGGTTTATGTGCTCTTGTGAAGGACTCCTTTGGAAAACTCTTTCGGACTTGTTTTCCAACCAAGCAACCTTCACAAAATTGTTCTGGGCGGTTGATACAAGGCAAGCCTCTCACCATGTTCCTTTCACCCATCAACTTCAAACTTTCAAAGTTTACATGTCCAAGTCTCAAGTGCCAAAGCCATGAGTCATCTTTCACACAAGTTTTAAGGCACTTAGCAACATCAGTCTCAAGATTAAAAATAAACATTCTATTTCTCATCATAGGAACCTGAGCAATCATCTTCCCATGATTATCAAGAAGGTAGAGCATGCGATTTTTCATATTAATCTCATAGTCCCTCTCCATGAGTTGCCCAATACTCAAAATATTACTCTTCATCCTTGGAATGTAATAAACATCACCAATGAATCGATGCTCACCTTTCTTTGTACGGATCATGATAGTACATTTCCCTTTGATTGGAACTTTGGAATGATCTCCAAATGTGACAGATCCGGTAATTGAATAATCGATTTCCATGAACTTACTCTTATCTCCACACATATGGTTGCTTGCTGCATTGTCAAGATACCATCCATCTGTCTTTCCTTCATTTTGAACTTGGTTAGACAGCAACAACACACCTTCCTCCTTTATTTCCATGAAATTGACATATTCATTCTTGGATTTAGATGCACTCCAACAATCACGTGCAAAATGCCCAAATTTTTGGCAATTATAACACTGAATTTTTGACTTGTCTCCCCTTTGGTAGTTTCCTCGTCCACGTCCCCTTGAACTTTGACCCCTTTCTTCATTGAGATCTTGACCACCTCTTCCATATCCTCCTCGATATCCTCTACCTCGACCTCTTCCTCGTCCACGGCCATGCCCTCTTGAGTTCTTCTCACGATCATCATTTCTCATCATGGATTGAGTGGCTAATGCTTGCTCGACAGACGTCTCCTTCCTCTTGGTAAATCTATCTTCATGGGCTTGTAGTGATCCCATGAGATGATCAACCGTCATCTTTTCTAAATCTTTGGATTCTTCGACCGCCACAAAAATATGATCAAACTTCGTATGTAGAGATCGAAGGATCTTCTCTATAACACGAACATCTTCGATTTTTTCACTGTATCGCTTCATTTGATTGACTATGGCCAACACCCTTGAGAAATAATCAGCAATCGACTCATATTCTTTCATCTGGAGTCCTTCGAACTCTCCCCGTAGCATTTGAAGGCGTACCTTCTTTACTTTGTCAGCTCCTTGATACAAGTTCTTCAAAATTTCCCATGCATCTTTCGCCGTTGTCGCGCTCGCCACTCTTTCAAACATCACCTCATCCAAACATTGATAGATGAGTGTGAGTTGTAACACCCCAACCGCTAATCCTATGCTTACCGTCCAATCATCCCCTAATCCAGAGTTACTTGCAGCGGAAATACTACTTACTACGGCGGGTGGTACAACGCCGCTAACCGCCCATACGGCTAGCTAGGCTATTACTACTTACAGTCACGGTCTGATGAACATAATATACCAAGCTACTAAAACAATGCTTACCATTACCGAACATAGCATACTTACAATTCTTGGATCACCGAGTATTTAAAGTATTGAATTACATCCTTTACCAATCTTCCCAAAAGAATGAGTTTACCAACTACTCATCTATACCTATTAGAATCTCTTCACCGTATCCCAAAAAGGTGTACCCCATGGTACACCGGCTAATCAAAAGCTATAGCCATGTACTACTCAGTACACCAATCATAATTCATTGTTTACAATCCAAAAGAAAGAGAAGGAAATTAAACTTCAACTCTCCTAGTCTTCATCCTTCACGAGTACCTGCGTGTAGTAAAAATGGTGCCCCAAGGGGCTCAGCAAACGCTGCGTATAAACTCCGCATATACCGCGTGCTAGCTAGGGCACGCCGACTATTTGACGTCCACTAAACATGCAGTTCATTATTTTCATACATACATGCTTTACATACATCATACAATCATGCTCAATACATTACACATTCCAAGGCAACAATACAATAGCACGCAACTTACTTACCTTCACAAGGTTAGCCAAATTATGCATCCGGGTTAATCGGAATGCTTTTACTCTTTTACTCATTACTTACTTTTCTCTTACTTACACTTACTTGCTTTCAATTACTTTACTTACTCATTCTTACTTACTTACTTATACTCAAGTTAAGTCGTCGGGACCTTCGGCCCTGGGGACTACTCCGTCCCACCTCCGGGATTTACTTGACTCACCAATCCGGGATGCTACCCACTTAAGGGATTTGGGCCGCGGACCAGTTTAAGAGTCAGGCATTGGAGCCAACCTCTCGTGACTCCGCATCCTCACGCGTGGCCGAAACTATATCGGACTTCTACTCATTCCAATTTAATTACCTATTTAAGTTAGATTGGTTAGCTTGTTAGGAATAAGTTAGAAGTCCAAACACATTCACAATCGGTCACAGTACAATACAACATACATACATGCATTCATATTCATCCATACATTTCATGAATTATACAAACTGAGATTTAAGGAAATATTCACAATATACAGCACTACATATTCACAAGTATGCATAGTAACTCCGATTCGTGCATTTATCTTATTTAGTGATCAATTAGCACACAACACACAAATCAGAGTAACCAAGCTAGCATACGGGGCCATGAGGAATTCATACCGTTCACCGTTTGTTCGTGTTTCCAAACGTCCTTCGGTGTCACAAATCAAATCCTATGATATACATACAATTGAATGATCAATCTAACTATCATTAACTTAACTCATACTTACTATGTCCTCATTCTTCTTACTCCTACACATTACTTACTCATTTTTCATTACTTTAAGTTTTATTTTCTTACTTAATATTAGCTTACTTACATACATGACATATATATATATATATATATATATATATATATAATATATATAGTAATATATATATATATATAATATATATATGGGTATACATATGTATATATACATATAATTATATTAATTAATTTTTTTTTGTAAGACCCCGACCGACCTTACAAGTCCCGTCCCAAGGTCGGTCGAAGTCAGTAGGAATTACGCTGGAAAATTACAGGGCCGACCGACCTTGCAAGTCCGGTCCCAAGGTCGGTCCATTCCAGTGAGTTACTTGACGGAAAATTTTAGCCCGACCGACCTTGCAAGTCCGGTCGCAAGGTCGGTCCATTCCAGTAAGTTTCGTCACAGGCGAATTTTAGCCCGACCGACCTTGCAAGTCCAGTCGCAAGGTCGGTCCATTCCAGTAGCTTACCAGTCGGAAAATTTTTGAGTCGACCGACCTTGCAAGTCCGGTCGCAAGGTCGGTCCATCCCAGTAGGTTACAGACGGGAGAATTTTCTGGTCGGACCGAACTTGCAAGTCCGGTCGCAAGTTCGGTCCGTTCCAGAAGCTTCCCGTCTTCGTAAATCTGGGCTCGACCGACCTTGCAAGTCCGGTCCCAAGGTCGGCCTGGCCCAGTATTTGCATTTTTATTTTTGTTTTCAATCCTCTCTTTCACCCATTACTTCCCCATTGTTCCTACACTTATTCCCACATGTTATAACACTAATTAAACCTCCTAACACACCTTAGTTCATTCCTTAACTCCTTACACATTTCTATACTAACTTACTCACCTAATTTTCCAAGTTTCAACTCAACACTCACATTGTTTCTTCCCTTACTACATTATGCTACAGATTTTGACAATTACACTCCTCTTCTATATCTCCCTCTTCTATTGACATTTCTAACACTCCCAATGCATTACAATTCATTGACCATCTCTCTCAATCTACCCTCCATCTTCCTCAAACAAAATCTGTTACAACTCATGGTATTCACCTAGTTCCTAACACACTAAGTGTTCTATTCCTAGGTAAATTTTGCCATAACCTCCCCTACATTTTTACACTCTCACCACATTGTTTATTCACACATTATCATCATCTCATCTGTTTTCAACAACATTAATATACAAGCTCTCATACACAATTACTAAACATTAAAACACTATCAAAATTCCTGCACTTCAAACATTAACTCCCATCCCATTTGTGACAGTTTTAAAATGTCTTTTAAGGTTCAAAACATTTGAATTCTCTTATACATTACTCTACTACACAATACCCTTTTCATTACTAAATTCAAACTTCTAAAATCTGTTTCACATACATATACAAGACAACACAAAGGTGAGCATCCTTACCTTGTTTTTCTTCTAGATTTTCTTTCTCCTTCTTTCTTGCTCCTTCCTTCTCTCCCTATCGGTTATAGTCTCTCAACAATCTAACATTACAACCCATTCATAGACACACCATTCAATACAAAAATTTAACCCTAACATTATTTAAGCTTTTAATGTAGGTTTTAGGGTTTAGAAAGTTCATTACCTTCCAAGAGTGCAAACAAAGCTTGGAGTGGCTCAAGAACAAGATTCCAACTCCACCAAAATGCCAAAATCGGCTAGGATACAAGGAGCAACAAGAGTTTAGTTTCTAAATTTCGTTTTGCCCACAAGGGCTAGAAAAAGATGGAGTTTCAAGAAGATTTTTACCTTAAAAGAACAAGGAGGAGAAGGTGGTGCTAATGGTAGTCTTGAAGCTCCAAATGGGGCATACGCATAAAAACGAAAATGCTCTTTTCTGGATTTTGAAAAGAGGGAAATGTTGCTCTCGAGGAGAGGAAGACAATGGTGCAGTTTTTATAATTTTTGGAAGAGGTTTGAGGGAGTTTCAAGAGGAGAGAAGTGAGGTTTTGTGGGTTTGCTTCTAAAACACCATGGAAATTGCATGGGGAGGAAGAAAGGAGAAAAGAGAGAGTGAGGGAGGAGGTGAGTACGTGAGTGAGGGAGTTGTGAGGGTAGAAGAGAGAATAAAGTGAGGGGGGGTTACTTTTATTGTTTTTGTTGTTTTGTAAATAAGAGGGGGTGAGTGAGTGTGTGAGAGAGGGGGGATAGGCCGGCTCACTAGCACACACACACACACAACTTTTCTTTTATTTTAAAAGTGGACACATAAGTTTTGGTTATTTATGTTTCTACCCCACAACTTCCCGTTTTTGACAGTTTTTACTAATTTCTCGTTTTATTGATTTTATTGGCTCTAAAGCTTCACTAATATTTAGTGATGATTATTTAGTTGACCAAAATTGTTACGAGTCTATTTGACCCACTTAAAGACACGTTTTCCCGGTTACCTCGAAAAACGCGCTTTAAGGTTCGTTAGTGATTTTAATCCGTTTTAAGGATCCGTTTTCTTCAGGATTTGTTCCCTCATGATTATTTATACTTAATTAAGCTTCTAAATTGTTCATTAGCCTAATTAATCACTATTTCTAATTACGGGGTATTTCATGAGTGCTTGTTGATCTTTCTTCCGTATCTTTTGCGTAGTTTCTCTTTGACTAGGAGTAGATGTAGATGAAATATGCACGGACTCATCACATCCTTTTTCAACTACCTCCCAAACGTCATGGCTTCCAAGCAAAGCCTTCATCCTTATACTCCAATTTTCATAGTTGTCTTTTGTAAGACGAGGGAATACAAAAGGAAGGTTTGAATTTGACATTGGAATGAAGAAACTCTTTTTTTATTTCTCTCTCTTTCTCTCTCTCTCTCTCTCTCTCTCTCTCCTTCAAACTTTTCTATTTTCCGTAGCAACCACTATGTCGTCAACCAATATTTTTGTTTTATGATGTATACAGAGGATGAGAATGTTCGACTTAAAATTCACGATGATTAGTTTTATATGATGAGAATGCTCGACTTAAAATTCACGATGATTAGTTTTATATGATGAGAATGTTTGACTTAAAATTTACGATCATTAGTTTTATACCGTTCGATTACGTTTTACGGTTCAATCAATTTTAAATGGTACAATTTATAGACTTTTATGGTAGTTTAATGACGGTCGCCTGGTGTTATGTACACGTATGTCATAAAACTAAAAATGTTGTTTAATTACATAAACATGATACTTTATATACGTAGATTAGATAATCTTGGTTCTACCCGTATCAGATTATAATTATTTATAAACTGTTGGTATGAAAACAACTAATTTGTCTACTCATCATGCAGGGCTCAGTGTATTAACACCACAAAATGAGGAGTACTAGCGAAAATTAGAGTTCGCCTCGGTTATTAGCTGCAAAAAGTTTTACATCGACTACGCAAGGACAATTCCGTTTGTCATGAGAACAGAATATGGTCATAAAGGCAAGAAGTCAAAAATTCCAGAGTACGTCAGGATGGCATGTAACCGGGCGGGCTTTAAAAAGGGAAGTAAGAAAAATCCTAAAAATCATATTTCAAACCCGGAAGATGTCGCAAATGTTATGAACATAGTTAAAAGGAAAAAGAGGCCTGAGACGAGAACTGGGTGCAAGGCACACATGTACTTCAGGTGGAACAAAGTCAAGAATATCTACTACCTAGACAAATGGGAAGATGAACATAATCACGATTTTATGGATGAAGAAGAAGCATTCTTACTTCCTTCAAACTGTAAGTTAAGTGAGTCGCAAATGGTGTTCGCTGAGACAGCTGAACGTATTGGGTTAACAATGAGTTCATCGTATGAATTAATGAGCATACAAGCAGGTGGCAAAGTGAAGGTTCTTGTAATGTTAGTTCTTAGTGAGGTTGCTACTCAAGGTATATCCGACTGTGAGTAGTAGACTGACGACGAACTCAGTAAGTATGAATGTAGCAAATAAAGAGAAGAAAGCGCAGACACATGTGAATTTTCACTCTATTAACTCGTATCAAGCAAGATACAAAAACATTACAAGAAAAACAGGCTTTCCTTGTGAGAACACGTAACTAACCTAGGATTGTCTTCAACCTAGTAACGTTACAGCAACTCTCACGAGATTTCTCTCAACCTAGGTATCTCTCTCACTCAAAACGTAATTTGCTCCAGTGAACAATATTACTTATATAGATGTAGAAGACTATCTAAAATAGAATTAACAATTCAGAAGATAAAAGAAACGTAATAAGCAAGAGTATAAAATCTGTTTAGATTTTATACTCATTAATGTTCAAGATAAAATCTTCCCTGAAATATCTCCAGAAAATATATTCTTAACCGCAATCTCCATTCTTCCGTTCGCACTGTCTTCAGATAGTTATGTTATGACTTTAGACCACAGTATGTTACACAGAGTTGCTAATAAAAATACATCAACATTTCCCCCCTTTTTTTGATTAAGGCAAACTCTGTGTAGTGTGTTGGTGTAGTTCCCCCTGAATGACTGCATCGATCTAGTTACACTGTAGTAGTGTACTTCCCCCTCAATGTATACTTATCAGTACGTGGGATAGATAAACAGAAATAGGATTAAAGTAGTCATACAGAAGAGTAAGGATAACAATCATGCATTTAAACCAAAAGTCACAATAGAATCCCAAAGATATAGTTTCCGACACACATAGTAACTTCCCCCTTTTGCCGAATCAAAAGAAGAGGTACAGTTAGTAAAAGAAATCCAGCAACAATCCAAAAAGATGAGTCCGTGACATAACAATACCATAATGATCTTGGCAGCAGAGTAGAAGCATATCAGAGAACTAAAAAAGGCTAGAAAATTTAAAAGGTTTCTTCTGGTTCAGAGGAAGAAGCAATATCTTTTGTAGCAGAACGTTGGGTTTCAAGAGCGAGAACACGCTTCTCCAAGGCATGCTGGTTAGCAATCAGAGTATTGATCATAGCCAGCAGAGTAGATTCATGAGAAGTTGGAGGTTGACGTGGGGCTGTAGTATCTTGATTTGGTGGAGGATGCTTGAGTTGCCAACTAGATAAAGTACGCTCGATAGACATTTTCGCAAGTGTGTGTGTTCCCAAGTAGTGTGAGCCCATCATTGGTACACTAGCCATGTTGTCAAGAGAAACATGATAAAACTGAAACACCTTTGTAGCCATAAAGGATATGAAATAATGGGTTTCTGACTGTTAATCACCCTTTTCCAATGTTCTATCATAACCTTAGGTAGAGAAATTTCCAACTTATGTTCAAGACACCACATCAGAGCTAAGTCAACAGGAGTAACACGCTCTCGCATGTCATTTCTTGGTGTAATAACCTGATAAGCAAGGAGATGAAGCAGTCTTGGAAGCGCACCAAAATCACGCTGTAGATAGTTTCTTAGATGGGTACTTGCATTAGTCAAACCATAGTGTCTCTACATCTTTGAGAGGAACGATATCAATTTTCTGAGGATTGAACTCAGATAACCCAGTCAACGGAACATTTAGAATGTGTGCTAACAGACCAGGTGATAAAGTGATACAAACACCGCCGACCTTAGATTGTAGCTCAGTTTCGGTAATCATGGACATGTTAGTGACAAACTATAAAAGGGCTTCAGGATAATAGACAGTTTCAGAGCTAAGCAAGGTATCCCATTTCTGAAACTCTATATACTCAACAATATCAACCAGATCATGTGCCCGTAGCCACTCACAGTCTATAATATTTCCTATTATCAGATCAGATAGGTGCACATCCCGTATAAAGAGAGGTGTCTGTGGAAACTTACGGGAATCTTTACCAGATGGACGAGTCCGCGGTCGGGAGGCAACAATCTTGCATTTCTCGGTTGCATGGAACCAGAAGCACCAGCCGGTGACTTGACAGTGTTCGGAGATGGAGCCGCTGAAGATGGTGCCTGACGTTTCCACTGGTTACGAGTTCGCGATCGAGTCAAGGGTTCAGGCTCAGTCGGAGAGGCTGGTTGAACAACAGATGCGCAGCCAGTGGGAGTGGTAGAATCGGCATGCGGAGATGATTGCGAGACGGAATTAGCGACTTGAGAAGAAAGAGTGTTGGCCGCCGTTTTAAGGGAGTGGGTAACTGATTTTTGTGGAGAACACGTCTGGGTAGGGTTTTGAGGGTTTGGTGCAGTGGGAGTAGTAACGGGGTGGTTATTATTGGAGTGAGATACGGGTGATTTGTGCTCAGAAGATGAGGCATTGTGGTTACTCGATTGAGAGGTGGTGTGAGCAGAGGCCATGGATGCAAGCGGAGAAATCGAAGAGCAGAGGAATAGGGGGACGAAGAAGAAAGGCGGGACAGTGGAATGAAAGAAAAAAAAAGAACGGAATTGAAACGATAGAAAGAGAACGAGAATCAATAGTCTATTCGAATTCCTTTTTTTTGTAAAGGAATAAGAATAGACGGTAGTAAATAACTGAAGAAAATGAACGATGGAAAAAAATGGAGAAAGGAATGAAAAAAGGGTTGCACCTGATCATTGTGAAACTACCAGTAACAAACCCACAGTTTTGAACTAAACGCTGAGATTAAATTACTAGTAACTCACACTTTTGAAGCAATAAAAAAAGAAAATAAATATAGTGCAGAAACCATACCTCAAGGAACGTTGATCATTCCAAGTTCAAAGCGAAGATAATTGAATTGATCCCGACTCAAGGGTTTAGTGAAGATGTCAGCGATTTGTGTGTTGGTGGGACAATGAAGGAGCTGAATGGTTCTTTTTTCAACCTGATCACATAGGAAATGATGACGGATCTCTATGTGTTTAGATCGAGAATGATGGACCGGATTCTTAGCAAGTTCAATGGTGCTGGTGTTGTCGCAATAGATAGGAATATGGCCATAGATAATGCCAAAATCATGAAGTTGATGATGAAGCCATAAAGTTTGTGCACAACATGCCGCAACAGCTACATATTCATCCTCTGTGGTGGAGAGAGCGACAACATCTTGCTTTCGAGATGACCAAGATATGAGACTGTTACCCAGAAACTGAGCGGATCCAGAGGTGCTTTTTCGATAAATTAGTGACCCCCCGAAGTCAGCGTCCGTATAAGCTAACAAGGTAGGAGAAATACCAGCAGGGTAGAATAAACCAAGTGTCAGCGTGCCGCATAAATAACGAAAAATATGCTTAACTGCCTTAACATGTGGAATTCTAAGAGAGGATTGAAATCTTGCACAGAAGCAAACACTGTGCATATGTCTAGACGACTGGCTATAAGATACAATAATGAACCAATCATTCCTCTGTAGTGTTTCTCGTCAGCAAGCTCTGCTGTACACTCAGTACCAAGTCGTAGAGTGGTGGACATAGGAGTGGGCAGAGACTTAGCATCCTGAAACTGATATTTATGAAGAAGTTCAGATGTATACTTCGTTTGACTGATGTGTGTACCTTCAGGAGTTTGTCGGATTTGTAGTCCTAGGAAATATGTAAGTTCACCCATGTTGCTCATTTGAAATTCATTTGACATAAGAGTCTCAAATTCCTTAGTCAGCGTTGAGTTTGTAGACCCAAAAATGATATCATCCACATATACTTGAATGAGTAGCATCTCAGAACCAAGATTTCGCAAGAAGAGAGTTTGATCTACAGTGCCACGACTAAAACCTTGGTTAAGAAGAAAAGTGGTGAGTCTGTCATACCAAGCACGAGGAGCCTGTTTCAATCCATACAATGCCTTTTTAAGACGATAGACATAATTTGGTCGCTCTAAGCTTTCAAATCCAGGAGGTTGAGTAACATACACCTCTTCCTTAAGGTACCCATTCAAGAATGCGCACTTCACATCCATTTGATATAACTGAAACTTATTTGCTGCAGCAAAAGCAATGAGTAACCTTAGTGCTTCAAGTCGTGCAACAGGGGCGAATGTTTCATCAAAATCCAAACCTTCTTGCTGATTGTAACCCTTGGCTACCAATCTAGCTTTATTGCGTGAGATGTTTCCAAGTTCATCAAGTTTAATTCTGAACACCCACTTAGTTCCAATGACATTATGATCTGCAGGGCGAGGAACCAATTCCCAAACATCATTACGTGTAAACTCATTAAGTTCCTCATGCATGGCATTTATCCAGTCAGAATCAGACAATGCTTCATTGACTGTTTTAGGCTCAAGTTGTGACAGAAAACCATGATGAGCACAGAAGCTGTGAGCTGAGGATCGTGTCTGGACTCCAGTATGTATGTTTGAGAGAATATTATCAATATCAACGCCTGGTGCTTGTCGAGCAGTTAGAGCACGTAATACAGTAGTCACGTTATCTTGTTGGTCACCCTGAGGCTGTAACCCAGCATTATCCATATGAATATCAGCATGTTGAATTGGATCAGTAGGTGTTGGAAGACCATCTTGTGGAACAGGTTGAGTAATAACATCATCATCAGATTCAGTTGCATTCTCAGAATTTTGATCAGGTATGAAGGATGGTTCTAGTGATGAGTGAGTAACCCTTCCTCCAAAATTTGTTTCATCAAACTTCACATTTGCAGATTCTTCTACAACTAAGGTATGCTTGTTGAACACTCTGTATGACTTGCTATTTTGTGCATATCCCAAGAAAACACCTTCATCACTTCAATTATCAAACTTTCCTTGATTTGTCACCTTTTGATTTAGGATATAACACTGACACCCAAAAACTCGAAGATGTGCAATCGAGGGTTTTCTCCATTTAAACAACTCATAAGGAGTTTTGAGAAGAACTGGTCGAATCAATGCCCTGTTCAGTATGTAACAGGCTGTGTTGATTGCTTATCCCCAGAAGTTCTATGGTAGACTACTACCACTGAGCTTTATACGCGCCATTTCCTGCAAGGTTCTATTTTTACGTTCGACTACTCCATTCTGTTGTGGAGTTCAAGCAGCTGAGTATGTATGAGTGATACCTTTCTTAGCGCAATACTCAGAAAAATGTTGATTGATGAACTTTTTTCCTTGATCAGTACGTATCCACTTCACATTCTTCTCAGTTTGTATCTGTAATTGAGTGATAAGAGCTTTGAACAACTCAAAAGTTTGATCTTTAGAGATGAGCAGTTTGACCCAAGTAAATCTTGAGAAATCATCAACGACAACAAGAATGTATTTCTTTCCTGATATGCTTTCAACTCGTATTGGTCCCATCAGATCCATATGTAGTAACTCAAGAGGACTTGTAGTACTCACTATGGTTTTAGCAGAGTGGTGGATCTTAACTTGCTTGCTTAACGCACAATCTTTACACATAGTGGATGTGTCAAGAATTTGTGTTGGAAGACCTTCAACCAGTCCCTTCGTACGTAACCGATTTATAAGTCGATGGTGTGCATGTCCAAGTCGACAATGCCATAGCTGAACGTCTTCAACCGTTGCAGTTAAACACGATACATCATGGACAAAGGAATTGACATCTATCATGTAAAGATTTCCCTTTCTTACTCCTTGCAACAACAATTCATTTGTTAGCTTATTTCTTACTTGAAATCCTTCAGAGTCAAAAATTAATTGAGATGGACCTTTATCACAGACTTGAGATACGCTCAGCAAGTCATTTCCTAACCCCTCGACAAGATAAACTTGATCAATATAAGCATCATGTCCAACTGTTCCAATTCCTACGATTTTGCCTTTTCCATTGTTTCCAAACTTTACGTTGCCTCCATTTTGCTCAGTAAGAGAACTAAATTTTCTCATATCTCCACTCATATGCCTTGAGCACCCACTATCCATGAGCCACCAATTTTCTGTATGTGACTCAGATTGTTCCTGTAAAAGATTAAACAGAAAAGTTAGTTTTGAGTACCCAGACTTGCTTGGGCCCTGTGGTATATGAAGTAAATATCTTCTTATTATGAACAAACTTTGAGTTTGTTCTTAGAGATTTCTAAGTTCTATAATTCTTCTCCTTAAGTTTGTAACACTGATTAATGAAATGATCGTGTTGACGACAGTAACTACAGATGATTCTATGCTTCATATGATTCTGATCATTTTGTTGACGAACTTGTTTCATATTGTTCTATTGGTAACCTAGACCTCCTTTGTCTGTTCCTTTCTTACTTAGCATGTTACAGAGATTGATTTTACCGGTATACCCGATTGGATTCTCCTGAGTCTGCAACTCAATTTCCCTGTTTTTCTTAAGAACTTCCATAGTGAGAGAGTCTACTTCTTTATTAAGATTTTCATTACGATCAATCAACGATTAAACTCAGTTTGTGCCCAATTTGGCAATGTAGCTACTCTAGAAATCAAAGGACTAACAAAAGTAACTTGAGGAATCTTTGAACTATTTGGAATCTCAGAGATATTAGGATTCCCGAGTACTCTTATTTTCCTTTCTAAACCATCTATCCTAACCTCAAACTCATGTTTTCGTGTTTCAAGTTTTAACATAGCTGCAGATAAGAGCTCAAACAATTGTTTTTTAGACATAGACTCAAGAGATTCTTTTACATGAGATAAACTTACCTTATCATCAAGGAGAGTCTTCTTCCACTTTTCTAAGGCCATAAAACAGAATTCTGTGTCCTCTTTTAACTCATCTTCTTGAGCAATAACCGTCATGCATGGTTGATCCTCATTCTCTGGTTCTGAGTCTGTTCCTGAACCATCTTCTCCCCAAGCCGCAACAGTTGTTGTCGAGAATTTTTTTACTTTCTCTTGAAAATTATCCCTTTGAGGCAAAGGACAATTTTTTACTTCATGCCCAGGTTTGTTGCATCTAAAGCAGATTATTGGACCCTTCTTGGACTTGTTGCGGTTAAATTGGTGTTGTGACCTCGTCTACCTCCAAAGATTCTTCGAATACCATTTGCAATCATGGTAATCTCTTCTTCTTCATCCAATTCATCTTCATCTGTCTCAGTAGTGCTTTTGCGAGCTTTCAATGCCAAATCTTTGCTTGTATTGATGAGGAGACACCTCCTTTCATTTTTCCTTCATACACCATCAACTTAGACCTCAATTCTTCAAGTGACATTTTTTATAAGTCTTTGGTTGTTTCCAGTAGAGTTGTGTAGTGGAACCAATCCTTACCAAGACTATTAAGACACCTTTCATTAATAGTGAGATTATCCAGTGTGACACCCATAGTTTTCATATCGCTCAGTATCTTGTCGAACTTTTCAAGCGTCTGAGTAATAGACTCACCTTTGAGCATCCTGAAATTATCAAACTGCCTTCTGAACTGTTTTCCTTTTGCCTTTCTGATTGAATCAGTTCCTTCATAGGCAACTTTCAGAAAGTTCCAAACTTCTTTAGCAGTTAGTATGCCAAGTACCTTCTGCTGGTCACCCTCTGAAAGTGATGAAACAATCACTCTCAAAGCCTACTTGTTTTTGCTGCGTAGCTTCTTGTCATTATCATTCCGATCCTTCTTTTCTTTCGGCTTGGTGACTCCTCCTTCAGTGATCTGTGGAACCAGATCCCCTTCCGTGACAACAGTCCACATATCATAGTCGATTGAGATCAGTTGATGTCCCATCTGTTCACTCCAACAAGCATAGTTGAATTTGGTAAGCTTGGGTGCCTTGACATTGTAAGAACGCATATTGATCACCCTTGGAAGATTTCTCTGCTAATTCAAAGAAAAAGGGAACCTGCTCTGATACCAATTGAAGGTTCTTGTAATATTAGTTCTTAGTGAGGTTGTTACTCAAGGTATATCCGACTGTGAGTAATAGACTGACGACGAACTCAGTAAGTATGAATGTAGCAAATAAAGAGAATAAAGCACAGACACACGTGAATTTTCACTCTATTAACTCATATCAAGCAAGATACAAAAACATCACAAGGAAAACAGGCTTTCCTTGTGAGAACACGTAACTAACCTAGGATTGTCTTCAACATAGTAACATTACAGTAGCTCTCATGAGATTTCTCTCAACCTAGGTATCTCTCTCACTCAAAACGTAATTTGCTCCAGTGAACAATATTACTTATATAGATGTAGAAGACTATCTAAAACAGAATTAACAATTCGGAAGATAAAAGAAACGTAATAGATTTTATACTCATTAATGTTCAAGATAAAGTCTTCCCTGAAATATCTCCAGAAAATATATTCTTAACCGCGATCTCCATTCTTCTGTTTGCACTGTCTTCAGATAGTTGTGTTATGACTTTAGACCACAGTATGTTACACAGAGTTGCTAATAAAAAAACATCAACACAAAGATTGTTTGGGATTTCTCAAACAAGATCTTAAGAATCATCTTGCCCGCAAGAGACAAAAAAGCATAAAACATGGTGAAGGCACAAAGTTGTGGGAGCATTTTAGAGAATGTGAATTTATATCCCCATGTTTCTACTATGATGAAGAAGTCGATAACGATGAGAAAATAGCAAACATATTTTGGGCTGACGAACGTATGCGAATGGACTACGCGTACTTTGGTGATGTTGTCACTTTTGACACCACATTTCGTACAAACAAGGCATACTGTCCTCTCGGTAAGTGCATATAATTTGAATTAGAATAATATAATAATTTATATATAGTTTACACATTATATTTATTGGTGTAGTTTTATCGTTTTACAGGAGTGTTTGTTGGATTTAATCATCATAGACAGACTTGCATATTTGGATCTGTGTTACTTTTTGATGAAACAACAGAATCGTTCATATGTCTTTTCAAGACTTTCTTAAGATGTATGAAAAACAAACATCCGTCGACTATATTCACTGATCAAGATGCTGCAATGGCATTTGCTATACCTGCTGTATTTACGAATACATATCATGGGCTTTGCATGTGGCACGTCATGCAGAATGGTATGAAAAATCTTGGGTCAAAGTTCAACAACGAATTCTCAAGGATAATAAAGAGGATGATGTATGATGTTGAAACAGAACCAGAATTTGAGAATTTATGGAAAGACACCATCGTCCGTTTCTGTCCTAATGGTGGTTCTGATGGGCAATGGTGGCTAAAAAGAATATATCAGAAAAGGTTTCAATGGGCATGACCTTGGATGAGACTACAATTCACTGCAGGTATTCGATCTACACAACTTGTAGAGTCTTTCAATGCGACAATCAAAGACTTTCTCCGTTCAGACCTTCATATTGATGAGTTCTTTATGCACTTCGATCGTATGGTCCAAAATACGAGGTTAACCAAAATGCAAAGTGACTACAAATCAATACAAAATCTGAGACATAATGATCATCCGTCAAGTGCAGTCATGAATCAAGCAGCAACATTGTACACCGATAGAATTTTTAACGTACTGCATGATCAATTTAGCAAAATGTTGGTGTATCGTGTTGTTCCTGTTGACAACAGTCTGTCCACATCGATGAAGATATTCAAGGTTTACAAGAACAATGCTGAAGACCATGGTATTATCAGAGATGTTTTGTTGACACAGACAACATGGTTCTCCAATGCTCTTGTCGTCTTTTTGATTATTTTGGTGTTTTGTGTTGCCACATACTCAGACTGATGGATATTTTATCTAGTATGGGCTGTGATGGTTTGACAACAATACCCAATAAATACATACTGAGAAGATGGAGGGTGAAGGCAAAGGATGGCAAACATTACTCAAAAATGTGTCTTAATCTTGATGATAATTCTATCCAACAAGTTCTTCGTCAAAATATGGTTTTAAAGTTGTTAAAACTAGGTAGTCAAGCTTGTAGTCGTCCAGACTATTATGAAAAGGTTGCACCTGAAGTTGACCGTTTATGCAAAATGATGGATGATTTGATTACAGAAGATACAAATATCGCCTCATCCTCTGGTGCAACAGGTTTGTATTATAATGTATTGTTATTTGTACATGTGTGCTTTCTTGAATTTATAATTGTTTCACATTTTTATTGTGGTAGGACATACATCTGATGTTACACCAGTCCCAACTCTCCTTACACGTGATAATACCATAAAGTCGAGAAGGAGACTCAAGAGTGCTGTGGAGATGAGACGAACGATCACAAAGAAAAAAAGAATGAACCAGGAATGATGTTTATTGTTATAGTTCAGTACTTTTCTCAGTCCAATATTATGTCATTATGCAATAGTTTTTGTATTGATGTCAAAGTATATACAACAACCGAGCTGTAGAATTTCAATATAAAAAAAATTAAATCCTTTTCAGCATCACATAACCTAAAAAAAACAAACAATAAAGATATGCTAAAGCATTTTGCTACAAAAAAATAATACCATTACAAAATAAAATAATACCATTATCTTTTCAGGGAAAGATGTGTTATTTCAGCTAGGTTCCTGATAGTGTTCGCAGACAATGTGTAATTTTTATTGGTATTTTATTCATATTTTTAGAATATATGTTGTTTGGTATATTTTTAAACAAGTGATAAGTATTTTACTAAATCTTCCATGGTATTATGTTACACCAGTATGAGTATAAAATATGGTACACAAGAAAACTATAACATATGTGGTTTTCTACAATGTTGTGATGATAAAATTCTGACCGTGATCGTGTACTTTATACATACTAATTTGTTTTTCAACTTATACGAAAAAATATTATCAACAGACGATGGTTTTACGAGGAATTGGTTATGTCATTAATGCCATACACACTCTACATCCAAATAGGCAATACACCAGTTAAAGAAAACACCATACACCTTTTATAACAGTAATGGCATACATACATCTTAACCAAACATAACAATTAATGCATACGCGCCCCATAACCACTCCACATCCAAATATAACAATCATGCCATACACATATCATAACCAAAAATGCCAAACACCTGATACGGGTTAAACCAATTATGACAATTATGCAGCACACTTACACACACCGTGCACCTGTTAAACAACAAAATACTATAAAAGCTTTGAGATCAAAAGAGAACTTAAACATTGTCATAAAATGCAAATGTATGTGGCGACAATTGTGACATATACACTCCATGACCAACGAAACGTAAGATAATGTTTACACAAGCTGCTCCCTAAATTAAAAGATAATGTTTTAGTCTAATGACATACGGATTAAAGAAACAACAGAAAAAAAAGTAGCCACCACAGTCAATAAAACAATTGAATCCTTAATAAATCTCTACACTCCACCAAATCTAACTCTCTTTCTCTTGTGTTGTGTCCGTTGACCCTTTTTTGCATCTGCTCGTGCTGGAAGTTTCGAACGTTCTAATTCAGCTCTCCATGCATCACATAACTTGTTCCCATCATATAGGACAACACAAGCACAAAGTTGTTTTCTTAATGATAACAACGAACTTGATTTGGCCATTCTAAACTCCAGCTTGGATCTTCGTGCCCATTCCAGCACTGCATCAGCTTACACACCAAAACTCCACATGAGAATAAGTCATCTTGTTGAGGGACATTGAAATATCCCAAACCTAAGTATGTTAATTAAACATCAAGTTATGGTGTAATAAGGCTAAACATGCCTTAGAAACATTGGTAGATGATCTAAACCAAAGAACACACAAGGAAACGCCATAAGAGCAATTCAGGCAAAAACATGCTCTAAGCTGGGAGTAACTTTGATTAGCACCCAAATATAATTCTAAGACCTTATTAACATGCTAATGGACATGTTAAATCAATTACCAAAGAAAAACAAGCCCAAAAACAAGCTTAAACACAAATTGTGCTTTAAGGACTCTTAAAGCACATTTTTGAAAAATTGTCTTAGAAATGGGTTTTGAGTGGCAAGATGCCCATGATTACACCTTAATCAATATGTGTACTAGTTAGTATCACATTAGGAAGCCTAAATCAATGGGAAACCAAAAATTTCACAAATATGTGCACTAATTGTGAATAGTGACCAAATAGTGCCCAAATTAAGCTTTAGTCAACTTTGTTTAATTAGTTGGTCAACAAAGGCCATAAATATATCATGTATAAGGAGGGGGAACGGTTTTAAGGGTGGTGAGTCACCACATGTGTAACACCCCTACCGTTAATCCTATGCTTACCGTCCAATCATCCCAATATCAAAGCTACTCACAGCGGAAAATGCTACTACTACGGCGGGTGATACAACGCCGCTAACCGCCCATACGGCTAACAAGGCTTACACTACTTACAGTCACAGTCTGATGCCTAAGTATACTGAGCTACTACACTCCATACCAAATACAAAAGATAACATACTTACATTGCTGGATTACCGAGTACCAAAGTATATTCATTTACATCCCTTCCAAGTTCACCAAAAGAATGAGTTTCTACCAACTACTCATCTATTCCAATTCCATCATCCTATCAATATCCAAAAAGGGTGTACCCTATGGTACACCGGCTAACAAAAACCTACAGTCGTGTACAACATAGTACACCTTTCACAATTCATTGCTTACAGACAAAAAGAAATCAAACTAAGATCTTCATCCTCTTCACCCTTCCCGTGTACCTGCATTCATATTAAAAACGGTGCCCCAAGGGGCTCAGCAAAAGCTGCGCATAAACTCTGCATATACCGCGTGCTAACTAGGGTACACCGACTATTTACGGTCGATTGTACATGCGGTTCATTAATTTCATACATACATGCTTTACATACATCATACAATCATGCTCAATACAATACACAATAAAAGCAACGATACAATAGTGCACACAATACTTACCTTCACAAGTGTTAGCCAAGTTACGCATCCGGGTTAATCGGTATGCAGTTTACTGTTTTACTCATTACACAATGCTTTCTCTTACTTACACTTACTTACTTTTCCATACTTATTACTCATTCTTACTTGCTTACTTTTACTCATGTTAAGTCGGTGTGACCTCCGGCCCGGGGACTACACCGTCCCACCACCGAGATTTACTTGACTCACCAATCCGGGATGCTACCCATTTAAGGGGTTTGGGCCACGGACCAGTTTAAGAGTCAGGAATTGGATCCAACCTCTTGTGTCTCCGCATCCTCACGCGTGGCCGAAACTATATCGGACTTCTACTCATTCCAATTTAATTACCAATTTATTAAGTTAGATTGGTTAGCTTGTTAGGAATCAGTTAGAAGTCCAATCACAATCACATTCGGTCACAGTACAATACAACATTCATACACACACTCATATTCATCCATACATTTCATGAATTATACAAACTATGATTTAAGGACAATATTCAACATGATACAACACTACATCTTCACAAGTAAACGTGATAACTCCGATTCGTGCATTTATCTTATTTGGTGATCAATTAGCACACAACACACAAATCAGAGTAACCAAGGTAGCATACGGGGCATGAGGAATTCATACCGTTCACCGTTGTACTTGTATCCCAACTTTCCTTCGGTGATCACAAATCAAGTCCTATAATATACATGTGATCGAGTGATTAATTATCTACAATTAACTCAACTCGTATCCCTATTACGTTCCTCAACTCTTACTTACTATGTCTTTATAATTCTTACACTTACACATTATTTCATTACTCTTCATTACTTTAAGTTTATTTCTTTACACAACAAGGGTATACTTCTACATATTTTATGTATGTGTGTATACATATAAATATATACATATATTTGTTTTAAATTTTTTTTTGTGACTCGACCGACCTTACCCAGGGTCGGTCCCAAGGTCGGTCGAAGTCAGTAGGGTAATACGCTGGAAAATTTCAGGGCCGACCGATCTTGCAAGTCCGGTCCCAAGTTCGGTCCATTCCAGTAAGTTACATGACGGAAAATTTTACTCCGACCGACCTTGCAAGTCCAGTCGCAAGGTCGGTCCATTCCAGTAGGTTTCATTATAGGAAATTTTCTGGCCGACTGACCTTGCATGTCCGGTCCCAAGGTCGGTCCATTCCAGTAGGCTTCATTACGGGAAATTTTCTGGCCGACCGACCTTGCATGTCCGGTCCCAAGGTCGGTCCATTCCAGTAGGTTTCATTACGGGAAATTTTCTGGCCGACCGACCTTGCATGTCCGGTCCCAAGGTTGGTCCATTCCAGAAGGTTTCCGTCTTTGTAAATCTGGGCTCGACCGACCTTGCAAGTTCGGTCCCAAGGTCGGTCCGGCCCAGTAATTGCATTTTTATTTATGTTTTCAGTCCCTCTTCTTACCCATTACTTCCCCATTGTTCCTACACTTAATCGCACATATTTTAACACTAATTAAACCTCCTAATACACCTTAGTTCACCCATTAACCCTTTACATACTTCTATACTAATTTACACACTTAACTTCCCAAGTTTCATTTCAACACTTACACTATTTTTCTTTCTAAGTTGCATTTACTACAGATTTTAACTCTCACCTACTCCACCTATTGCTCCCTCTTAAAATATCATTTCTAAAACTTACAATGCATTAACACACCTCTCCTAACCTACCCACTAACTAGATCAAATCAAAATCTGTTACAAGGGTATATTTTCTCACCTAGTTAAACTCTTAAGTCCTATAGTTTCTAGGTAAATTTTGACATAGTCTCCCCTATATTTTTACATTCTCACCACATGTTCTAGTTCACAAATCATCCCTCATTTCACCTGTTTGTAAACAACATTAATGTACCAACTCTCCAACACAATACTACACATTAAACGCCATTAAATTCCTACACTCCACATCCCATTCCCAACTATGTTTAATCAAGTTTTACATGTCTTTTAAAGGTTCAAAACATTTGTATTCTCTTACACATTACACTACCACTCATTACCATTCTACTATACTCATTTACACTACTAAAAATCTGTTACATAACCATTTACAAAACTACACAAGGATGAGTATAATTACCTTGTTTCTCTTCTAGTTTGTTTTTCTTCTTCTTGCTTCTTCCTTCTTTCTTTCTTTTCTCTTCCCACTGATGAGTGGGAAATGTGACTGGTTTTAGTGATCTTTAATGCCTATTTTTCTTACGCGCATGGATAATATTCCACACTTGTCATGCGTTTTCCTTTGGTTTGTTGTTTGTTAAGGGTTGATACCTTTTTCTATGTTAAAATGCAGAGAAAAGCCAAGGAAATAGTAGATTAACTCACAAGGGAGATGATGCAACAAACGGGGGTCGAATTGGAGTCAGAACGATGAATTTAGAGGATTTTGAAGGATGTCCGAGCTTGTGTCCGAACTTCCAAGTTCGGACGCAAGTCGAGAGTTCGTGTGCTCGCCTGATGGAATGTCCGAACTTCAGTCCGAACATCGAAGTTCGGACATGGTTCGAGATTCAATGAGAAAAGTCGGAGTCTGACCTACGGAGCATGTCCGAACTTGTGTCCGAACATCAAGTTCGGACACAAGTCGAGACTTTTGGAATTGAGCGCTCAAAGCATGTGTCCGAACATTGAAGGTCGGACCAATGTTCGGACGCGACTAAAATTCAGCAGAAGTTCGGCGTTTTGAAGGGAGAAAGAGGAAGAAAATCTATTTAATGACCTAATCAGATGGAGAAGATTTCATTACCTATCACTACTTCACAATCTCACGCTGAAAAACAACGCTCCTTCCACTCATCCACACCATCAGCATCAGCTTCACCTTCATCCCCATTCATCAAGCATTCTATCATCATTGAGGAGGAGCATCACAGAAGGGAGTCAGTCCGTCATCTTCAACCTTGCGCCTGCAGCCATTGATTCTGGATAATCGTTCAATCAAGGGTTTTTCTTCCTTTAGATGAATTCTATGTTGATTGTATTTATCTGCTTCTTGTAATGTCTGGCTAGTAGGGATTAACTCTGGGGTAGGGTTGTTCGTAATGGATACAATGTAGTTAAGAATTCTGCAATTTGATTATGAGACTGTAATGGATTGTTTCTAGGTTAATGATTATCATTCATCTTCTCTATTAATTTCGCGAGTTATAGAGTTGTTCTGCGAAACCTATTAGGATCAGACAAGGTGATTAATAGGTAGTTCGAATTAACCTGGAGATTTGGGGAAAGATTAGTCGGATAGATAATCTCTTCTACAAACGCTAACAATTCTTCACTTATTCCGCCTATATGTGTTTTGCCAACTGCTAGATTAGAGTTGACATGTTCTGATAGGTGAGCTCTTCAATGAACTAGGATTTAGCATTGAAGAGATAGAAAGAATTGGCCTTTCCGTTTCTCATAATTGAATTGTAGATTTTACTAGATTTAACCAGTAAAGAACGACCCGAACCCGGAGTTCCACTCACTTTATCAAACTCATCATCATTTCATTAATTGTTTATTTAACTTTGATTTGCATTTATTCAATTCAATCACAAAAACAATTCACAACCCCCTGAATTTCCAGTTTTCTTAGGACTTAGGCTTATTTATTCAAGTCCCGCGGTTCGATATCTGGTTGCTTAACTTTCTATACTATAGTGACCGGGATTTTTGCAACCCGACAGGATCTTCGTTTTATTAATTTCTAGGTTTATTACTTTAATTTTAGTAGGACAATTTTCCTGTTTGCAAAATGGCGCCGTTGCCGGGGACTTGACTTTGTCAAGTCCTTTGCCTTGGTTGTCAATTGTTTTTCTTTATTTTATTTGCGTTATTTATTTTCTCTGTTTTACTATTGTGTTCTATTTTTACATTCAGCATTTTTCGTAGCTGTTTATACGCATTTTTCAATTGTTGTTCTGTTCATACAGCACTAACTTAAAAGCTTCGTGTTTTATTTGTGTAACTGTGCAGGTGTTTGGTGAATGCACGACACCCGATCTCGAGGCCCACCAAGATTCAATTTAGACCCAGAGATCAACCGTACCGCTCGTAGGGCGAGAAGAGCACTCACCTTCACCATGGCTGCTAACGGACCGGTAAATAATGAGCAGTCCACATTGGGAAGAATTAATCGCCCGCCAGCTGCTCCTAGAAGAGGGCCTGTGACTCTACCGAACCTCACAGCAGAATTAACAGCAGAATGGCAAAAGTTAAAACCAAGCCATCAAACAAATGCTGTCAGGAATCATCCAAGGGACCTTCTCAGGCGCAGACCCGGCTGATGCGCTCGACCATGTCCATCGTTTCTTAGTTCATCTGGATTCGTTGGGGATGTCTCAGGGGCTAGAGAGTATGCTCGGCTGTGCTATTTCAGCACAGTCTATCAGGGGAAGCATCGAAGTGGTTCCACCGTCTACCACCAGGTATCATCACTACCTGGGAGCTGATGACGGAGAGGTTTTATGAGAAGTATATCCCCATCTCCCGGACCAGACAGATGATCGCTGACCTGACCGCCTTCCGACAGTCCGGCAGTGAGACAATCTGCGAAGCGTGGGATAGATTCAAGGAGCTGCTCCGCCAGTGCCCTCATCACGGTCAGAACATGACATCCTTGGCCCAGGGGTTCTTCCAAGGGCTGAGAGATGAGCATAGAGGCGAGGTCCGAGCTGCACTGGGTGGAAATTTGCTGGCTAAAAGTGGAGAAGAGTTTATGTCAGCCATGGAGTCCTACTGCGAGGAGCTCCGCCAGTGGAGCAACAGTGGTGGAAGAGTTTTCACAGTTGGGCAGACTTCCTCTCGGACTCCAGATCCTATGATGGAGCAGATTGCTGCTGAGCAGGCCCATTTAAGTACCAAGTGGGTAACATGGCGAAGATGCTCGAGCAGCTCACTATGGGACAGACATCTGGTCCGTCAAGAAGGTGTCTACTGGTCCAAAGAGGTATGCTGTTCTCAGTGCGGAGACAGCCATGATTATGAGGACTGCCCGATGGTTGCTGAGATGAGGCAGACTGAAGAGGCAAATGCAATTGGTCAGTACAACAGGCAGCCTTGGATGCAGAATCAGCATCCAAACCTGAGGTACGGGAATCCAAATAACGCCCTCAACTCACAGCAGATGCAGCCTCAGAGGGCAAGTCAGGGAGGACCACCCGGTTTCATTAGGCCCCCATACAATCAGTTTAGGCCACAACAATCTCAAGCTCAGCAATCACCACTGAGCTCAAATAATGCCAATCTTAAGGAGATGATGGATAAACTGATGGCTTCTCAAGAGCAACAGACAGTAATAAATCAGAATCTGGCAGCTGGTCAGCAAAAGCTCGAGAACGCCATGGTGGAATGCAGGGAACGATGAGTCAGTTGACTCAGTTCCTCTACAGCAGAGACCGTCTGGATCACTGCCTTCCCAACCAGACCCCAATCCTAAAGCTCAGTTGAAAGTGACGGTCTCAGAAACCGTGGTAGTTGAGGACTGTTCAGATTCTGAAGAGGTGGCGGCAGTTACCTTAAGAAGTGGGAAGCAGTTGATGAATAGAAATCAAGTGGCTGAGGATCAAGCTGACGAGGAGACCGGTCGCCCTTCTTCTAGCACTGGTGCACCGTCAGGGCCCTCCCCTCCTGAGGTAGTTGTTGAGGAGACCCAGGCTCCTATTTCTTCCCCTTCTCATATTTTAAATGCTAAAAACTCCAAGGGTAAGGTGGTTCCTAAGGAACTTCCTTTCCCTAATAGATTGAAAGAAAAAGAACTTGATGATCAATTTGGGAAATTTTTGAGTGTATTTTCAAAGCTTACTATTAATATCCCTTGATTGATGCTATCAAGCAATGCCTAATTATGCTCGCTTTGTGAAGGATTGATTTCTAACAAGCGAAGTTTAAGGAAAGTGAGATTGTTCAGCTGACAGAGACGTGCTCTGCAGCCATCCAGCAGAAGCTCCCTCCGAAGTGTGGAGATCCAGGGCAGCCCATCATCCCTTGCACCATTGGAGACATGGACTGTGGGTATGGACTCTGCGACCTTGGAGCGAGCATAAATTTATGCCATATTCAATGTTTAGGAAGCTTCATGCTGGTGAGCTTATCCCGATCAATTTCAATTTGCAATTGGCTGATCGTTCCTCAATCAAACCTCGTGGTATGGTTGAGAACGTTGTGGTAGGTGTTGGTAACTTCTTCTTCCCTGCTGATTTTGTTTCTTGATATGGATGAGGATGTGAAGTGCCATTAATTTTGGGTAGACCATTCCTGCGAACTGCTAAAACTGTCATTGATGTTGACAAAGGAAAATCACCCTTAAATTTAATAATGAGGAGCTTAGTTTTGATATTACTAAGATGATGAGAACAAATGCTTCCTCTCATGCTGTGCTTTCTATTGATGTCGACTATACTGATGATTATGATGCTTTTGTCGCTGAAACTACTGATGACTCTTCTTTCCTGCTTGAGAATTCTGATGTGCTAGAGCAGGTGTTATGCCACTCGATTGAGGATGACAAGGAGAGCGCTGAGGTAGCTACTGTTGTCCAGCAGCTCAATCAGGGACGAACCTACTTTCGCCCTCATGCTCCTCCTGTGGAGCCACTGGACAGGCCTACTCAGAGGCTCATTCCTTCAGTAGAGAAACCCCCTACTCTTGAATTAAAAACTCTCCCTTCAAACCTTAAATATGCTTTCTTGGCAGAGGGTAGCGCCCTGCCTGTTATTATTTTCTTCTTCTTGTCTGTTTCGCAGGAAAGCAGACTTCTGGAAGTATTAAGAAAGCATAAGGGAGCTTTGGGGTGGTCAGTGGCAGATATTAAGGGATTAGTCCAGGGTTCTGCACTCATCGGATCTACATGGAAGACAGTATCAAGCCAGTGAGGCAGCCCCAGAGGAGATTAAACCCAAACTTGAAGGAAGTAGTGAAAGCTGAGGTTTGAAGCTCTTGGATGCAGGCATCATTTACCCTATCTCTGATAGCCGCTGGGTTCTCCTGTTCAAGTCGTTCCCAAGAAAGGAGGAATTGTGGCGGTGCCCAATGATAAGGGAGAATTGGTGCCTCAAAGACAGACCACTGGCTGGAGGATGTGCATCGATACCGGCGTTTGAACGAAGCCACAAGGAAGGACCACTTCCCCTGCCATTTATTGATCAGATGTTAGAGCGGCTAGCTGGGCAGGAGTTCTACTGTTTCCTTGATGGGTACAGCGGGTATTTCCAGATCCCCATTGCGCCAGAGGATCAGGAGAAGACCACCTTCACCTGCCCTATGGCACTTTCGCATATAGGAGGATGCCATTTGGTCTTTGCAACGCACCAGCCACATTCCAGCGGTGATGATGGCCATTTTCAACGAGTTTATTGAGAAAAGCATAGAAGTCTTCATGGACGACTTCTCGGTATATGGCCAGAGTTTTGATGTGTGTCTTGATCAGCTGGATCAGATACTAGGCATGTGAGGAGACCCACCTGGTTTTAAATTGGGAGAAGTGCCATTTCATGGTACATGAGGGTATAGTGCTCGGTCACAGGGTCTCAAAAGACGGTATTCAAGTGGACAAGGCGAAGGTGGAAGTCATTGAGGGGTTACCTCCTCCCACTTCAGTCAGAGGAGTTAGATCTTTTCTGGGTCACGCAGGGTTCTATCGAAGGTTCATCCAGGACTTTTCAAAAATTGCGAAGCCCTTGTCTGATCTTCTGCAGAAAGATGTAAAATTTCACTTCTCAGAAGAATGCTTGAAGGCCTTTCAAACTATCAAGAGTAAACTCATCTCTGCCCCCATTGTGGTTCCCCCTGACTGGTCCCTTCCTTTTGAGGTCATGACAGATGCTAGTGACTTTGCTGTTGGTGCTGCACTCTGTCAAAGGAAGGATAAAATTTGAGGGTTATCACGTATGCGAGTAAGACTCTGTCGGAGCCTCAAAAGAACTACACCACCACTGAAAGGAGCTACTTGCTGTGGTGTTCGCTCTTGACAAGTTCAGGCCTTATTGCTGGGAAGTAAGGTAATTGCTCACACCGACCACTCTGCCTTGAAATACCTATTCCAAAAGAATGATTCTAAGCCTAGACTCTAGATGGATCCTGCTTCTCCAAGAGTTCGACTTGGAAGTTGTTGATAAGCAAGGGAAGCAGAATGGGGTAGCAGATCATTTATCTAGGCTTGAGACTCCAGATGACGGTTCCCATAAATGAATTCTTTCCTGACGAAACAGTCTTTGTAATTGGGAAAGTTAAAGAGCCATGGTATGCTGACCTGGCTAACTATCTTGCCTCTGGTTTGGTTCCCCATGATCTAAGTTACAACCAGAGGAAGAAGTTTCTGTCTGAACCCGTCATTACGTTTGGGAGGACCCCTATCTCTTCAGAGTATGTGCTGATGGTTTAATCAGAAGATGTCTCCCTGACGAAGAGGTAACAGTGTGATTGAGTTCTGCCATTCCCGAGAGGCAGGTGGTCACCACGGTCCTACTAGGACAGCGGCTAAGGTGTTAGAGTGTGGTTTTTACTGGCCCACTCTACACAAAGATGTCCACCGCTTCTGTGCTCACTGTGACAACTGCCAGAGAATGGGGAACACTTCAAGAAGGCATGAGATGCCTCAAAAGGGAATCCTTGAAGTTGAACTGTTTGATGTCTGGGGTATTGACTTCACGGCCCATTTCCTTCTTCTCACGGAAACCACTACATCCTCGTTGCTGTAGATTATGTTTCCAAATGGGTCGAAGCAATCCCCTGCTCTTCTGCTGATGCTAGAACTGTGGTGAAATTCTTGAAGAAGAACATCTTTACCAGATTTGGTGTGCCAAGAGCTATCATCAGTGACGGAGGTTCTCACTTTTGCAACAAGGCTTTTGATTCTCTGATGACGAAGTACGGGGTGACTCATAAGGTTGCTTTACCTTATCACCCCCAAACTAATGGGCAAGCAGAAGTGAGTAACCGAGAGCTGAAATGGATTCTCCAGAAGACAGTCAACTCCTCCAGGAAGGATTGGTCTATCAAGCTTGACGATGCTCTATGGGCTTATAGAACTGCATTCAAGACTCCCATTGGGATGTCACCTTTTAAGCTAGTATACGGGAAGGCTTGTCATCTCCCAGTTGAGCTAGAGCACAGAGCTTATTGGGCTTTAAAGGCTCTTAACTTTGATTTGTGTGATGCTGGAGAGAAAGGCGATTCAGCTTTCTGAGTTGGAGGAACTGAGAGACCAGGCGTACGATAGCTCAAGATCTATAAAGAGCGCACCAAAAGGATCCACGACCGGATGACAAAAGAGAGACTTCAAAGTGGGGGATCTAGTGCTGCTCTTTAACTCTAGGCTACGTCTCTTCCCTGGGAAGCTAAAGTCACATTGGTCAGGCCCCTTCAGAGTTGTGGGAGTTACATCCTATGGAGCATACGAGCTGGAGAATAAGGCTGGTGAAACCTTTAAGGTAAATGGTGCTCGATTAAAAGGCTATCTTGGTACTGATCATAATCTTTTACCCTTGCAGGCAATATTCTTTTTGGAGTGACTTCAATCCTACAACAAAGATGATTTCGCAAGAGACGAGCTCGAACATGAAGAAGAAGTTCTCTTGGCAAATGCGGAAAGAATTGAGAAGTTGAAGGAATTCGCTGTAAGCTGTTGTAGAGCTGCCCACCACACTTGCTCTGATTGATCAAAAGCGTCTAGCTAAAGACATTAAAGAAGAGCAGCTGACTCGGAGGCAACACAGTATTGAATCGGTATTTAATTCTGTGTTTTTATGTTGTTTATAGTTTGTTTTAGGATAATGTTTTTTTTGCTGTAGTGGTTTGAGCTCAAAAAGAAACAAAGAGGTGCATTTTTGGTGATGTCCGAACTTCGGTCCACATCGAAGTTCGGACTCAGTTCGAGAGTTGAGGGCTGTATAAAACGATATGTCCGAACTTAGGTCCGAACTTCTAAGTTCGGACATTGCGCGTAGAGAAATCGGAAAGGAAGAACAATATGTCCGAACTTCGGTCTAGACATCGAAGTTCGGACCTGATTCGAGAGTTTGGCACTGCCCAGGTATGTATGTCCGAACTTCAGTCCAGGGGGAGATCTTTCTGAATGTGTCAGCCATTTATCTTGCATCTTGCACTAATATTTGTTTGGTTTTGGGCTACATGGGGTAATTTCCTTAGAGTGCTTCTTGGTGTTGAATACTTGGGTGGATCTTTAGTTGTGGAGTCGAGTCCGGTGATAACCTTAAGGGTTTGGTTTGCTCAAACCTGTGTGTTTTCGTATTTTGGTAAAATCTGAATTTTGTAAATGTTTGTGGGCAAGTTAGTTGTGGAGTCAGAACTAGTTTAACTTAGAACCTTGGGAATGAAAGATGAGATGTATTGGATGAAGGTAAAGGTAAGGATAACTCCTCTGATCTAAGTATTTTTCTGAACTAAAACAGGCCTCTTCCATCCGGTTATTAAGTCCTTGGGGTGCTTCATCACCCGTTTACCTAAGGTTATCTGATCTGGGATAAAAGACCCAATACTGATAAAAGGATGGAGAGAAAAGTCTGGGGGATGAATTGTTTACGCAAAAAAATTAATATGTATGCAAAAGAAAAAAAGAGGAAGCTCTTTAAAGTCTTATGTTTGGTAAATCCTTTAATTAGATCATGAGTACGTGGTGTTGAAAGGTTCTGCGGAATATGGCAGAACTTCACACCCCTTGTCATCCACGGGTTTGAGAAGAGAAAAGGTTGGAAGGTTCTGAGTTACTTTACGTTTTGACTTCATGATCTAACTTCTTCATAATCTTTTGTTTTAAAACCGTGCTTCACTGTTTAAAGAAGACATGCAGTTAAGAGCAGATCGATTCTTGGGTGGTTATTGTGGCTTGACTCCTTATTTTTATGTAATCCTGAGGTTTGGTCCTAAGGCATTCTGAGGTATCTTACTCCTGCTTTGCTTGAGGACAAGCAAAGGTTAAGTGTGAGGAGGTTTGATGAGTGGGAAATGTGACTGGTTTTAGTGATCTTTAATGCCTATTTTTCTTACGCGCATGGATAATATTCCACACTTGTCATACGTTTTCCTTTGGTTTGTTGTTTGTTAAGGGTTGATACCTTTTTCTATGTTAAAGTGCAGAGAAAAGCCAAGGAAACAGTAGATTAACTCACAAGGGAGATGATGCAACAAGCGGGGGTCGAATTGGAGTCAGAACGATGAATTTAGAGGATTTTGAAGGAATGTCCGAGCTTATGTCCGAACTTCCAAGTTCGGACGCAAGTCGAGAGTTCGTGTGCTACGCTTGATGGAATGTCCGAACTTCAGTCCGAACATTGAAGTTCGGACACTTCGAAATTTCTGAAACTAAAGAGCGCGGACGGACTTAAAATTTGCAAAATCCTTCTTCCTCCTCGCGACGCGCACAAAGCCCCCAAATCTCCCTCTTCTTCAATCTCTCACAACTCCCTCAAAACTCCACCAAATCTCTCAATCTTGGTACCAATCTGCTCGGTTTTTTATTCTCCATCACTCTAGCAACCAAAATCGGCCAGCAAATCCCCACACCAGTCCAAATCTGACCCTGTTCGACTTCGAACCCTAACTACCGAATTTGGGGGTTTTTGAGTTCGATTCTTGCAGATTTTGCTGTTCTATCTACTTCTTAACATTCATTCAACTCAAGCAAGGTAATCTCTCCACTTTTCTACCTCGTTTAATGTGTTTTTGACAAGTTTTGGAATCTAAGGTATACAAAGTCGAGATTGGGCTGTTATTATTGAGATTTCTGAGCTTCATTTGCGTATATGGGGTTTATTTTATGCTATGTTGTAAATTGCTGGATAGAAATGTTTAAGACTGCACTACTGTGATTTCATTGTAGCTATTTGAGTGTGTAGTTTTATTGTGCATGGTTGAACTGAAAAAAAAGTGACTGAGATTAAGCTGAGTATGCTGGAATACTGTGCCTTTTTGTCCGTTAAGTCTCTGCTGGTCACTATTTGTTGAGGATTATCATTGCAATTGAAAGATTGATTGACCTTTGTTGTGGAGAATGATGAATTTTAAGGGGAAACTCTGTCGAATTTTGGATAAATTCAGTGCATACTTCTTACTATTTTATTGCCTTCTTTTATTTGACATTGGTTTCCCTTTAATGAGCAGATGTTGAGCCGAATTACAGGCCGTGGTAAGCGAGCTGCAAGGGCCGGTGCAAGCTCCAGCCGTCGAGCTCAGCAAGAGGAATTTAGAAGTGAAGCAGCCCGGGAGTGGTTCGCCAAAGAGATGGATATCATTGCTGAGCGGGGTGTGGTGCCGGAACTGGAGCAGCAGCTGGGAATGAGGGCATTACTGGACCCATTTGGCAGGGGCAAGATTTTGGATATGGGGGGCCAGTATTCTGAAAGGTTGGTGCGCATGTTCTATGCGAATGCAATCTACCAGGACGGCCAGATCAAGTCCATTGTAGACGGTGAGAGAGTGACGGTCTCCACCTTGGAGATTGCTCGCTATCCGGACCTTCCTTATCCCCCCCCGAAGCTCCTCAGCACCTCAACCCCCATGATTTCAGGCAGCAGCTATCCACCACTATACCCCCCTCATGGTTCAGGGACCACGACGACGCAGAGGGGATGACCCATCAAAGCAGGTCGTCCCTGCTGATTCGCTTCAGAGCCCTCAGGAGAGAGTCCTGTTCGCACTACTGGCTGCGAACGTTGTACCACGTCAGAGCTCGGACCTGACCACACTGACTTCCTACTTCTTCAGGCGGTGCTGAATCCGTCATTTGCTGGGGCTGCAGAGATTACTTACTTGCCGTGGGTGATCTTCTTACACATGCAGCATATTATGGAGCACAAGGACCGCCACAAGCTAGGCTATCCGGTCATGCTCTGCCACATCCTTAGGAGGCAGATGGTTACCATTCCCTCTGCAGGGCTGCATGCTGCGCGGTCTCCTATCGATGTGGGCGCCCTAAAGAAGATGTGGTTTGAGCTTAGCGGGGGACAATGGAGGAAGAAGGCTGCCGCCCGACCAGAAGCGCCAGCGAGAGGCGGGTGAGGGTCCGTCAGAGCCCGCCCCTACTGCTACACCTGACGAGGAGGAGGCCTTTCTTGCACTACCAGCCCCTGGGAGCGAGTATGTCACTCGCTATGAGTTTGATCAGCTGGATTCCCGCTTCATGGACATGGATCGACGCTATCAGGCGGAGATCGAGACTCTTCAGCAGCAGGCACGCCGTTCCCAGGACGACTATGAGGCCCTGCTCGCTCAGTTTCAGCAGTGGCAGGCGTACTACCCGCCCCAGCAGTGATTTTGTTGATTGGTTGATGCTACTCTTGTTTAGAAGCCTTATCTGGACTTCTTTGGATTTGCTTTCGTTATGTTAGACTTTTTCTTTATTTCGATTGGGTTGTATTTTTAATTATTTCAATTTTAGTGTCTTATCTTAAGCTCCGAATACTATTGTCACTAATGATGATTCTAGCATATTCTCTGTCTTGTTTGTGAATGTGTGTAAGTATGCTTTATCGTGCTGACTCCATGCCGGACACTTGCTTGGAAGCAAGTGTGAGGAAACCTTCTCCCCTACCAGGACACTAAGTGTGAGGAAGACCTTCTTCCTCCATCAATCATAAACGACATCAGGGGAGTTTTCAGTTTCTTTCTCTTTTTGGTTTCATTTCGGCCTGTGCTTTAACGTCTATAACTCCGTAACTCTTCACTTGCACCCTTGTGAGTCTGACACATTTCAGGCGATCTCTTTCTTGTGATATTTTTCTGAACAATGTGGACATTGCTCCTCATTAAGTGTGAGGAAGGGGGAGATCTTTCTGAATGTGTCAGCCATTTATCTTGCATCTCGCACTAATATTTGTTTGGTTTTGGGCTACATGGGGTAATTTCCTTAGAGTGCTTCTTGGTGTTGAATACTTGGGTGGATCTTTAGTTGTGGAGTCGAGTCCGGTGATAACCTTAAGGGTTTGGTTTGCTCAAACCTGTGTGTTTTCGTATTTTGGTAAAATCTGAATTTTGTTGTTTTGGGCAAGTTAGTTGTGGAGTCAGAGCTAGTTTAACTTGGAACCTTGGGAATGATGAGAATGTCTGGAATGAGGATAAAGGCAAGGTACTCCTCTGATCTAAGTATTTTTCTGAACCAAAACAGGCCTCTTCCATCCGGTTATTAAGTCCTTGGGGTGCTTCATCACCCGTTTACCTAAGGTTATCTGATCTGGGATAAAAGACCCAATACCGTTAAAAGGATGGAGAGAAAAGTCTGGGGGATGAATTGTTTACGTGAAAAAATTAATATGTATGCAAAAGAAAAAAAAGAGGAAGCTCTTTAAAGTCTTATGTTTATGGTAAATCCTTTAATTAGATCATGAGTACGTGGTGTTGAAAGGTTCTGCGGAATATGGCAGAACTTCACACCCCTTGTCATCCTCGGGTTTGAGAAGAGAAAAGGTTGGAAGGTTCTGAGTTACTTTACGTTTTGACTTCATGATCTGACTTCTTCATAATCTTTTGTTTTAAAAGCGTGCTTCACTGTTTAAAGAAGACATGCAGTTAAGAGCAGATCGATTCTTGGGTGGTTATTGTGGCTTGACTCCTTATTTTTATGTAATCCTGAGGTTTGGTCCTAAGGCATTCTGAGGTATCTTACTCCTGCTTTGCTTGAGGACAAGCAAAGGTTAAGTGTGAGGAGGTTTGATGAGTGGGAAATGTGACTGGTTTTAGTGATCTTTAATGCCTATTTTTCTTACGCGCATGGATAATATTCCACACTTGTCATACGTTTTCCTTTGGTTTGTTGTTTGTTAAGGGTTGATACCTTTTTCTATGTTAAAATGTAGATAAAAGCTAAGGAAACAGTAGATTAACTCACAAGGGAGATGATGCAACAAACGGGGGTGAAATTGGAGTCAGAACGATGAATTTAGAGGATTTTGAAGGAATGTCCGAGCTTGTGTCCGAACTTCCAAGTTCGGACGCAAGTTGAGAGTTCGTGTGCTACGCCTGATGGAATGTCCGAACTTCAGTCCGAACATCGACGTTCGGACATGGTTCGAGAATTGCAATGAGAGAAGTCGGAAGTCTGACCTACGGAGCATGTCCGAACTTGTGTCCGAACATCAAAGTTCGGACACAAGTCGAGATTTTTGGAATTGAAGCGCTCAAAGCAATGTGTCCGAACATTGAAGGTCGGACCAATGTTCGGACGCGACTAAAAATTCAGTAGATGTTCGGTGTTTTGAAGGGAGAAAGAGGAAGAAAATCTATTTAAGTGACCTAATCAGTGGAGAGAAGTATCATTCATTACCTATCACTACTTCACAATACTCTCACGCTGAAAAATAACGCTTCTTCCACTCATCCACACCATCAGCATCAGCTTCACCTTCATCCCCATTCATCAAGCATTCTATCATCATTGAGGAGGAGCATCAACAGAAGGGAGTCAGTCCGTCATCTTCAACCTTGCGCCTGCAGCCATTGATTCTGGATAATCGTTCAATTCAAGGGTTTTTCTTCCTTTAGATGAATTCTATGTTGATTGTATTTATCTGCTTCCTTGTAATGTCTGGCTAGTAGGGATTAACTCTAGGGTAGGGTTGTTCGTAATGGATACAATGTAGTTAAGAATTCTACAATTTGATTATGAGATTGTAATGGATTGTTTCTAGGTTAATGATTATCATTCATCTTCTCTATTAATTTCGCGAGTTATAGAGTTGTTCTACGAAACCTATTAAGATCAGACAAGGTGATTAATAGGTAGTTCGAATTAACCTGGAGATTTGTGGAAAGATTAGTCGGATAGATAATCTCTTCTACAAACGCTAACAATTCTTCACACTTATTCCGCCTATATGTGTTTTGCCAACTACTAGATTAGAGTTGACATGTTCTGATAGGTGAGCTCTTCAATGAACTAGGATTTAGCATTGAAGAGATAGAAAGAATTGGCCTTTCCGTTTCTCATAATTGAATTGTAGGTTTTACTAGATTTAACCAGTAAAGAATGACCCGAACCCGGAGTTCCACTCACTTTATCAAACTCAACACTCATTTTCATTAATTGTTTATTTAAGCTTTGATTTGCATTTATTCAATTCAATCACAAAAACAATTCACAACCCCCCTAAATTTCCAGTTTTCTTAGGACTTAGGCTTATTTATTCAAGTCCCGTGGTTCGATATCTGGTTGCTTAACTTTCTATACTATAGTGACCGGGATTTTTGCAACCCGACAGGATCTTCGTTTTATTAATTTCTAGGTTTATTACTTTAATTTTAGTAGGACAATTTTCCTGTTTGCACCCACCGGTTTTGGTAACCCAAATCCTCTAACACTACAACCCATTCATTCCACCATTCAATACAAAAACTAAACCTTAATCATTCTTTAAAGCTTAGTGCATATTTTAGGGTTTAGAAATTTCATTACCTTGCAAGGGTATAAGTGAAGCTTGGGATGGCTCAAGAGCAAGATTTCCCACTCTCCAAATAAGCCAAAATCGGCTAGAGTACAAGGAACAACAAGGGTTTAGTTTCCAAATCTCGTTTTGCCCACAAGGGCTAGAAAAAGGTGAGGTTTCAAGAATATTCTTACCTCAAAATAACAAGGAGAAGGAGGTGGTTCTAATGGTGGTCTTGAAGCTCCAAATGCTACACACCCATGGAGATGAAGATGTTCATTTTCGGATTTTGAAAGGAGGAGAATACTCTCCTTGATGAGAGGAAGACAATGGTAGTATTTTTATAATTTTTGGAGAAGGTTTGGATACTCAACAAGAGGAGAGAAGTGAGTGTTTTGTGTGGGATGCTTAAATCTCCATTGATGGCCGGTTGAAGAAGAAAGAAAAGAGAGTGAGGGAGGGGGTCTGTACGTGAGTGAGGAAATTGTGAGGGTAGGAGAGAGAGTGGTAAAATGAGGTGAGTGTATTTGCTTTTTATTTCTTTTGTCTTGTAGTGCATTAGCACTAATTAATAAGAGAGTGTGAGATAGGGCTCAAAATCGGCCCACACGGCACACACACACAGTTTACATTTTAATTTTTAAAAGTGGACACATTACTTTGGTTTAATTATGTTTCTACCCCACAACTTCCCGTTTTGACAGTTTTTACTAATTTCTCGTTTTATTGATTTTATTGGTTCTAAAGCTTCACTAATATTTATTAATGACTATTTAGTTGACCAAAATTGTTACGAGTCTATTTGACCCGCTTAAAGTCACGTTTTCCCGGTTTCCTTGAAAAACGCGCTTTAGGGTTCGTTAGTGTTTTTAATCCATTTTAAGGATCCGTTTTCTTCGGTATTTGTTCCCTCATGATTATTTGTGCACAATTAAGCTTCTAAATTAATTATTAGCCTAATTAATCACTATTTTTAGTTATGGGGTATTTCAATCTACCCTCCTTAAGAAACTTTGCCCTCAAAGTTGCTCAAGGTAAATAGTTTAATAATTCTACTCATTAGGCAACCAATTGCCATAATGTGTCTTACTACCACCTATGAGGTGTTTACTTCTTCTACATTACAAACATACACAATCCAAGCATCATACGAATTCACATACACAATTCACCATTTCCATACATACCATCACATCCACATTACACCATACACCACTGCAATTCACAATACACATTACACCAATACACCATACATTGCACATACACATCCATACACTACACATTACGCATACATGCTCAATACACTCGCACTACATGTGCCATCAAAACCTACTACAATACCTACACACTATGCAATGTTAACCCGAAGCAATGCAAAAGCAAAAAGGCTCTATCCCCCTTAAAAGGGGTACGCCCCGTACCCGTATCTACTAAATACTAGACTATCTAGTCTATGAACAACTGTGGGTACTTCGCCTTCATGGCATCTTCCAGTTCCCATGTCGCTTCTTCGACATCATGGTTTAACCATAAGACCTTCACCATTCGTATAGACATATGGCGAGTGTCTCTGGTCTTCCTATCAAGGATTCTCACTGGGGTTTCGACATATCTCATGGTCGGCTCAATGGATAGTCGCTCGGGCTCTAGGACATGAGAAGGATCAGCAATGTACTTCTTGAGTTGTGACACATGAAATACATCATGGACACACCCCAAGTCCTCAGGTAATGCTAACCTGTAAGCTACAGATCCAACTCTCTCGGTGATAGCATACAGCGCTACAAATTTTGGGCTCAGCTTGCCCTTCTGACCAAATCGGAAGACACCCTTCATAGGTCAAACGCGCAAGAACACTTGGTCGCCCACGGTGAACTCAAGGTCGCGTCGTCGCACATCCGCATAGGATTTATGTCTATCTTGGGCTGCCTTCATATTGGCTCGGATCTGCTGAACTTCAGCTTGTACTTGTTCAAGGTACTCCGGTCCTATGATGACCGCTTCACTTGACTCATCCCAACACAAGGGTGTATGGCAAGGTCTACCATATAAAGCTTGGAAAGGCGACATCTTAATCGAGGCATGATAGTTATTATTGTATGAAAATTCGATAAGATGAAGATTGTCTAACCAACTCCCCTGAAAGTCTAAGGCACATGCCCTAAGCATGTCCTCTAGTGTCTGGATGGTCCTTTCTGTCTGACCGTCGGTCTGAGGGTGGAAGGTGGTACTCAACTTCAATTCTGTACCCAACGCTTCCCGTGTAGCTCTCCAGTATCTCAAAAGAAATCTGGTGTCGCGGTCAGATACTATGGTCTTTGGGACTCCGTGATGTCTGATAATCTCCTTGTCTAATAGCTCTCCGAGCTTCACTACCTTCCAAGTGTCCTTCATCGGTATGAATCTGGCAACCTTGGTAAGGTGATCGACTACAACCCAGATCATGTTGAGTCCTCCCCTAGCAGGTGGGAGTCCTACAACAAAATCCATAGAGATATCATGAAATTTCCACTCCGGAACTGGCATCGATTGTACCATTCCGCCCGGTCTACGATGTTCAAACTTCACTTTCTGGCATGTTAAGCATCTCAATACATACTCTGTCACATCTGATTTCATTCCAGACCACCAGAAATACCTCTTCAAGTCTTTGTACATCTTGGAGGCTCCTGGATGGACTGACAATGTGGAACTGTGTGACTCTCGCAGGATACGATCCCTTAGCTCAGCATTGCTTCGGGGGACGCATAGCCTGCCATTCAGCCGAACCAAACCATCATCATGCAACTTAAAATCATACTTCTTCTTCTCAAATTTACCATTTCCGATCTTTTTTCTGATTTCGGTTAGGTAAGGGTCACTCAACTGAGCGTCTCGCACCTCGTCAACCAAGCTAGAAGAAGCGAGTAGCGAATGGAGCGAGTGTGCTCGACGACTCAGGGCGTCGGCTACCACATTTGCCTTCCCTTCCTTATACTGTAGGTCGATGTCGTAGTCTGAGAGAAACTCCATCCACCTTCTCTATCTTAAGTTCAATTCTTTCTGCGTGAATATATACTGTAAGCTCTTATGGTCGGAGTAGATGGTGATGCTTACCCCATAGAGATAGTGTCGCCATATCTTCAAGGCGAAGACAATGGCTCCTAACTCTAAGTCGTGTGTCGGGTAATTCTCCTCATGCTTTTTCAGCTGGCGGGAGGCATAAGCTACAACCTTGCCATGCTGCATGAGTACGTATCCCATTCCTTTGCCTGATGCATCACAATATACCTCAAATCCCTCTGTGCCTTCTGGAAGAGTAAGGATGGGCGCTGAGGTCAATGAGTCTTTTAGGCTCTGAAATGATACTCCGCACTCGTCTGTCCATACAAACGGTGCATCTTTCTTCATCAGTGTAGTCATGGGCTTAGCGACTTTCGAGAAGTCCTTTACAAATCTCCGGTAGTCACCGGCTAGACCAAGAAAGCTGCGAATGTTGGTAACAGTCTTTGGTCTAGGCCATGATCGTACAACTTCTATCTTAGAAGGGTCAACTGAGATACCTGCGCTCGAGATGACATGACCGAGGAATGATACCCGATCTAGCCAGAACTCGCATTTGGAGAACTTCGCATACAGCTGGTTCTCGCGCAGTGTCTCAAGCACTTTCCTCAAATGAGTTTCATGTCCTTCTACTGATTTTGAGTATACCAGGATGTCGTCAATGAAGACAACAACTAAAGTGTCCAACTGCTCACTGAATAGTCGATTCATGAGATCCATGAATTTCGTTGGTGCATTCGACAAACCGAACGGCATGACGGTGAACTCGTAGTGGCCATATCTGGTACGGAATGCCGTTTTCTCGATGTCTTGCTCTTTGATAGCAATCTGATGATACCCAGAACGGAGGTCGATCTTGGAGAAGACTGAGGCTCCTTTCAGCTGGTCGAATAGGTCGTCGATGCGTGGCAATGTGTATTTATTCTTGACTGTGACCGCATTCAGCTCGCGGTAGTCAATACAAAGTCGGAGGCTACCGTCCTTCTTCTTCACAAAGAGGACCGGTGCTCCCCAGGGTGATACGCTTGGGCGTATAAACCCTTTGTCGAGTAGGTCTCACAACTGCTCTTTCAACTCTGTCATTTCTGCAGGTGCCATGCGGTACGGTGCCCTAGCAATGGGACCGGTACCTGGCAAGAGATCAATCTCAAATTCTACCGCTCTCTGGGGTGGCATGCCGGGTAGCTCCTTAGGGAATACATCAGGGAATTCAGATACAATGGGTATTTCGGGGTTGAACTCTGGATCTCTCTCCAGGTCTTGTACATAACACAGATACACTTCGTGGCCCTTTCTGAGCTCCCGGTACACAGCCATAGCGGAAATGACTGTGGTCGAAGGCTCTCTCGGTCTCTGGCGGTAAGATACAGTAACCCCAGAAGGACTCTTGAGCAGCAGTCGATGCTCGGTGCAGAGGATTCTACCCTTGTGCCGCTCCAACCAATTCATTCCGATTATTAAGTCGAATCCCAATCCATTAAACTCGATGAAGGAGATGGGAAACGCTTTGCCTTTGATTTGGATTGTGGCTGATTTGTAATATTTGGTGCACTGTACTCGCTCCTTCGATGGGAGAGTAACCAGAAAATTCGGTAGCTCATCCGCATCTAGCCCCAACCTCTTCACAAAAGATGGTGATACGAAGGTGTGAGAGGCGCCGGAGTCGAATAACACTGAGGCTTCAATGCCGTTCACTGGGAAGGTTCCCGTTAAGATGGTGCCGCTATTGCCGGCTTGTGCTTCGGTGAGGATGCTCAGGTTACCTTCGGTACCGAGTCCACAACCTATTGAAGTCACAATTTCATAAGTACTGATGGTGGACACAAGTGGAATTAAATCAACACTGCTCTTTATTGATAAACCAACCATCATACATACCGTGTCTCTAATACATGTCACTAATACATTACATGATACTATGAATTTAATACTTCCTAAAGGTAAGGTTCAGGTGTCCTGGTTTCATGTGTGTGGCATTGATCATTGCCGGTGGTGCAGTATTCAACTTGATCTTGTTGATCCCATGATACAGCATCCTAGAGTTCCCACCCATGATTAGGACATCTCCTTATCTCAATACCAGTTTCTGTGCGAGGTCCACACGCTTCTGCTCGCTATACAAAAATATGGCGTCATCACCAATGGACCAAGACACTACAGGCACTCCTTGTTCAAGAGATTCCGCTGTCTCGTCCTTGTCTTGGTGTAACCCAAGTCGTCCTTCTTTCTCATAGAAGTTGACGATACAGAGGTCCGCTTCAAGTGTGGGGATCGGATCATATTCACATTGTTGTGCAAGTTCTACTGCTTGTGTGACAAGTGTCTGAAATTCTGGAGGTATTGTCGGTGGCGTCGTTCCGTCTTGTGTTCGTGTCTCTTGGTATGTCTTGGTATAAGGATTCCAATCCTTTCCCAAGCACATCATCTTCAGCTTCATCTTCGCTCCACCAGGGAATTCGAGTGTATAAAATCCTCCTTGACCCGTTCCTAACTCGTTGCATCGTCGAATGATCGAGATTTGTGCTTCAGGTGTCAGGTATCCCCTCAATAAAATCTTACCTGGTCGGATGACCTGACACTGCTCGTTGGTGTAGTAGTGATTGGTGATGTCGGTCTCTTCTTAATTCGGTTTCGAAGGTATTGGATAGCAGATACTAAAGCTTCCAATGGTGTAAATTTCATCTACGGTGAGTACTAGTCTCAACTACTTCATTTCATGCTCATTACACACTTCAATTCATTTACTCATGCATTCATTCAAACAATTACTCCAATACTTAGACATTCTTCTCAAGGATTCAAGGTTTAGTTTGGTTACCTGGGCCGGACCCGTCACGGTCAATGACATGCAAGGCAGGCTGCCTCTGAGGTGCACTCCTCTGAGGACCCCGGGATCCCTATCCCTGTGGTGCCTGCTGGGTCGGTGCATCGCCAGATGCAACCTCCTTGTCTTCCCTTTGCTTGTAGCTTTGGAAGTTTCCTCTAGGTTTGGTATTTTCAGGGCACATGTTGGCTCGGTGTCCGGGCTTCTGACAGTTGTAGCACCGGATTTCTCTCCCTTGGCAATCCTTGCCGGGATGGTCTTGATTGCACTTTCTGCACACATAGGTGCGGCCGTCAGAAAAGTTTTTGGTGAAACCGGAGCCAGAACCTAAGGTTTAGAGGGTTAGCACATTTGTGCGTGGATATACTAGATATGATACTTGTACGAATACAAATTAGGAATAGAAGTTTACCTTTGGTGGGTGTGATCTCAGTGGCTTCGCAGCCACCGGTGCAGATGAACCTAGTTGAAGAATCTCAACCGGGTTGCCCTTCTCAGCATGGGCACTGCTCTCACTTGGGAAGTTCTTTTGGGTTTGCTGAAAGAACTTTCCTTTCTTCTTTTTCCAACTTTTCCCTTGGTTCTGCTCCTCAGCACTCGTGTTCTTATTGTTGGCCTTGCGCTTAAGCACGGTTTCTTCATCCCTTAGCTGGCAACTGATCTCAACGCGAGATGCCGCGTGATAGCACTCCTGAAGTTTCAGGTATTAGCTGGGATTCTCAGTTAATAAGATAAAGGTAGAGATAAAGTATTTAAGGAATTACAATGGTACTAAGGGTTCACCCTGTGTTTACCTGAAGGGAGGTAAACCTAGTGTAGCCCATACCGTACCGTAGGCGATGGCTCAGACCGCCATAGAAGTGATCGACCAACACCTGGCCGGTGTACCCAAGGTCGGGTAGAAGACGGAGAATGGAGGTGAAGGTGCGGTAATACTCGTCGACAGACATCTTCTCTGTCATTTTCAAGGCATCCAGCTCTAGCCTTTTCTTGGTTTTCGCATGCTCCGGATAGTATTTGGATCGGAGGAGAGATGCAAAGGATTCCCAGTCGAAAGTAGGGTCATTAACATGCTCATGCTTGATTAGCTTCCACCAATCCATGGCTGCATCCTTTAGATAGTAAGCCGCTACTCTAACTTGAACTCCAGCAGGAGCTTCGAGGGTTTCGAACGCCGTCTCCATCTCGGAGATGTAGGCCTCTAGCTTAGCCGGATCACTCTCGCCTCTAAAGCAGGGAGGTCGGAGTTCCGCTACAGCTTTTACCCAGTTTGCTTCTCTGGGTGGAGGGGGAGGGATTGGTCCCGCTTGTGTCTACTGATTCTGTTGATTCTGTTGCATAGCTGTGATTACCTGGGGTAGCATTTGTGCTACCGTGGCGGCAACGATCTCTGCTATCGTCTGCGCGCCCGGTCCGTCATTGGCCCCTCGACGACCTGGACCTCTTCCTGACATCTGAATATTTAACATTTGCATTAGGTTGTGACATATGACCAAAGGTCTTGAATTTAAGCAAGGGTATCGTTCATAAGAACGTCAAGGGTATCCGTTGTTAACAACGGTAGTTCTTAGTTAGGTTTCTAAGTATCCGTCTTAAGACGGTTGAAATCCTAACTCGGTAATCCCTATGCTCGGTAACTATGGACATCAGAGCGTAACTACGCTCTAATACCACTTTTTGTAACACCCCTACCGTTAATCTTATGCTTACCGTCAAATCATCCCAATAATCAAAGCTACTCGCAGCGGAAAATGCTACTACTACGGCGGGTGATACAACGCCGCTAACTGCCCATACGGCTAACAAGGCTTACACTACTTACAGTCACGGTCTGATGCCTAAGTATACCGAGCTACTACACTCCATACCAAATACAAAAGATAATATACTTACATTGCTGGATTACCGAGTACCAAAGTATATTCATTTACATCCCTTCCAAGTTCACCAAAAGAATGAGTTTCTACCAACTACTCATCTATACCAATTCCATCATCCTATCAATATCCAAAAAGGGTGTACCCTATGGTACACCGGCTAATAAAAACCTACAGCCGTGTACAACATAGTACACCTTGCACAATTCATTGCTTACAGACAAAAAGAAATCAAACTAAGATCTTCATCCTCTTCACCCTTCCAGTGTACCTACATTCATATTAAAAACGGTGCCCCAAGGGGCTCAGCAAAAGCTGCGCATAAACTCCGCATATACCGCGTGCTAACTAGGGTACGCCGACTATTTACGGTCGACTGTACATGCGGTTCATTAATTTCATACATACATGCTTTACATACATCATACAATCATGCTCAATACAATACACAATAAAAACAACGATACAATAGTGCACACAATACTTACCTTCACAAGTGTTAGCCAAGTTACGCATCCGGGTTAATCGGTATGCAGTTTACTCTTTTACTCATTACACAATGCTTTCTCTTACTTACACTTACTTAATTTTCCATACTTATTACCCATTCTTACTTGCTTACTTTTACTCATGTTAAGTTGGTGTGACCTCCGGCCCGGGGACTACACCGTCCCACCACCGGGATTTACTTGACTCACCAATCCGGGATGCTACCCATTTAAGGGGTTTGGGCCGTGGACCAGTTTAAGAGTCAGGAATTGGATCCAACCTCGTGTGTCTCCGCATCCTCACGCGTGGCCGAAACTATATCGGACTTCTACTCATTCCAATTTAATTACCAATTTATTAAGTTAGATTGGTTAGCTTGTTAGGAATCAGTTAGAAGTCCAATCACAATCACATTCGGTCATAGTACAATACAACATTCATACACACACTCATATTCATCCATACATTTCATGAATTATACAAACTATGATTTGAGGACAATATTCAACATGATACAACACTACATCTTCACAAGTAAACGTGATAACTCCGATTCGTGCATTTATCTTATTTGGTGATCAATTAGCACACAACACACAAATCAGAGTAACCAAGGTAGCATACGGGGCATGAGGAATTCATACCGTTCACCATTGTACTTGTATCCCAACTTTCCTTCGGGGCTCACAAATCAAGTCCTATAACATACATGTGATCGAGTGATTAATTATCTACAATTAACTCAACTCGTATCCCTATTACGTTCCTCAACTCTTACTTACTATGTCTTTACAATTCTTACACTTACACATTATTTAATTACTCTTCTTTACTTTAAGTTTATTTCTTTACACAACAAGGGTGTACTTTTACATATTTTATGTATGTGTGTATACATATACATATATGTATATACATATATTTGTTTTAAAATATTTTTTTGTGACTCGACCGACCTTACCCAGGGTCGGTCCCAAGGTCGGTCGAAGTCAGTAGGGTAATACGCTGGAAAATTTCAGGGCCGACCGACCTTGCAAGTCCGGTCCCAAGGTCGGTCCATTCCAGTAAGTTACATGACGGAAAATTTTAGTCCGACCGACCTTGCAAGTCCGGTCGCAAGGTCGGTCCATTCCAGTAGGTTTCATTACAGGAAATTTTCTGGCCGACCGACCTTGCATGTCCGGTCCCAAGGTCGGTCCATTCCAGTAGGTTTCATTACGGGAAATTTTCTGGCCGACCGACCTTGCATGTCCGGTCCCAAGGTCGGTTCATTCCAGTAGGTTTCATTATGGGAAATTTTCTGGCCGACCGACCTTGCATCTCTGGACCCAAGGTCGGTCCATTCCAGAAGGTTTCCGTCTTTGTAAATCTGGGCTCGACCGACCTTGCAAGTCCGGTCTCAAGGTCGGTCCAGCCCAGTAATTGCATTTTTATTTCTGTTTTCAGTCCCTCTTCTTACCCATTACTTCCCCATTGTTCCTACACTTAATCCCACATGATTTAACACTAATTAAACCTCCTAATACACCTTAGTTCACCCATTAACCCTTTACATACTTCTATACTAATTTACACACTTAACTTCCCAAGTTTCATTTCAACACTTACACTATTTTTCTTTCTAAGTTGCATTTGCTACAGATTTTAACTCTCACCTTCTCCACCTATTGCTCCCTCTTCTAATATCATTTCTAATACTTACAATGCATTACACACCTCTCCTAACCTACCCACTAACTAGATCTAATCAAAATCTGTTACAAGGGTATATTTTCTCACCTAGTTAAACTCTTAAGTCCTCTAGTTTCTAGGTAAATTTTGACATAGTCTCCCCTATATTTTTACATTCTCACCACATGTTCTAGTTCACAAATCATCCCTCATTTCACCTGTTTGTAAACAGCATTAATGTACCAACTCTCCAACACAATACTACACATTAAACACCATTAAATTCCTGCACTCCACATCCCATTCCCAACTATGTTTAAACAAGTTTTACATGTCTTTTAAAGGTTCAAAACATTTGTATTCTCTTACACATTACACTACCACTCATTACCATTCTACAATACTCATTAACACTACTAAAAATCTGTTACATAACCATTTACAAAACTACACAAGGATGCGTATAATTACCTTGTTCCTCTTCTAGTTTGTTTTTCTTCTTCTTGCTTCTTCCTTCTTTCTTTCTTTCTTTTCTCTTCCCACCGGTTTTGGTAACCCAAATCCTCTAACACTACAACCCATTCATTCCACCATTCAATACAAATACTAAACCTTAATCATTCTTTAAAGCTTAGTGCATATTTTAGGGTTTAGAAATTTCATTACCTTGCAAGGGTATAAGTGAAGCTTGGGATGGCTCAAGAACAAGATTTCCCACTCTCCAAAGAGGCCAAAATCGGCTAGAGTACAAGGAACAACAAGGGTTTAGTTTCCAAATCTCGTTTTGCCCATAAGGGCTAGAAAAAAGGTGAGGTTTCAAGAATATTCTTACCTCAAAATAACAAGGAGAAGGAGGTGGTTATAATGGTGGTCTTGAAGCTCCAAATGCTACACACTCATGGAAATGAAGATGTTCATTTTCGGATTTTGAAAGGAGGAGAATACTCTCCTTGATGAGAGGAAGACAATGGTAGTATTTTTATAATTTTTGGAGAAGGTTTGGACACTCAACAAGAGGAGAGAAGTGAGTGTTTTGTGTGGGATGCTCATATCTCCATTGATGGCCGGTTGAAGAAGAAAGAAAAGAGAGTGAGGGAGGGGGTCTGTACGTGAGTGAGGAAATTGTGAGGGTAGGAGAGAGAGTGGTAAAGTGAGGTGAGTGTATTTGCTTTTTATTTCTTTTGTCTTGTAGTGCATTAGCACAAATTAATAAGAGAATGTGAGAGAGGGCTCAAAATCGGCCCACACAGCACACACACACAGTTTACATTTTTATTTTTAAAAGTGGACACATTACTTTGGTTTAATTATGTTTCTACCCCACAACTTCCCGTTTTTGACAGTTTTTACTAATTTCTCGTTTTATTGATTTTATTGGTTCTAAAGCTTCACTAATATTTATTAATGACTATTTAGTTGACCAAAATTTTTACGAGTCTATTTGACCCGCTTAAAGTCACGTTTTCCCAGTTTCCTCGAAAAACGCGCTTTAGGGTTCGTTAGTGTTTTTAATCCGTTTTAAGGATCCGTTTTCTTCAAAATTTGTTCCCTCATGATTAATTGTGCATAATTAAGCTTCTAAATTACTTATTAGCCTAATTAATCACTATTTTTAGTTACGGGGTATTTCAACATGAGCCAGCAAAGTTAGAAAAGAAGAGGGAAATAAGAGAATAGTACTATTTACCTTTAAAAGAGAAATATCTTTACTTTAGCTTACCTCTCTCCACTCTTCTTCATTTCACTTCTTCCCTACCAGTTTTTCTTCCTCTTCTCTGCTCCAAAACCGTGCAAGCAACAGCCATGGCACCTCCATCTTCATTTGCTCACAAAATATTCATTTTAGCTCCAAATCAAAAACTAAGCATAGATTTCTCTTAGTTAGATCAAGCTCTTGCTTCCTATCTTTTCAAAACTGGAAAAGCTTCATTTCGGTGCCAAGAGAAAACTCCATTGAAGGGGGGAAATCAAGTTTGAAGAGCCCATTTAGTTCTCCATTCATCCAAGGTAAGGAAAGTGAAAGAAAAATCAACTTTCCTCCCATTTTTCTTAATGTCCAAAAATTACCTCTCATGGAGTCTTGCTTTTATGCCTTGAATTAGCTTTGTTTCAACCTCTAAAGGACTGGTAGGGTCCTGCCTTGCTTCATTATCAAAGCCAATCCAAAATTCAAAGGTAAACATCCATTTAGTGCATTAAGCAATTCTTGTAAACCTAAGAATTATTTCCATGAGTCTAGGCATGTTCCTTAGTACTCATTACACTAACTTAATGTTGGTTAGAAGGTTAGCAAAGGAACTAAAGTCCTTGGTCGAAATTCAAGCAAGAAAACCAAAGGAGGAAAATGAGGGAAAGGCTTGAAACATAAGGTAAATTGCTTGCCTTAATGCAATTTAGTCTCTTAAGGAATGGTGTTTATATAGATACCAAATGTAGCTTAAAGCTTACATTATATAATGGGTTATAAAACCTAGGAAAAAAATATGAACAAGCTTATGAACTTGTGATTAAGGAGCCAATGGTATATGAGTTAGTAAGATAAGCATAAGATGGATTATAAGAACACTTATATTGCTATGGGAGCATTGATATGTGTAATTGCAGGTTGAAAGCTTTTATATGTGGGAAATTCAGTGTTTAAGTTTAAGTCATTTAAGGGCCTAAGATCCATGTCATTTAAGAGCCTTAGTGCTATGAAATTTAAGATTATTGCACTATATTGAGTTTGTTATGAATGATTTGAATTGGGTGAGAAATATGATGAGAAAAAGATTTAATGTGTGTGGGTTGATTAGAGGAGAAAGACTAAGCATATGGGCATGATAACATACTAGAGAAGCTATGGTAAAATTTGAGTGGGAACTAAGTGTTTAAAGTGTTCTAAGGAGATTTTATGACTAAGGATGTACTAGTGAACCTTAAGGATTGTTTTTGTGAAAATAAAGTAGTTAAGGTGTTTTTGAGTGTTAGGATGACTTATGGATGTCTAGGAGGAACTACGGGTTACAATTGTGAATTTAGGGCACCAAAAACTATGACAAGAGAAGCTAGGAAACTTGTGCAAAGTTTGAAGGAAATAAGGTATAATGCCTTGTGATGATTTAGGTATGAACTAGTTTGTATAACCTTGATGGTAATGAGTGGATTTGGGTGATGGAGATGAAAGTTGTCTAAGAAGGATTTAGCATGGTCAAGATTAATGAGAAGAGGTGTAAGGTGTTAAGAGGATGGTTAGGAATGCATATATATGTGCAAGTTTGGGAATGATGAGAAGAAAGTGTAAAGGAGAGGAAATTATGCATGGAGATGCAATATGACTTTGTGAACTTGGAGTAGCTTGGGTAAAGGAGATAAGGATGAATAATGATGCTTGAGGAGTAGTTAAGAGGGTTGAGAGGAAACACTTTGGTTAGTTAAGGTTTTAGGTAAAATCTACATGTTGGAATGTAGGAAACTAATTTATAAGTGTTAGGAATTTTACAAGAATTTGAGTATAAGTTTGGTGGATGAATTAGGAAGTTTTTAAAGTGTTAAAATGAGGTTAAAGCATGTCATAACACATGTGGAAAGGTTAGGAAAAGATTGGATAAGAATAGAGGTCGAAGATGCACTAGTGTGCATAAGTGTTGAAAATGGGAATTGAAATTGGTGGAATTGAACAAGGATTGGATGATGGGGTTTAACCAATGATTAAGTAGGTTTAAGAGTGTTTAAGGTGGTTAACAGTTAGAAAACATGTGAAAAGATAGGGAAGAAAGCGGGAAGAAGAACGGAGTTGAAACGAGTCAAATAGAGTGTTTTCTGACTTCGACCTACCCAGGGCGTTGGGTCGGTCGGTGGGTTGGTCGGGCTGAAACCTGCAAAATCGAGTTTCTGACTTTGACCTACCCAGGGGCTGGGTCGGTCGGTGGGTCGGTCGGATCATAAAAAAACCAGAAAAGAAAGGGTGGTATTAGTAGTCCACCATTATGAGGGTGATGATTATTAGAAGGGTAAGTATATAAGGATTTAAGAGATTAAGTTAAGTAAAATGAATTAAGTATTTAAGGTTAAGTTGGTAAGAACTTAGTGGGTATTAGATGGGAAACATTAATGACTAAGTGAGTTAAGTAAGTTGGGTTGAGTTAAGTTAATTAACAACCTAAATTGGATGAATGTTTAGGATTTGAGAGTTCGGGCTCAGAGGAGGAATTTAACAACCGAACAACCAACGGTGTACGGTATGGTTTTCTTGTAGCCTGCTTGCTAACGAGGTGTCCCTCGGCTTGTGTGCTAAATGTTTATTTGCAATGACTTAAACAAGATAAAGCATGCAACCGGACTATTTATCTTCGTGTGTGTTTGTATAGTACTAACACACTCGACCTTGAGAGTAGTTACTAACAATACTTAGTAACATTGTTTGAGATAAGAAATTCACTGCCAAAATTGTTGGTTGGTTAATACCCGAGAAAGGTTTAACCAACACTTCGTCTATAAGACTTTCTACTAACTGGAACTTGGGGGGAGTGAGGAATCCGGGACTGACTCCGGTCATGCATGTTAAGGAAAGGGGGTCGGTATCTGAATCAGATCCGACTTCCGCTTGAGGACTTGTCTTCGGACTTGTTGCCTAGGGTTGAATGTCGACTCAACTACCTTGGATTTCAGTCCAAGGTAAGAGGCAGATTAAGATGGTGTGGTAGGATCACCTAAATCCTAAATTTAAGTTAAGTTGTTTACTCAACCAATGGAGTTAATAGCTCATTGGCTAGGGTTACTTTTTGACCCGACAAAAATAAACATTGAGATAAGATACAACCAATTCTAATTAAAGAACGGTTTGTATACTGAGACTGAGATAAGGATTAAGATTGAGGAAAGATAAGAATGGATTGAGATTAAGAGAAATCATAACTTAAGGGGTGACACGATTAACTCACTTGTTAAGGGAACGCTTTTAAGTCGTTCATGTTGTGTGAACTATGTTTGTTCATATGTGGATTGTTGTTTATTGCACTTCTTATTTATGTTGTGTATCTAATCAACTTCATGCTATCGACAATTAGTCGTCGTAGCCCCGTTAGCTTGGGGGCTATAAGAGAATCGTACCAGCAAAGGTGCTGACCCCCTCGGGGGCTGCTGTTTAAATTTTGCAGGTGACTGTCAGAAGACGACCGTCCTAGGAGTAGGATCGGGTAGAATTACTACGGGTTGTTTTACTTTTGTTACACGAGTTGTGCATGTACACTCGTTTAGTAAATGAATGAGATGTTAGTATGATGTATTAGGATATGAGATACTTGGATTAAGAACATGTATTTGGTTAAGATTTTAGTACACTAATGTTCGGTATATTCGGGTCCATCAGACCGTAGCTAGATCTTGGAGTATTTAGTATGTCTAGTTAGTCACGTGGGTGACTGACGGCGGTAACACCAAATGTTGTAAGAATTCCGCTGTGTTGTTAATATAATTGGTTGGAGGTTTATGAATTGAGAAAGGATTTATTAGATGGGGTGTTACAGACATTCTCTATTGTCACCTCAAATGCAGACTCACCAACACTCTTTCCAATATTGTCAAAATATTGATCCACCAATTGCAACTGTAAAAGACAAGAATCTGTAGACACCAAAAATTCTCACCCCATAAAGCAAAATTCAAAAAAAATAATTAAAATAAGAGGGGTCGTCGCCATTCTTTTCCAAAACGTATTAGCGTGCATGCCAAAACGAAACCATTGTTTTATAATCTTTTCCAAAGCAATTCATAAAAACAAGATTCTTCAAAATGAATTTCCAACGACAGTCTGATTTCAAACTCGTCCCTCTTTGTTTACTTACTTATTTTACTATGTTATTTTATTCTATTTCGTATTTATTTGTCTAGTTGTTTTACATTGTCCTTACCTTATGCCGTTTTGTTACTTACTTAGCTTATTTTATTTCATTGTTATTTTACGTGTATTTTATTTTTAGTATTTGCCTTTATTCGGTTTTTATCATTATTAGTTTCTATCATTTTATGTGTCTGTTACTATTATTATTCATATATTCTATTTTGTTGCTTATTTGATTAAGCTTCCTTTTATCTTATTTTATTCTATTATTCTATCTTATTTTTCCCTATTCGCACATATCTAACTTGGTTTCCGTTTTTGTTACATTCACTTGTATTTTTATCACCATTGTATTAGTACTATTTCATTATTTAATGTACCTATTATTCTTTTATTTCATACGTTTTACACTTCAGATATTTTCTTTCTTCCTTCTTCATCAAACAGGAGCCGACACCATTCCAAAAACATTCTCCTCTGTTCATATACTTCATTTTTTTTCTCTCTTCATCTCGTAGTTTTCACCGACGGTAATCTGCCACTTACCAGGCAAACAAGGGACATCCATGCTCTCGTCTATTTCTGTAGGTTCTTATAAGACTCGTTCTTTGTGAGGAGGTTACTCAGAGTATATCGAACTGTGGGTAACAGACTGACGACGAACCCAGAAGATATGATTGTAACGGATAGAGTGGCGAGAGTGCAGATACACGTGAAACAATCACTATATTAACTCGTATCAAGCACGATACTAAAACCACATAAGGAAAACAGACTTTCCTTATGCAAACACGTAACGAACAAAGATTCAACCTAATCCTCTCTCGTTACAGTCACTCTCACGAGAAACTCTGACCTAGGTATTTCTCTCAATTGCAAAAACGTAATATGCTCCAATCAGCAATATCACTTATATAGATACTACATATCTAAACCAGAATTAATAATTTAGAAGATAAAAATAACCATAACAAACAAGTGTATAAAATCTGTTTAGATTTTATACTCATTAACGCCTAAGATAATATCTTCCTGAAATATCTCCAGAAGATATATATTCTCAACTGCTATCTTCTGTCTTCGGTTCTCATTGTCTTCAGATAGTTGAGTCACGACTTCTGACCTCAGTAAGTTACACAGAGTTTCCAATCAAAAAACATCAACAATTTCCCCCTTTTTTTGATTAAGGCAAACTCTGTGTCATGTGCCGGTGTAGTTCCCCCTGAATGATTGCACGATCTAGTAACACTGTAGAAGTGTACCTCACCCTCAAAACATACTTATCAATGTGTAGGATAAACAAGCAAAAAACACATCAACGCAATCAATCATAGAAGTAGGGATAACAGCCATGCATATAAACCAAAAATCACAACAGAATCCCAGTGATATAGTTTCCGGCACACAAAGTAACTTCCCCCTTTTGCCGAATCAAAAGAAGAGATACAACAAGTAAAATAATCCAGCAATAATCCAAAAAGATGAGGCTGTGACATAGCAATTCCACAATGACCTTAGCAGCAGAGTCTAAACAGAACAAAGACTAAAAAGTAGGTTCAGATTCAGAAGTAGAGACAGAGTCTTTTGTGGCAGGGCTTTGGGTCTCAAGAGCAAGAACACGCTTCTCCAAGGCGTGCTGGTTTGCAATCAGTGTGTTGATCATGGCCAGTAAAGTAGATTCATGAGAAGTGGGAGGTTGATGAGGAGCTGTAGCATCTTGCTTTGGAGGAGGCCGCTTCAGTTGCCAACTAGATGAAGTGTTCTCGATAGACATTTTTGCAAGAGTATGTGCACCCAAGTAGTGCGAGCCCTTCATAGGGACACTTGCCATGTTGTCAAGAGGAACATGATAGAACTGGAACACCTTTGTCAGCCACAGAGGATAAGATATAACAGGCTTCTGACTATTAATCACCCTCTTCCAATGTTCTATCATAACCTTTGGTAAAGAAATCTCCAACTTATGTTCGAGACACCACATTAGAGCTAGGTCAACAGGAGTAACACGCTCACGCATATCATGTCTTGGTGTAATGACCTGATAAGCAATGAGATGAAGCAACCTTGGAAGCGCACCAAAATCACGCTGCAGATAGTTTCTCAGACGGGAACTGACATTAGTCAAACCATAATGACGCTGAAGATCCTTGAGAGGGACGATATCAAATTTCTGAGGATTGAACTCAGATAACCCAGCTAACGGAACATTGAGAATATGTGCTAACAGCCCGGGTGATAAAGTGATACAAATGCCACTGACTTTAGATTGCAACTCCGTCTCAGTAATCATGGACATATTAGTAACAAACTGTAAGAGTGCTTCAGGATAATATACAGTTTCAGAACTAAGCAAGGTATCCCACTTCTGAAATTCAATAAACCCAGCAACATCGACCAGCGCATGTGCGCGTAACCATTGGCAGTCGATAACCTTGCCCATTATCAGATCAGAGAGCTTGACATCCCGTATAAAAAGAGGTGTTTGTGGAAACTTACGGGAATCTTTACCAGAGGGGCGTGGCCGCGGTCCAGAAACAAGAACCTTGCGTCTTTTGGTTGCTTTGGAGCCAGAAGCACCAGCCGGTGACTTGACAGTGGCAGGAGACGGAACCGCTGATGACGGTGCCTGGCGTTTATGCTGGTTACGAGTCCGCGGTCGAGTCGAGGGGTCCGGCCCAGACGGAGAAGCTGGTTGATCAACAGAGGCGCAGCCGGTGGGAGTAACAGAGCCCGCATGCGGAGAGGAGGGCGAAACGGAATCAGCAACATGTTCCGACAGAGTGTTGGCCGCTGTTTTGAGAGAGTTGGTAAAGGAGTTCTGCGGTGAACGCTCCGGAGTAGGGTTTTGAGGGTTTGGGTCTGTGGAGGTGGTGCGGAGGTGGGTATTTCGGGCAGGTGAGTCAGTGGATTTGTGGGCAGAAGAAGAGCCGTGGTGATTACTGGGTGGAGAGGTGGTGTGAGCAGAGGCCATGGCGGAGAAGGAAAAGCAAGAGACAAGGAGGAACCAAGGAAGGGGAAGAAAAGCAGAACAGCGAAAGAAAAAAAAAGAGTGGAATTGAAATGAGAGGGAATGAGCTAAAACCAATAGTCTATTCGAATTCCTTTTTCATTTTCTTTTTTCTTTTTTTTTTTTTGTAAAGAACAAATAGGAATAGACCGTACTAAAAGACCAGTAAAAAGAAACTAAGGAACTACGAAAGAGAAGATAGAAGAAAACAAGCGCTGGATCATTGTGGAACTAACAGTAACAAACACACCATTTTGAACTAAACACCAAGAGTATATTACTAGGAACTCATACAGATGACACAGCAAAAGAAGGAAATTAAATATAGTACAGAAACCATACCTCAAGGAACGTTGATCATTCCAAGTTCAAAGCGTAGATAATTGAACTGATCACGACCCAAAGGCTTAGTGAAGAGGTCTGCAATTTGTGTATTTGTGGGACAATGAAGAAGCTGGATTGTTCCTTTTTCAACTTGGTCACGGAGAAAATGATGACGGATCTCTATGTGCTTTGAACGAGAGTGATGAACCGGGTTTTTAGCAAGTTCAATGGTACTTGTATTGTCGCAATAAATGGGAACAGGTCCATACGAGATACCAAAATCATGCAGTTGATGACGGAGCCACAAGGTTTGTGCACAGCATGCAGCAGCAGCAACATATTCTGCTTCCGTGGTAGAAAGAGCAACAGCTGCTTGCTTCCATGAAGACCATGAGATGAGACTGTTACCCAGAAACTGTGCGGAACCAGAAGTACTCTTCCGATCAGTCAGAGACCCACCAAAATCAGCGTCCGTATAAGCCAACAAGGTTGGAGATATTCCCGCAGGATAAAACAAGCCAAGAGTAATTGTGCCACACAAATAACGAAAAATTCGTTTAACAGCCTTAACATGTGGAATCCGCGGAGAGGACTGAAATCGTGCGCAAAAGCAAACACTGTGCATGATGTCGGGACGACTAGCTGTAAGATATAACAAGGATCCAATCATCCCTCTGTAATTCTTTTCGTCAGCAAGCTCAGCTGTGGACTCAGTGCCTAGTTTAAGAGTTGTGGACATCGGAGTGGGTAGAGACTTAGCATCCTGAAACCGAAATTTCGTAAGAAGCTCAGAAGTATATTTGGTTTGACTGATATGTGTTCCTTCAGGTGTCTGGCGGATTTGCAGCCCAAGGAAGTATGTGAGTTCACCCATGTTACTCATTTGGAACTCATTTGACATAAGAGTCTCAAATTCCTTAGCCAATGCCGAATTTGTAGATCCAAAAATAATATCATCCACATAGATTTGAATGAGCAGCATCTCAGAACCAAGAGGCCGTAAAAACAAGGTATGATCCACAGTCCCCCGACTAAACCCTTGTTGAATCAGGAAGGTAGTGAGTCTATCATACCATGCCCGAGGAGCCTGTTTCAAACCATAAAGTGCCTTCTTGAGACGATAAACGTCATCCGGCCGTTCTGAGTCTTCAAAACCAGGAGGTTGAGTAACATACACTTCTTCCTTAAGATAACCATTTAAGAATGCACACTTCACGTCCATTTGATATAACTGAAACTTATTTGTTGCAGCAAATGCAATGAGTAACCTTATTGCTTCAAGTCGTGCAACAGGTGCAAATGTCTCATCAAAATCCAAGCCTTCTTGCTGATTATACCCCTTAGCCACCAATCTAGCCTTGTTGCGAGAGATATTTCCCAGTTCATCCAGTTTGTTCCGAAACACCCACTTAGTGCCAATAATATTATGAGCAGCAGGACGAGGAACCAATTCCCAAACATCGTTACGCGTAAACTCATTGAGCTCCTCATGCATCGCATTTATCCAATCAGAATCAGATAGCGCTTCCTTGACTGTTTTAGGTTCAAGCTGTGATAGAAAACCATGATGTGCACAAAAAGCTTGAGCTGAAGAGCGAGTCTGTACTCCTGTATGTATATTGGAGAGAATATTATCAACATCGACACCAGGTGCCTGGCGAGCAGTCGGGGGACGTAAAACAGGAGGTGCAGTATCGTGTTGAGCATTGTTGGGTAAAAACCTAACGGCAAGAATACCGGTCGATTATAGCAAGTTTTCCTAGAAGTGTCCCTCCAGGTTATCGAATCCAGGGGAGGCAGCATTTTAGTTTAATTAATATTTAAGATCAAACAAAGTAAAATAACTCAAGTAACAGGGGGGTTTTTGTTTGTTGAATTACTAAATACTGAAACAAACTGTAAATAAGAACAAGGATAACAAATGCAAGAGTAACAGTGAGCAAAACAATGATGTTTTTGAATTAATGAGAAGGGAAAATTCCGGTTTACTATTCCTCCAATTTCTTCGGTTCCTTTTTCAGTGTGTTTACCAAATTTAGACTAAAATCCTAGAACATAAATATTTCACGTTCGGTCTCCCGCTCGGTGAATTCTAATTAACAACTAATAAATTCTAACTCTCGTTATAAATTTACTAATTGCTAACAGCCTTAAGAATAATCCAGTTTAATGATCAGTTAATATCCTAGAGGAATTACCGTCTCTAAATTAACCGGTGTTGTTCCTGTTGTCTGTTATCTACCGCAGTTCTCACTTGTAAGCAGATAAACCGATAAAATCAAGTAATTGGCCAAATCACAAGATTTATAAAGATAAATAAGGAACAACACTTTAATCTGATAAAATGGTAAATCACAAAGATAATGGAACCTCAGAATTTAGATTACATAGCAAACCGAAATTTATGGAAACTACTCAGCCATGGAAATGAAATTACTACAACAATATGTGAATAACATAAGATAAAGAAGATAAAGAAGAAGAAACTCTGTTTTAAGGTTTGTTGATGGAGTCTCTGTGCACAAACAACAGTTCCTCTACTCAATCTCCACTTGTTGAAGTCTCCAGCTGCTTGATGGAAAATGGTGATATGAATGATACGTGGAAATGGATGGTGAATGGAGTTGAGGTATTTTTGCTTTCTGCAGAATTATGTGTGGTGTATGAAGAAAATGGTGATGGCTGGAACGTAAGAAAATGAGATGGAGATGGATGGAGAGTGTGAGATGCTCTCCAGATGTGTCTTGAATGAGAGGAATTGAGTTCTATTTATAGAACTCAATACGTAGAGCATGTGGTGTACTGCTGGACTTTGTGAGTGGTTGTTTACGTGAGTGTTGTTGCAGGTTTTAGGGAAATAATTTGACTTAGTGGGATTAGAAGATGGAAAGTAGTAGCAGTGCATGAGGGTCTGGAAAGTGAGGATTATTAAGCATGGGGCGGCTGTTTATAATAAGAAGAGATAAATCTCTTCTTTTCAAGTTCGCGGCGCTACAGATCTCTGACTCAGCCGTTTGGTCCGGGACTTAGGTCCTGTATAAAGTCCCGGACCATGGTGTTAAACAGGTCGAGATCCCTTCATTGTGTGGTCCGGGACTTAAGTTATGTATAAAGTCCCGGACCATGCTTGAAATCCAGTCGAGATATCTGCCTCATTGTGGTCCGGGACTTAGGCTGTGTAATAAGTCCCGGACCATATCTGTATTCGATTCGAGATTTTGAGTCACAATGTGGTCCGGGACTTAGCTCCAGAATCAGGTCCCGGACCATGCTTGATTTTAATTCGAGAGTCTGTTGTTTTTGACTCAAATTTGCTGTCTGATTTTCCATGTGTTCCAACAGTGATGGGAATGTGTTTCTTTGAGATTAAAAACCTGAAAAAGCACACAAAACCCATAACAGAAGACAGTTGCAGCGAGAAGCATGAAAATGCTTATAAGACAGGAATTTAACAGTGAATAGCAACGAATTTGGTATCAAAAGATCCTTTAGAAATAGGTAAATTCCTGACTTATCAACATCCCCACACTTAATCTTTGCTTGTCCTCAAGCAATTACTGCAATCAGATCAGGAGAAGTGTACAAGGAAATCTAATGTAGAACAACAGTCATAAGAAACAACGGTTAGTACTGCAAGTTTTCTTAAACAGTGAAGTTAAGAAGTTTGACAAATGCATGAGACTATCATCATAACTGTTTAATCCAAACTGTACTCAGGGCTTTACTTTCCTTTTTCTTTCCACAATTCATTGGACGACAAGGGGCAAGAAGTAATGTCATATTCCACATTACCTTTCATTGCCACATACTCATAATCAAGGAAGAATTTGCAATAAACTGTTTAGCATGAAAGAACTTTCCTTCCAATTTTTCTGAGTAAGCATTATTCATTTCATCCCCCCAGACTTTTCTCCCCATCCTTGTAGCGGTGTTGGGCCTTCTATCCCAGATCAGATGATCTTAGGTAGATGAGTTATGAGTCACTCCAAGGTCTTAATTACCGAAGGGAGATGGCCTGTTACGGTTCAGAGTAGATTAGAGGAGTACCTTGCCTTTGTCCTTTCCTTCCATTCATTCCAAAACTTTCCCAAAGCCCCAAGTTAGTTCAAACAAAATAGTCACAAAATGGTCTCACCTTTTTATTGAAGGAAATAGAAATTTTAAACCAACTGACAATGCAAGCAGTCTAACCAAAGTTCTTGTGGCCGAAGCTCAGATTAAATTTCAGAGATATTTGCTACTTGTACGTTTTTCTCAACCAATGCTTCTGATCACAATGAAAGCCAAGTATTTTGAAAATTTTTGTGGAGGGTCATCAAAGGTTAATGAAGAGAGAATTAGTAGTTGCAGGGAACAAAGAAGATAAGCAATAAACGCGTAGCCCCTTTTACTACGAACCTCCCCACACTTAGAAATAAGCAATGCCCTCATTGCTGCCAGAATATGAGCATAGTGCAAAAGAAAAATATAACTCCCCTGAAAATTGAGTGAAGACGGCGTCCCCACACTTATGAAAAGGAACGGAGATCCAAGGAGTGTTGGAAAAATTGCGACAGAGTCTCCTTTGTATTCTTCCGATATCGCACACACAAAAGATGGCAATCCTGTTGAATATCACAAAGCAGCAGACAGCGTTGCAACAAAAGAAGTTATGCAGAACAAAATATTCATTTTTTTTTTTTTTGGTTAAGCTGTGTTGGTCCGGGACCTAGGGTATGGATGAGGTCCCGAACTGCTATGCTTAAATAGGTCGAAAGTGGCTGTTGCTCTGGGTCCGGGACTTAAGATTTGGCTGAAGTTCCGGACCACCCCTTAATTTTTGTTCGAGACTTGCCTTGCCCTCTGGTCCGGGACTTAAGTCTTGTATCATGTCCCGGACCACCCTGTTTATTTCAGCCGAAGAGTTTCCTCTGTGTACTCTGTTTCTCCTCCTTCATCCATCTTACACTGTGACAACAAACAACTAAAGGAAAACAGCTAACAAAGGAATTAGCACATGTAAAATCATGAATTAAAATGAAAATCAAGAAGATAGAAGAAAAGAGATTGGGTTGCCTCCCAATGAGCTGCCCGTCTTTTCGGTCTTTGGCTAGACCATGTTTTTGTTCTTTCAAGAAATTCCAGAAGATTTTGGTGTCTTTGCAACCTGGTGACATGAACTCCGAGAAGCTTCCAAAACATGTTTAGAACCTGCCAGCATAAAACAGTAGCTGCTCACCTTCTGCATTTAAAGTGATCGTACCATGAGCAACTTCTATTCGAGCGTCGGCTGTTGCTAGGAAGGGTCTTCCAAGGATAATAGGGACCGTTGGATCTGTAGCCATGTCGAGTACGACAAAGTCGCAGGGGAAATACAGATGTTCTACCTTGACCATCACATCCTTTGCAATTCCACAAGGGTAAACCATCGAGCGATCTGCTAACTGAAGCGTCATTCGTGTAGGCTGTAGGTCTCCAATTCCAAGCTTTTCAAATAAAGCGTATGGCATGAGACTAATCGACGCGCCTAAATCAGCAAGACAATGGTCGAAGTCGATGTCTCCTATTCTGCATGGAATTGTGAAGCTTCCTGGATCTTTGCATTTCTCTGGTAAGCGCTTCTGTATGATCGCTGAACAAGTCTCTGTGAGCTGAATAGTTCCTGATTCAACTAACTTTGCCTTATTGGATAAAAGCTTCCTTAAATACTTGGCATAGTTAGGTACCTTCGCAACTAAATCAACAAAGGGGATATCCACAGATAGTTGACGAAGTAAAGTAAGAAACTTATCGAACTCACTATCCTCCTTGGAATGCTTGGTTCTGTTTGGAAATGGAATTGGGGAAGCAACTTCAACCGCTGGTGGTGTAGGTGAAGGAGACTTGGTAATTTCATAATTCCGCTCATTCTCCAGCACCGGTTGCTCTATGCTCACCTCAGGCTCAGTAGTTTTATCTTTGCCACTTCTAGTAGTTACCTTCTTCGCGGTTTCCTTTTCCTGCAAAAGACATTTGTTAGCCAAGATATCACCCACTAGTGTAGCATAATTTGGCATTAACTTTAGCATATCAGAAAATGGGATATCTTTAGTTAATTTCTTAAAAATTTTAAGAAATTTTCCAAGCTGTTCATCAAGGTCCCTTTTCTTTAACCTGTCAGGAAAAGGAATAGATTCTTCAATTTTATGATTTGAAACAGAGGAGTAAGAAGGTTGAGTTTCAGGAGACTCCCTCTCCTTAGGTTTTTCAGAAACTTTAATGGAGTCCTTAGCTTTGTTGAACTGGTAAAATTGCAGCGACGTGGAGTATCTTCTTCCACAGCAAAAACAGCTTTGGCATACTCTCTTGGATTCTGCTCTGACTGACTGGGCAAAGAACCCAAAGGACGCTGAGCCAATTGTTGGGATATCTGAGACAACTGAGTCTCGATATTTCTATTGAATGTCCTCTGGTCATTATTGAAGGTTCTCTGCTCCTGATTGAAGGTTTCTAGCTCATTAAACTTCTTCACGCTAATCGAGATGAAATCATCCATTCTGGCCAGTACTTCTTCCATGTTCGAGGATGTTCCGGCACCGGAACTCAATGTCTGCTGATTCTGGATTGGTTTCTGGTATGTTTGATTATACTGCTGTGGCGGTCTCTGATTGAAGTTGTTGCTACCACCAGCTTGATAACGGTTCTGTTGCTGAGAGTGGTAACCAGGGTTGCCCTGATTCCCGAAATAATTACCCGGTCTGTTACCAACATAGTTCGCCGCTTCTTCTTGTGGTGGAACACACTGGCACAAGTTGGAGCCTCTGCCACAATATTCACAAGGTGGATAGACCTCAGGGGTCTGCTGCATTTGACTGCGGGTTCATCACTGCACATCTTCTCAAAATGCTTTGACATTGCTTCCATCTTGGCAGCCAGAAAAGTATTTGAATCTACTTCATAGACTCCAGCGGTTTTCTTCGGTGCAGCTTCTCCTGTTCTCGCACCTCCCCACTGATTGGATGCATTGGCAATGGTCTCTAATAATTCCTTGATTCTAGCTATTGGTAGCTCCATGAGGCTTCCTCCTGCACAAGTGTCTACCAACAAACGACTAGAATGATCCAAATCTTTATAAAAGGACTGTAAAATTACCTCCTCTCCCAAGCCATGGTGTGGTACTTTGCGCACAATCCCTTTGAAACGCTCCCAAGCCTCAGATAATGTTTCTCCAGCGAACGGCTTAAAGTTGGTGATCTCTCCTCTCATCATCAGCATCCGAGAAGGAGGGAAATATTTTGCCAAAAATGCATTTGCTAACTCCGTCCAGGTGGTGATACTGTTGGGTGTCAAAGAGTTTAGCCACTCTGCAGCTCTGTCCCTCAGGGAGAATGGGAAGAGAGTCAGTCTAGCCACCTCCTGTGAAGCTGATGTAGAACAAGCTCCTACCAATCTCAGGAAGGTGGTGAGATGGACATTGGGATCCTCGGTGATTGATCCGCTAAATTTGAGGTGCATTCATGACCATAGTAACATAGTTTCGTTTTGAATTGCCATTGCACCTTGCTGGTACTGCAAATTACTATTGGTGAGGTGAGCCTTCGACGCTTGGGCGGGTGTATCCCTCATGTGCCTCTCCCTCTCCGCATCCATTTTAGTTTTGGGGTTGTCTTGAATCTCTTCTTCAATCTTCCTTCTGTTGGTGAATCTTTTGGAGGTATCTCCTGAACAATCGGAGGATCCAGCTCTATATCTCTTTCGAATCCTTCTTGTTACTCTTTCGATTTCTGGTTCAATTTCGAATTCAGGGTCTCCTACAGAACGAGTTTTAAAACCAAAACCATATCAATAATGAACAAAAATTAAAAGAACAATAAAAATTAAATAAGATCAAAAATAAAAATCAAACTAAGCAACCGGCGTCCCGCAGGCAACGGCGCCATTAACTTGTTGGGTAAAAACCTAACGGCAAGAATCCGTCGATATAGCAATTTCCTAGAAGTGTCCCTCCAGGTTATCGAACCAGGGGAGGCAGCGTTTTAGTTTAATTAATATTAGATCAAACAAGTAAAATAACTCAGTAACAAGGGGGTTTTTGTTGTTGATTACTAAATACTGAACAAACTGTAAATAAAACAAGATAACCAATGCAAGAGTAACCAGTGAGCAAACAATGATGTTTTTGAATTAATTAGAAGGGAAAATTCCGTTTACTATTCCTCCAATTTCTTCGGTTCCTTTTTCAGTGTGTTTACCAAATTTAGACTAAAATCCTAGAACATAAATATTTCACGTTCGTCTCCCTCCCGCTCGGTGAATTCTAATTAACAACTAATAAATTCTAACTCTCGTTTAAATTTACTAATTGCTACAGCCTTAAGAATATCCAGTTTTAATGATCAGTTAATACTCCTAGAGGAATTACCGTCTCTAAATTAACCGGTGTTGTTCCGTTTGTCTGTTATCTACCACCGCAGTTCTTTCTCACTTGTAAGCAGATAAACCGATAAAATCAAGTAATTGGCCAAATCACAAGATTTATAAAGATAAATAAGGAACAACACTTTAATCTGATAAAATGGTAAATCACAAAGATAATGGAACCTCAGAATTTAGATTACATAGCAAACCGAAATTTATGGAAACTACTCAGCCATGGAAATGAAATTACTACAACAATATGTGAATAACATTAAAGAAGATAAAGAAGAAGAAACTCTGTTTTAAGGTTTGTTGATGGAGTCTCTGTGCACAACAACAGTTCCTCTACTCAATCTCCACTTGTTGAAGTCTCCAGCTGCTTGATGGAAAATGGTGATATGAATGATACGTGGAAATGGATGGTGAATGGAGTTGAGGTATTTTTGCTTTCTGCAGAATTATGTGTGGTGTATGAAGAAAATGGTGATGGCTGGAACGTAAGAAAATGAGATGGAGATGGATGGAGAGTGTGAGATGCTTCTCTGCAGGATGTGTCTTGAATGAGAGGAATTGAGTTCTATTTATAGAACTCAATACGTAGAGCATGTGGTGTACTGCTGGACTTTGTGAGTGGTTGTTTACGTGAGTGTTGTTGCAGGTTTTAGGGAAATAATTTGACTTAGTGGGATTAGAAGATGGAAGTAGTAGCAGTGCATGAGGGTCTGGAAAGTGAGGATTATTAAGCATGGGGCGGCTGTTTATAATAAGAGTTCGCGGCGCTACAGACCTCCGACTCAGCCGTTTGGTCCGGGACTTAGGTCCTGTATAAAGTCCCGGACCATGGTGTTAAACAGGTCGAGAATCCCTTCATTGTGTGGTCCGGGACTTAAGTTATGTATAAAGTCCCGGACCATGCTTGAAATCCAGTCGAGATATCTGCCTCATTGTGGTCCGGGACTTAGGCTGTGTAATAAGTCCCGGACCATATCTGTATTCGATTCGAGATTTTGAGTCACAATGTGGTCCGGGACTTAGCTCCAGAATCAGGTCCCGGACCATGCTTGATTTTAATTCGAGAGTCTGTTGTTTTTGACTCAAATTTGCTGTCTGATTTTCCATGTGTTCCAACAGTGATGGGAATGTGTTTCTTTGAGATTAAAAACCTGAAAAAGCACACAAAACCCATAACAGAAGACAGTTGCAGCGAGAAGCATGAAAATGCTTATAAGACAGGAATTTAACAGTGAATAGCAACGAATTTGGTATCAAAAGATCCTTTAGAAATAGGTAAATTCCTGACTTATCAAGCATTCTGTGTCTGTAACTCAGCATTATCGGAATGGACATCCGCAGGCGGTGCTGGATCACAAACTGGAGGACGACCATCTTGTTGAACAGGTGGAGTGACAACATCTTCATCAGAGTCGGTCACAGTCTCAGAACGCTGATCAGGTATGAAGGATGATTCAGAGCAGGAGTGTGTAACTCTTCCTCCAAAGTTTGTCTCATCGAATTTCACATTAGCAGACTCTTCCACAAGTAGAGTATGCTTGTTGAATACCCTGTAAGCCTTGCTGTGTTGTGCATAACCCAAAAACACACCCTCATCATTCCTATTGTCAAACTTGCCGTGAGTTGTTGCTTTCTGATTGAGAATGTAACACTGACATCCAAAAACGCGTAGATGACCAATCGAGGGTTTCCTCCCTTTAAATAGTTCATATGGAGTTTTGGAAAGAACTGGTCGGATCAAAGCTCTGTTCAGTATGTAACAAGCTGTGTTAATAGCTTCTCCCCAAAAATTCTGTGGTAGACCACTACCACTAAGCATTGTTCGCGCCATCTCCTGCAGTGTTCGATTCTTACGCTCGACGACCCCATTCTGCTGTGGCGTTCGTGCAGCAGAGTATGTGTGAGTGATTCCCTTCTCAGTACAGAACTCCGAAAACTGGTGATTAATGAACTCTGTTCCTTGATCTGTACGTATCCATTTAACGATTTTCTCTGTTTGTGTCTGTAGCTGAGTAATAAGAGCCTTGAGTGACTCAAAGGTTTGATCCTTAGAGAAGAGAAGCTTAACCCAAGTGAATCTAGAGAAATCATCTACTATCACAAGGATGTATTTCTTCCCTGACCTACTTTCAACTCGCATCGGGCCCATCAGATCCATATGTAACAACTCAAGTGGACGTTCAGTACTCACAGTGGTTTTTGCAGAATGATGAACCTTCACTTGCTTGCTTAACGCACAATCTTTACATACAGTAGATGATTCGAGAACTTTTGCTGGAAGACCCTCGACCAACCCCTTTGTACGCAACCTATTTATAAGTCGATGGTGTGCATGTCCAAGTCGGCAATGCCATAGCTGAACATCTTCAACTGCCGCTGTTAAACATGATACATCATGAACCGAGGAATTGACATCAATCATGTAGAGATTCCCCTTTCGTATTCCTTGTAGCAATAGACTATTTGTCAGCTTATCTCGTACTTGAAAACCTTCAGAGTCAAAAATGACTTGGGATGGCCCTTTATCACAGACTTGAGATACGCTTAGCAGGTCATGTCCTAACCCATCAACAAGACAAACCTGATCAATATAGGCATCATGTCCAACCGTTCCGATGCCTACAATTTTTCCTTTTCCATTATTTCCAAACTTAACTTTGCCTCCATTCTGCTCAGTGAGAGAGCTAAATTTCCTCCTATCACCACTCATATGCCTTGAACACCCGCTATCCATGAGCCACCAATTCTCCGTATGGGACTCAGATTTTGCCTGTAACAGAATAAGCTGAAACGTTAGTTTTAGGTACCCAGACTAGCTTGGGCCCAGTGGTATGTGAAGAAAACCTCTTATGATAATGAAAAGTCTTTAAGCTAGGGTCGTGAGGCTGTTGACTGCGAGAATTTTTCTTTCTGAGTTTGTTACACTGATCTATGTAGTGACCGTGTTGATGACAGTAACGGCAATTAAAGCTATGCTTCATATAACTCAAACTACGTGGTTTTTGAGCCTGTTTCACATTTGTCTGTTGATATCCTAGACCCTTTTTGTCCATTCCTTTCTTACTCAGCATGTTACAAAGGTTGATTTTACCCGTGTACCAAATGGGATTCTCTTGAGTTTGCAACTCAATTTCTCTGTTTTTCTTTAGTACTTCCACAGAGAGCGAGTTCACTTCCTTATTCAGATTTTCATTTCGAGTAATTAATGACTTGAACTCAGACTGAGCCCAATCTGGCAATGTAGGTACTCGAGATATCAAAGGAGTAACAAACTTGACATGCGGAATCTTTGTACTATTTGTATTGTCAGAATTAACAGGATTCTCAAGGTCTTTTATTTGTCTCTCTAAAGCCTCAATCTTTACCCCAAACTCTTGTTTCTGAGTTTCAAGTTTTAACATAGCATCAGTTAGAAGTTGAAACAGACGGTGTTTAGACAATGATTCAAAAGATTCTTTTAAGTGAGATAAGCTTACCTCATCATCAGGGAGAGTCTGCTTCCACTTTTCCAAAGCCATAAAGCAGAAATCAGTGTCCTCACATGACTCAACATCTTGAACAATGGCTGTCATGCAAGCCTGGTCCTCATCCTCCGGTTCTGAGTCTGTTCCTGAACCATCTGCTCCCCAAGCTGCCGCTGCTGTAGTAGAGAACTTCTTCACTTTTTCCTGAAAGTTATCCCTTGGAGGCAAAGGACAATTTTTTACTTCGTGTCCAGGTTTGTTACACCTGAAGCAAATTATGGGACCCTTCTTGAACTTATTCCGATTGAGGTTAGTGTTGTGACCTCGTTTACCACCAAAAATTCTTCGAATACCATTTGCAATCATGGTAATCTCTTCATCTTCATCCAGTTCATCATCATCTGTTTCAGTAGTACTCTTACGAGCTTTCAGTGCCAAATCTTTGCCCGCGGTTGATGAAGTAATAGCACCTTTCATCTTTCCTTCATACACCATCAACTCAGATCCTAATTCTTCAAGAGATAACTTAGATAAGTCCTTGGTTGTCTCCAGTAGAGTAGTATAGTGCAACCAATCCTTACAAAGACTGTCAAGACACCTTTCGTTGATAGTCTGATTATCCAATGTGACTCCTACAGCCTTCATATCACACAGTATCTTGTCGAACTTTTCAAGCGTCTGTGTAATAGACTCACCTTCCAGCATCCTGAAATTATCAAACAATCTCTTGTATTGTTTACCTTTCGCCTTTCTAATTGAATCTGTTCCTTCATAGGCAACTTTCAGGAAATTCCAAATGTCTTTAGCAGATTGTATACCCAGAACTTTCTGCTGATCACCCTCTGAAAGAGATGAGACGATCACCCTCAATGCCTGTTTGTTCTTGCTGAGTAGCTTCTTGTCATTATCATTCCAGTCTTTCTTCTCTTTAGGCTTGGTAACTCCATCTTCAGTGATCTGTGGTACCAGATCTCCTTCCGGGACGATAGTCCACAGATCGTAGTCGATTGACATCAGTTGATGTCCCATCTGTTCACACCAACAAGCGTAGTTGAACTTGGTAAGCTTTGGTGCCTTGACGTTGTAAGAACCCATGACGATCTCCCTGGGAAGATTTCTCTTCTAAGTCTAAGAAAGGGAACCCTGCTCTGATACCAATTGTAGGTTCTTATAAGACTCGTTCTTTGTGAGGAGGTTACTCAGAGTATATCGAACTGTGGGTAACAGACTGACGACGAACCCAGAAGATATGATTGTAACGGATAGAGTGGCGAGAGTGCAGATACACGTGAAACAATCACTATATTAACTCGTATCAAGCACGATACTAAAACCACATAAGGAAAACAGACTTTCCTTATGCAAACACGTAACGAACAAAGATTCAACCTAATCCTCTCTCGTTATAGTCACTCTCACGAGAAACTCTCTGACCTAGGTATTTCTCTCAATTGCAAAAACGTAATATGCTCCAATCAGCAATATAACTTATATAGATACTACATATCTAAACCAGAATTAATAATTTAGAAGATAAAAATAACCATAACAAACAAGTGTATAAAATCTGTTTAGATTTTATACTCATTAACGCCTAAGATAATATCTTCCTGAAATATCTCCAGAAGATATATATTCTCAACTGCTATCTTCTGTCTTCGGTTCTCATTGTCTTCAGATAGTTGAGTCACGACTTCTGACCTCAGTAAGTTACACAGAGTTTCCAATCAAAAAACATCAACAATTTCTCTTCACTCTGGGTAACTATGCAAACCAGCTGTCGAACAAGAAACCCACATATTTGCACCTCTGTTCATTTCTATCTTCATTCACGAAGCACAAACGATGCTCCTGTTGATCCTCTGCCCTCTCAGTAACTTGGCAAACCTAGCTGTCGAAAATGAAGCACAAATGCTCTTCATCTGTCCATTCTCCTGGAATCTTTGCAAGCTCAGCTGGTGAACTAGGAACACCAGTTCCGCGCCTTCTTCATTTTAATTACCCACGGTATTTTTGCTAACCGAACTGGCGAACAAAGGAACACTCCTACTCTGCATCTTCACGCAGAACAACAAACAGTAGGAGCGTACGGCTCCACCTCCTCTCAATCCCCCATCTTAAACGTTTCTCAGCAAAATCCCCAGTAACACTTGGTAACTATTCTGACAAAATCTCGGTAATCCACCTTCATCATCATGTCCAGTCCGTCAAATGTTTTCGCTCCCTCATCCTCCCAAACCGCATTCGCGTCGATCACTGTACATCTACATGACCCTACATTCGATTCATACCCTTGCGATTATCCCTCTCCCTCGGTTGAACACACAAACCGAAACCTTAATCTCCCATGGCGGCCAGATTTTTTTTCTTCCCCAAGCCGATCGTTTATCCTCAGTTTCCGGGTATTTTCTCCTCAATTACAGCAGCCATTGTCGTCGGTCTCTTCCTTCCTTTAAAAATCCCGAACAAACGCCTCCCATGCTCAATCTGTCGGGTTCACCATAAGACAAAGGAGACAGATAAACATACACTGGGGGTCTTATATCCGTCGAAGTTCTCAGATGAGAGCTGATGTTTCCATCCCTTGGACATTCTTCCCCACCGCTGAGATCCGCACGTGATCGGCTATACCCTGAGGTCATTCGTACTCTGCATCTGAATACTTGAGATGTCACATGTATTTTTATTGTCATTTAGAAAGTCAATGGTATTGGTTTCGTTGTTTAAGGCCTGATTCGAGCTGAGAGTTTGTTCCCTTTCGCCATATTTTTCTTTTTCTTCTTTTCCGTTTTAGTTTGTTTGTTTCAAATTCCTGGATTATTGAGTTAGGTTTAATCTCTAATCATTGCGTTTAAAGGTCCGTTGATTTGTTAGAACACAAACTGTGGAATATCTTCACTTTGTTCATTCAGCTTTTGATCTGGTGTGTAGCGACCCATTACAGATACTTGTGCCATTTATTTTGCTCAAATATTGCAACAGTGGGACTTCGTTGGTGAAGTGGAACATTTGCTAATCTGCTGGTGATCAACCTGACTTACAAGATTAATGCGTTGGAGCTCCCATTTAATTATCGATACTTTATCTGCAATGTGAATATGTCGGGGCTAAATAGAATAAATTATGTTCAGATTTTTCTTGGTCTTGTACTTAGGCCGACCATCGATGGTTTTGATCAATTTTCCCACAAGTAGTATGCTGTTATTTGGGTATGTCAACTTTCATTGTTCGACTTGGGATGACTGGTCATAGGCAGTTGTACAACCTGATGGCTTGATATTTGATTTTATTTGTCCTTAGTCCTGTTTGCCTAAATTCAATATGCTCCTCACATTAGTTTCATGTTTTGAACGAGGTACATATAAAAACCGATGAGACTTGAGCACGACTTGCTTGGCTTGGAGTTTACCGTGGACCTTTTGCTAATGAACCATGCTGCTGGTTTTGGGGCTTGCTAAGATGGGGGTATGAACGTTTGACTGCGGATTCAACTGGGATTTCTTTGTTTATTGGATTAAATAAAAATGGGGGCAGACCACCCCGTAGGTTGGTTTCCTATCACATACATATCCTCTTGATCATGACCAACAATATGTTTTCATTTCCTTCACTGTTGTTTGTCCTTTGTGCATGAATTCGGTTAAGAGATTGTTTTCAGTGTAATTTTGATTCAATCCTCATTTGATATCAACTTGTTTAGCCTTAATAATCAATATTTGATTTTGTTTATTGTTAATTCATGACTCCTAAGAGAAATTGAATCTACTAAGTCTTGTTTATTCCTGCTGCAACCATCATTGATTTGCTATGATTATTTTAACCTTCATGTTCTGTCATCATTGTGTTATATCACTTATTATCTAGCCATTGCAATGTTTTATGTCCAATTGGGCTGGCCCCTTTGGGTTGTTGTAAACTCTCAGCCCAAGTCCAACTTTCAATTCAGGCCCAGCTCATCGCTAGCCAAACCGGGCTAGAACAGGTGGCCTTAGATAGCCTTTTAGGTTGACCCGATAAATTCCGGATTCTTAAATTCGGTGTAGAGAAGACTTAGAAGGTACCCCACAACTAGCATATCTCTAATTTGCTTTGTGGGGATGAATACCTTTCTAAACCCACAAAAATCATCCCAAATCATCCCTTAATTCCAAGATTTAAAACTCAATTCAATTCCAAATTCAATTCACTTCCAATTCAAAATTCATTTAAATTCCAATTCCAATTCAAATATTCGTTCAATTCCGAATTCATTCAATTCCAATTCAATTCAAAAATTCATCTCAATCCTCATTTCAAAATTCATCTCAATGTAAATTCAATTAAAAAATTCATTCAATTCCCAATCCAATTAAAAATTTATTTCAATACCTAATTTGATTTAAGATTCACTTCAATGTTCATTTCAATTCAAAATTCATCCCGATTCAAAATTCATTCCAATTCAAATCAAAATTCCTCTCAATTCCAATTTCAATTCAAAACTTCATTCCATTCTAATTCAAATCAAATTCATTCAATTCCAATTCGATAAAAATTCATTCAATTCCGACTCCAATTCAAATTCAATTTCAACTTCAAATCAAATTCAATTTCAATCCCAATCCCAATTTCATTTTAATTCAAATTCAGTTTCAATTCCAATTCAACTTCAATTTCAATCCAAAATCAATTCAATTTCAAGCTCGATTTCAATCCGACCCAAAATCAATCCAATTCCTCCAAAGTTTTAAAACGTCTCTACACACTTCCAATTCATGAACCCCAATTTGAAACATCAAACTCATATAAATTCTCAAACCTCCACAACTTTTGAAATGCTTCAACGTTCACAAAGCTGCAGTCATCCTCAGCCGCTCCTTACACCCCAAAATCTCATCAGTTCCTAATTCTCAATTCTCTCATAGAATTGAACCCTTAGAACTCAAGCCTCTCAAATCACTAAACGTCTCAGCAACTCATCAGACTCGAATGTCTTAGTAGCTCAACAGAGTCGAACGTCTCAGCAGCTCAACAGACTTGAACGTCTCAGCAGCTTAACATACTCGAATGTCTTCGTAGCTCAACAGAGTCGAACGTCTCAGCAGCTCAACAGACTCGAACGTCTCAGCAGCTTAACAGACTCAAACGTCTTAGCAGCTCAACAGACTCGAATGTCTCAGCAGCTCAACAGACTCGAACATCCCAGGAGCTCAACAGACTCGAACGTCTCAGCAGCTCAACAGACTCAAACATCTCAGCAGCTCAACAGACTCGAACGTCTCAGCAGCTCAACAGACTCGAACATCTCAGCAGCTCAACAGGCTCGAACATCTCAGCAGTTCAACAGATTCGAACGTCTTAGTAGCTCAACAGACTTCAATATCTGAATAGACTGAGCAAACTCAAACACCTCAAAAAACCCCCAGCTTCTTAAACCCGAACATCTCAAAACTTCATAACCCTTTCAAGCCTTGATTGTCTCATAGAATCAAATATCTCAATTTCTCCATCATATTAAGACTTCAAATGTCTCACAGACCTGAGCGTCTCACAGACCCGAGCGTCTCACAGACTAACACCTCGAACCAAAAACTTCTCCAAACTCCAAACTCCTCAAAATTCTCAAAACCCATAAACCATGAACTACTTAAGGTCTGATCTCAACAGGGAGTTGAGTACGTAGGCAGCCCATCTTGGGTGCGACCCCATTCTAAACAAAAAAAAACCTTTTTCCACCTCTAAGGTGATTCTCATATCTCTCAAAACACTCAAACTTCCTTTGACTCTCACAAACTTCAAACCAATAGACTCCAAGTCTTGTTTATTCACTCAACCTCAGACTTTTCCCAAATCTTCAGCCTATACTCATTCGAATTTACCAATTCCTCCTCTTGGTGCTTGGTGGAAAAGCTTGCCTCATCCACTATCCTTCTCTCTTCTTGTCCTAATCCTATCCTTGTGGCCCTTTGAAATGAATCTCTCTAAAAACGTTTTGAAAGAAGGCAATCCCGATAATTGGAGACCGAGGTTTCCTCGCGCACCAATCCGAAGTCGTGGTCGTTGCCACTTCCAAGGGGTGTAACCCAGTGCGAACCCACACAGAATCTCTAGTATGATCAGATAAGTCCTATCCATAGGCAACATATCATCAGAGTCAATTAACGGTTCTTAGAACCCTCTCCCCCCTTCCTAGTTCCTTTGGTCAAACTAGGCGGCGATTCTAGTCAATTTCCGTCTTATAGAGGTATCAGTCCGTGTGGAGCCCATTGAGAGCGGGTGCAGTGTTCACTAACACTCCCCCTTATGCTTTCTGGGAAAGACGGACGATAGAGTAGGTATTTGAGGGCTGACAGAATAACCAGTTTTCACCCTCCACAGAATGGAATTTTCTAGGATCTAGGCTTTTCGGTCAGACCATTTAGATTGACCCCCCTCATACCGAAATATCTGATCCACCAATTGCAACTGTAAAAGACAAGAATCACATGCTTATATATGCACAAACAAATAGATAATAATGTACAAACATTTAACATTCATCAGTCAAAACTACGCAACAAATGTTGTTGAAGTCACATATACAAAGAGGTACCAGAATTATGCATATATAAGAACCAGTCACATGCTGACCGAAATACCAGCTACATGAACAAAGAGATACTTTCCATTTATATAAATCAGTACCAACATCATGCATAATTAAACATCACATGACAACATTACAAAATAATATCTACATCCCTACAAAATTACCAGGTACGTGTAAAAAGAGAAACAAACATATCGGCTGTTGCAATATCCAACCACATGCTAGTAGTACTACCACACACAAGTACAGATTGATAACAGCCATTTTACAATGAAATACCAGAAACATGTGCAGAAAGATACCAACTTTTTGCACAAATTATAACAAGACATAAGGTTAAAAAGTTCCATCTACGTATAAATAAAAATACGTTGTATAACACTCACACTTTTTTCAGCTTGGATCATCACTTCACTATAACCGTTGCTCAAGCTGTCAAGGTATTGTAACCTCCTTGACTCCATATTGATGACAAAGAAGCGCCAATGGGAATTGTAAATGCAAGGCATAAAAAACTAAACATAGAAGAAGCAAGTTAATTATTATTTTTACATATTTAAGAAACAAATACAGAAAACATTATAGGTTTACCATCTTCACATCATCTAAAATAACAGTCAGATGTTGCAGTTGTGGGTGTGATTGTATGAACGATTGTATAACATTGGTGTTTTTTTAGCGTCGTGTAGGTGCAGTCTGCCCCTGTTTAAATTTAGATTATCATTGTTAGATATATTAAAAAACAATCAGCCAAACATGAAACGAATTAGTAGACAAACAATTAAGAGAAAAAAATTAATTAGAACACCTTACAAGAATATAGGGATGGAACCATATTCTGGTCGGCCTACGGACAACATCGTCTCCGGGTCGTGGGACAGCATCCAAATGTTTGAAATTAAGAAAGTTAACAAAAGACTACATATTTACTACTAAACCATCCCCTCCCGCTCAGATCTAGCAAAAACTTAATTTCTAGCTTGTAGTCACCATCATCGACCGCAATAACGCTGCATTGCATATCAAAATTGATATTAATAATTTCCAAAACGAAACATAAATCAATCAGATTGCAAGAGCCCCACAAAGCATAAATACATTATGCATATAATCTAACGTACTTTTTATTTTTCTTGTAAGACCAAATGAAGGCTGACATCTCTTCATCCTCTTCATTCACTACAACTTGACCACAAATCTCAGTATAAGGTGATCTCAGTGCTAAACCGGGCATAACTTTACGCTTTGCACGAGGGGATGTTCTACCAACAGCATTGGCATTGGTATCATCAACCACAATCGGATTGGTCAATTGGGTTGCGCGAATACTAAGATCAAAAGTTGGTATTTCATCTACATCTTAAACAGAATAACGTTAACATCAACGGGTACAAAATTGTATAATAATAATCGGATATAATAGACAACCAAAATCTTAAAGATGAATGAACGAAAGCATGCTGATTCGACATACTTGATTTCGATGACCCTCGAACATCAGCAACTGCATTAGTTCCAAGATTATACAAAATTAGTAAAACTAATAAAATATTGAAATTACAGTAACTAACATTCAATAAAAAAACTACATATGATTCTACATATCTAACATTACTTCAAAACAATATTAAAATAAATACCAATTATTGCAAGTTCATTACCAATGTCATCAGCTACTCCAATAACTTGTCGCTTTTCAGCTTCAGCCACTAAATCCAATTGTTCGTTCACATTGGACATGTTGTTTTGATGACACCTTTTAGCATCTTCGTGAGAGGGACACGTCTGTCTTAATTGACCAACAGTTTTATCATCAATTGCACCAGCTTCTCCAACAACTTGTCCATCTTCAACCTTTTCTCCCATTACATTTTGTTGTTCGTTCTCTTTGGTGACGTTGTTAGGATCACACCTTTGAGCAGCTTTTTGAGAAGGGCGTGGTTGTCTGAATTGGCCAACAGTTGGACCTAGTTCATCAACAAGTTGTGATATTTCAAACAAAGTTTCGTTGAGCTTCACGTTGGTAATTTGTATCAATGCCACATATTCATCTTTTTTCCGTTTGAGCTGTGGTCATACACAAAAAATATTTAATTTAAAATACCGTAAGTAGCAACAGAACTATGGAGACAATTTAACCAACAAATTAATAGCAAATAGTACCAACCATCCAACTAATATAATAATACTTTATTAAAAAAACAGTACCTCATTCAACCTTTCTAGTTTTGCTTGTTTGCTTTTTTGACGCAACACTCTCAACCTTTTCACTAACGATTCTTCATCATAACGATCGTCATCCGATAAAACATTGCTCTCTTGCGCATCCATTGCTGGAAATTTGATTTTTGCAATGGTATCTTTGGTTTTTTTAGTTGTCCACACAACACAAGTTGGTGATGTAAGTTTTGTATACGTCCCAACAAATTTGTCCATGACAATACACTTGTACATGTTAACAAAGAACAATAACAACATTAACAACATAATGTAATAACTAATGGTAACAACAATATATTACAATTCACTAAACGATACACAATTTAAGTTACCTGCAGTAAATGTATGTTACCAGTGAAGTAAGTACCTCTATGCGCGAAAGCCTCTAAAAGATGATCATATACATGGTCACACCAATCGTAGTGTGCCACTGTGCTTAAATTACGCAAGACAAAAGAGTAGTCGCTCAGATCTTCTCCGTAGTTAGCTTTCGGTCTCACCATAGAACCAATAAATATCAGAATAAATAACCTAACGTATTTCACAACATCCGTGCAGTCTGTTTCAATTAAAGAATGTAGATCATTCAACTGAACATTTGAAAATCTATTGGTTTCTAACCCTAACTCGCCAAAAAGGTTTTTCACATCAGTTTTGGTGTAGCCCTCCTTCAATATGTTAAACCCTCCTATAGGAATACCGTAAACACGATGCACGTCATCCTTACTCAGTAAAATCTTCGTACCGTTTGGGAGTTCAAGTTGTCCGGATATCCAATCAAAATGGTTGTAAAACCGCTTTTGGACATTAATAGGTACACTAATATCATTAAGGGTTAGAAGTGTACCAAATCCGGCTTGTTCCAAACCTTCACGTTTAGCATTATATTGGGGGTCTGATTTCAAGTTCATAATTATTTGATGCATTTTTTTCGTTGAGCATCTTGTTCTAGACATTGGTTCCTTTTTTCCCATAACATTCTCCAACTGCATAAGAAAATGTAAATTTTTTAAAAAATAATTTACATAAAAACATAGTATAATGAAACCTATCAAAGCCACACGATTCCTAAGCATAAAAACGTAGTGAAGCAAGAAATCATATTGTTGGTACCAGTGATATGCACCATGTAGTAAACGCTGCATTTTTTTCTATTTACATGTCAAATGAACACAGTAGTACAATGTACATGAACAATAAGTTCCAGCTATATTGAAATACCCCAAACCTTGATATGGTGTTTAGAGGATAAAATAAGGTATAATAAGGCTAAATAATGCCTTAGAAACTTTAGGAAACAATTTTAAACAAAGAAGACACAAGGAAACACCATAAGAGCAATTTGAGCAAAAATGTGCTCTAAGCTTGGAGTAACTTGGGTTAGTACCCAAATATCATTATTAGACCTTAGTAACATCCTAATGGTCATGTTAAATCAATTACCAAAGAAAACCAAGCTTAAAAACAGGTTAAAACGCAAATTGTGCTTTAAGGACTCTTAAAGTACATTTTTGAGAAATTGTCTTAGAAAGGGGTTTTGTGTGGCTAAATGCCCATGATTACACACTAATCAACTTTTGTACTACTTATTATCATATTATGAAGTCTAAATCAATGGGAAATCAAAAATTTCACAAATATGTGCACTAGTTTGTGAATAGTAACCAAATAGTGCCTAGTTTAGTCTTTAGTCAATTAAGTCTAATTAATTGGTCGAACAAGACCATGACCAGCCTTATTTAATAAGGGGGCCGGTTTCCTAAGGGGGGTGAGTCACCACATGAATAAGCAAGATTGTAAAAGAAGAGGGAAAAGAAGATTGGTTACTATTTGCTTTTAAGGAATCAAAATATCTTATTTAAACTACCTCTCTCCTCCTTTCTTCATTCTTTCTTCTTCTTTACCGATTTATCTTGCTCTCTTTCTTCTCCATTCACGTAGAAGACAACTCCATGCTAGCTCCATCTTCACTTGCTTGCCAAACACTCATTTTAGCTCCAAAATCAAAACAAAGTACATGTTCTTCTTAGTTAGCTCAAGCTCCTTCTTTCTATCTTTCCAAAACCCCAAGAGCTTCAATTCGGTGCCAAGCCAAACCGCCATTATAGGAGGAAAAACAAGCTTGAGGACTCCATTAGCTTCTCTATTCTCTTAAGGTAAAGAATATGTAAGAAAAATCAAGTTTCCACCACCTTTCTTCATTACCGAAAAATCACACTCATGGGGATTCATTTTTATGCCATGTTCTAGCTTTTTTCTATTCTCCAAGGGCTAGAGGAGGTCCTCTTGCTTCATATCCAAGCTTATCCTAAGACTCCAAGGTAAAATAATCAATTTAATACCTTAAAACACATTTTAACCTAGGGTCTACTTCTTAAGGTTGGTGTATTGTTTAGTGCTTATTGGAATCATTGAATATTGATTAGAACATTGGCAAGAGAAGTTTAAGTGGTGACCGAGATTGTTCAAGGGAAAAGGCTAAGGAGGAAAGTTTGTGAGCTTGTAAAAGAACAAGGTAAATTACTTACCTTAAGGTGTTTTATTGTTTAAGGGAATGGGATTTAGATATGTGTTGAGTTTAGTGTAAAGTTTACATTAGGAAAGAGTTATAAAACCTAGGGGAAACAATGATTATATTTAAGAACTTGTGATTAAAGAGCAAATGGGAAACGAGATAGTTAACATTTAAGAAGGTGAATTACAAGATGCATTTATATTTCAATGGGAGCCTTGTTGTGTGTATTTGCAGGTCAAAGGCTAATATATGTGGAAATTCAGTGGTTAAGCTTTATGTCATTTAAGGGCCTAAGTGCCAAGCATTTTAGGTATTTGCACTATATTGTGATGAAGTGTAGTTTGGGTGTATATTGTGTGTTAAGATGGTGTAATGAGAATTTGAGTGTTCTTAGCTATTTGATGGTGAAAAACTAAATGTTTTGGTGTAACAATATACTAGAGAACCCATGTCAAAATTTGGTGAAGAAACTCGGTGTTTAAGATGTTCTAAGGAGATTTCATGACTAAGGAAGTACTAGGAAACTTTAGGAGTTGTTTTGATGAAAAGAGTAAGTTTAAGGTGTTCTTGAGAATTAGATTGACTTAGACATTATCATGGAGGGTTTATGAATCAAAAGAGTGTTTTGGGGTACACCAAAGTCATCTTGGGATTGTGTTTAGGACTTATGCAACCTTGGTAGAAAGAGAGGAAATAATGTGTTGTAAGGAGGAGGTACAAGCTTGTGGAGAAGATTCAAGAAGTTGTATAAAGGGATTTTGGGTGGTGAAAGATGCTTGGGAGATGATGTTATAGTGGTGAGAAAACATTTTGGCATAATGGTTATAATAGGTATGAAACACCACTTAGTAGCCTAGTGAAAAACATTACAAGTGTTGGCATTATTACAAGAAAAAATGCATAATGACTAAAGTGGATTTTGGTGAGTGATTTGATGAGTTTAATGGAAAGCTAAAGGTGTGCTTGAAGTGCCCAAATGAGGTTAGAGCATACTAGGATATATGAGGTGAAGTTTGGAGTCAAGTGGGAATTTAAAAACAAAGGTCTCGAGCAAACCGACCATGGGGACCGGACCTGCAAGGTCGGTCGAGCCCAGTTTACACTACCGGGAAAACTTTCTGGAATGGACCGACCTTGGGGACCGGACTTGCAAGGTCGGTCGGGCTTGTATTTTGTGTACGGATTGAGTCTCTGGAATGGACCGACCTTGGGACCGGACTTGCAAGGTCGGTCATGCCTAAATTTTTGTACGAGAATTGTTTCTGGAATGGACCGACCTTGAGGACCGAACTTGCAAGGTCGGTCGGGGTAAAAATTTTAAACGGTAATATGTTCTGGAATGGACCGACCTTGGTAAGGTCGGTCGGTAAGGTCGGTCGAGCCAAAAACATATAAAAAAACATTAAGATCTAAAGATGCTAATTGGTATTAGGGTACCCCATTAAAAGGGGTAATGATGATTAGGAACGTAAGGACCTAAGGAATTAAGTTAAGTTAAGTGTAAACTTTAATGTTTAAAGATAAGTTTGTAAGGTTAAGTTGTAAGGACTTAAGAGGTGTTAAGAGGGGATCAATAAGGGTTAAGTAAGTTAAGAAGTTAAGTGATGTATAAGTAATTAATAATCTAAGTTGGGTGAATGTTTTTGGATTTGAAAGTTCGGAACCCGAGGAGAATTAAGCAACCGGGACAATCGACGGGTGAACGGTACAGTTTTCTTGTGACCTGCTTGCTAACAAGGTGTCCCTCGGCTTGTGTGATGTTTGTTTATGTGTGCCGAATAAACAAGATAAAGCATGCAACCGGTTATATATTGTGCTTATTGTGCTTGTGTTGATTTACACTAACACATGAGACTTGAGGCTAGTCACTAACAAGGTTTAGTACTACTTGGAACGAGGTGAGGAGTTATATTGTGTAACGGTTGGTTAATACCCGTGAAGGTTTAACTAACACTTGGGTTATAAGACTTTCACTAACTGGAACTTAAGGGGGGAGTGAGGAATCCGGGACTGACTTCGGTCGTGCATGTTAAGGAAAGGGGGTCGGTATCTGAATCAGATCTGACTTCCGCTTGAGGACTTGTCTTCGGACTTGTTGCCTAGAGTCAGATGCCGGCTCAGCCACCTTGGGCCCACAGTTCAAGGTGGGTGGCAGTTTAAGATGGTGCGGTAGGATCACCTAAATCCTAAGTTTAAGATAAGATACAACCATTTCTATTTAAAGAACGGTTTGTATACTGAGGTTAAGATTGAGATTAAGATAAGGACTAAGTTTGAGATAAGTCAAGGTGGACTGAGGTTACGTGGATGTTGGACTTGGGGAGTTAACTGATTAACTCACTTACTAAGTGAACGCTTTTAAGTCGTTCTTGAATGTGAACTGTGTATGTTCATTCGTGGATTATTATATTTTTGCATTAATTGTTATTATGCGCATCTAATCAATTTCCATGCTATCGACAATTAGTCATCGTAGTCCCATTAGCTTGTGGGCCATGAGAGGATGTACCAGCATTCTTGTTGACCCCCTTTGGGGGCTGTTTTTATTTTGTAGGTAAGCGCCCCATGAAGACTCATCTTGAGAGTAGGGGTGGTTAGACTTAGGTGGGTTTATTTTGAGCTCGGGTTGCGCCTGTGCACCCGTCTGTTGATATTTAGACTTGGGATGTAATATGTGATTTTTAGAGATACTTGTAAAGTCGGTTGGTATACATTCGGGATTAGTAGTTGTAAATGTTAAGGATCGGTACTTCTTGATGTTCAGACCATAGCGAGGTCCTGGTGTTGGTTTATTTCCGCTGGGATGTTATATTTGTGTTGTTAAGTTGCGATAACCACGATTGGCTTAGGACGAGGTGTTACAAAAAGTGGTAACTACGCTCTGATCAAGAAATACCGGACATAAGTGACCACCGAGTTAGGATATGAGTTAAGATATAACCAATGGGTTAAGGGTGTGAGTTGTTAGAGTGAGTAGAGTCAGATGACCACTATTAAGTGTGGATCGTCTTTACCGTCTACGGACGTTATAAATCCTTGAACCGAAACCGTTGTGGATACGAATCTAATGTGAGTTGTAATTATTTAGATGTCGGGAAGGAGAGGAGGCCGAGGCCGTGGCCAAGGCAACGAGACTGAGATACCGGGAGGGCAGACGATCACAGAGATCGTAGCTGCCGCTTTAGGGCACATGGGCTATCAGCTTGGTGTGGGTGCACCACCTCCACCGCCACAGCCCCGGGAACCGAACTGGGTGAAGAGTCTAGCTGACCTTCGACCCGCGCATTTCAAGGGGAGACTGATCCTGCCAAGCTTGAGGCGTACATCTTCGAGCTGAAGACCGCCTTCGAGACCCTTGATGTCCCTGTTAGGATCAAGGTGCGTCTGGCTGCGTTCTACCTGAAGGGAGCAGCGGGTGATTGGTGGAAGCTGGTGAGGGCCGAGCATGTGGCCAATCCAGAGTTCGGCTGGGAGTAGTACACCGCACTACTACGAGCAAAGTACTATCCCGCCCATGTCTAGACGAAGAAGCGCCTACAGTTGGATGCGCTTAAGCAGACGAACAAGATGACGGTGGACGAGTATTACTCAGAGTTCACCGCCTTGCTTCGTCTTCTGCCGGGTCTTGGGTATTCAGACCAGATACTGGTGGACCGCTTCTATGGCGGGCTTAGCCATCGACTCCGATTCGGCATGGGGCCGACGAGTTATACTACCTTGCAGGTAATGAGACTAATTGAGTTATGAATAAGTGAGTAAGATTTAGACTTGAGAAATAAGATAAACTAATACCTTGGAAAGTAGGAGTGCTATCATGCCGCTGCTAAGGTTGAGATAACCGTTCAGCTGAGGGACGAGGACAATGCTAAGAGGAAGAGTGTCGGGTTGAGCACAGAGAACCAAGGGCAAGGAGGGTACAAGAAACAGAAGTACTAGCCTCAGGCCCAAAAGAATCAGAAAGGGAAGGTGGAGTCTGAGAAGGCTACTGGAGAGCCACTGAAGTTGACCTATGCTATAGCTACAAAGCCCCTGCGCTCTAAGGCGCCAAAGGGTAAGGAAATACACTTAAGTGAATTAAGAATCATTAAACAACTATTGAGACACAATTACTGATACCTAATTTAATCAGGATCTGAGACTGGTAAGGGAGCCGGTGGTGGCTACCAGCAACGCTACATCTGTCAGTGGTGTCACAAGGACCACCCCGGGCTCGATTGCAAGGGAAACAAGGTTGAGTGCAACTTTTGTGGGGTGTACGGACATCGAGCTTATGAATGTTTCTGGAACCCCGAGAGCAGAGCCTATAGGCCCGAGATGAAGGGCAAGGGCAGGACCGATCAAGGAGCTGGATCTGATGGTTAGAAGGTGACTCAGCCACCGGCAAACAAGAACCCACGGGTAGTCCAGAAGTCGGAACCCACACTACACATGGTGGACCGGGACGATAAGGTTGAACCCTCATCGAGGCCAGGTACCGCTATAAACCATTTAGAAATAAAATTGTCTGCTTATCGCATTTCATGCATGCTTGGTGAATAATTGAGTTAAGTGAGAATGAGATAAGATTAGAATTTAAGTAAGACATAACCTATTACCACCTTAGGATACTTCAACATTTGCTATCCAATACCTCCAACACCTAACCCGGAAGACACCGACATCGAGACCCAAGACTTTCCCACCGAACAATGTCAGGTTATCCGCCCAGGTATGATTTTGTTAAGGGGATACCTGACACCCGAAGCACAAATAGCCATCATCAGGAGATGCAGTCAGTTAGGAGTGGGACCGAGAGGTTTCTATACACCGGAGTACCCAAGAGGAGCAAGGATGAAGTTAAAGATGATGAGCTTAGGCAAGGATTGGAATCCTTATGCTAAGACCTACCAAACCACAAGAGCACAAGATGGAGTCTCACCACCGGACATACCCAAAGAGTTCCATCCGATTATTACACAAGTCGTGGAGATCGCTCAACAGTTGGAAGCTGACCCGATCCCAGACATACAAGCAGACCTTTGCAATGTGAATTTCTACGAGAAAGACGGGTGACTCGGATTACATTAGGATAAGGACGAGACAGCGGAGTCTCTCGAAAGAGGGATACCTGTAGTCTTGATCCATTGGAGACGACGCAGAGTTCTTGTACGGCGAGCAGAAGCATGCGGACCGTGCTAATAAGTTAATACTTAAGTCAGGGCATGTACTAGTTATGGGAGGAGAATCAAGGATGTTGTACCATGGGATTAAGAGAATCAAGCTGAATACAGCACCGTCAGCAGTAATTAATGCGACGCATATGAGACCGGGACGGTTGAACCTAACCTTTAGACAGTATTAGCTATGTAATGTTTTAAGTATGAGATAAGAAATGAGATGTAAGGGAGAAGCACATGATGTAAAAAGGATGGTTATTAATAAAATAACAGTGTTGTTCATATTAATTGTTACGACTCCTGTTATACCATCATTACTCATGAAAGCTTGTGAACACAATTAGGTTATGGACTCGGTACGGAAGGTGCGCTAAGCATTCTCACAGAGGCACAGGCCGACGCAAGTGGTACTATCCTCACCGGCACCTTTCCGATTAATGGGATTGAGGCATCAGTTCTCTTCGACTCAGGGGCCTCGCATACCTTTATCTCGGCATCATTTGCGAGAAGGTTGGGGCTAGACGCTGATGAGCTACCCGACTTCACGGTTACGCTCCCGTCTAAGGAGAAGGTTCGTTGCACTCGTTACTACTGAGGAGCCACCATCAGGATTAGGGGTGAAGACTTTCCAGTCACATTTATTGAGTTCAGGGAGTTGGGATTCGATGTTATCTTCGGGATGAACTGGTTGGAGCGGCACAAGGGCCGTATCCTCTGCGCCGAGCATCGACTGCTGCTCAGGAGTCCGTCTGGGGTAACCATATCATACTGCCAGAGGCCCAGAGAGCCTTCGACCAAGATCATATCCACAATGTCGATGTATAAGGAGTTGAGGAGGAAGGAAGAAGTGTACCTCTGCTATGTCCAGAACATAGAGAGAGACCCCGAGTTTGGCCCCGACTTACCGGTACTGTCGGAGTTCCCCGATCTCTTTCCACGGAAACTGCCCGGCATGCCACCCACTCGGGAGGTAGAGTTCACCATTGAGCTGCTACCAGGAACCGGACCGATAGCCATGGCACCTTACCGTATGGCTCCGGAAGAAATGAATGAGTTAAAGGAGCAGTTGAAAGACTTGTTGGACAAGGGATTCATAAGACCGAGTGTATCACCATGGGGAGCGCCAGTTCTCTTCGTGAAGAAGAAGGATGGCAGTCTCCACCTCTGCATCGACTACAGAGAGTTGAATGCAGTTACAGTGAAGAATAAGTATCCATTACCCCGCATTGATGATCTGTTCGATCAGTTGAAGGGGGCATCCATGTTTTCCAAGATTGATCTCAGATCTGGGTATCATCAGATAGCCATTAAGGAGGGAGATATTGAGAAGACGGCATTCCGGACACGATACGGCCACTATGAGTTTACAGTGAAGTCGTTCGGTTTGTCAAACGCACCTACGAAGTTTATGGATCTGATGAACCGCTTGTTCCGGGAGCAGCTGGACAAGTCGGTTGTGGTATTCATCGACGACATATTGATATATTCAGAGTCGCGAGCTGAGCATGAGGAACACCTGAGGGAAGTATTAGAGATACTGAGGGAGAACCGGCTTTACGCTAAGTTCTCCAAGTGTGAGTTTTGGCTTGACCAGGTCTCTTTCCTGGGTCATGTCATCTCGGATGATGGGATCACGGTGGATCCAGCTAAGATTGATGTTGTACGTACCTGGCCGAGACCGAAGACGGTTACCGACATTCGGAGCTTTCTGGGTTTGGCGGGTTACTATCGGAGGTTTGTTAAGGATTTCTGCAAGGTCGCGAAGCCGATGACTAGTCTGATGAAGAAAGATGCACCGTTCGTTTGGACGGATGACTGTGAGATCTCGTTTCAGAGTTTGAAGAACTCACCGACGACTGCACCAGTTCTTACTATTCCAGACGGTACGGAGGGCTTTGAGGTTTACTGTGACGCATCCGGCAGAGGGCTGGGCTGCGTGCTCATGCAACATGGCAAGGTGGTGGCATATGCCTCACGCCAATTGAAGAAACATGAGGAGAACTACCCCACACATGATTTAGAGCTGGGAGCTGTAGTCTTCGCTTTGAAGATATGGCACCATTACTTATACGGGGTTAGTGTGACGATCTACACCGATCACAAGAGCTTGAAATATATATTCACTCAGAAGGAGTTGAATCTCAGACAGAGGAGATGGTTGGAGTTTTGAAGGACTACGATATTGACCTCCAGTACAAGGAAGGGAAAGCCAATGTTGTAGCTGACGCCCTGAGCCGTCGAGCACACTCACTCCATTCGCTAGTCTCTTTCTCCAGCTTGGTTGATGAGGTGCGAGAGGCTCAGAGGACAGATGAGTATATGAGAGAGGTCAGACAGAAGCTGATAGATGGTACCTTTGAGAATCAGAAATACGACTTCAGACTTCATGATGATGATCTGATCAGACTTAAGGGCCAGTTATGCATACCACGAGGCAACGCGGATCTGAAAGACCGCATACTTAGAGAATCACACTGCTCTTCAGTTTCCATCCATCCGGGAGCCTCTAAGATGTATAAGGACATGAAGAGATACTTCTGGTGGTCGGGGATGAAGGCAGATGTTACCGAGTTCGTCTTGAGGTGTCTCACATGCCAGAAGGTGAAATTCAAGCACCGACGACCGGGCGAAATGGTACATTCGATGCCAGTTCCGGAGTGAAAGTTTCATGATATCTCCATGGACTTCGTAGTTGGACTCCCACCTGCTAGGGGAGGTCTCAACATGATATGGGTGGTTGTGGATCGCCTTACCAAAGTAGCCCGATTCATACCGATGAAGGATACTTGGAAGGTAACAAAATTAGCTGAGTTATTTGAGAAAGAAATTATGAGACACCACGGGATACCGAAGACCATAGTGTCAGATAAAGATACCAGATTCTTTTCGAGGTACTGGAGAGCTACCAGAGAAGCGTTGGGTACAGAACTGAAATTGAGTACCGTGTTCCATCCTCAGACAGATGGTTAGACTGAGCGTACAATTCAGACACTCGAGGACATGCTGAGAGCATGTGCCTTAGACTTCCAGGGCAGTTGGATCGACAAGTTGCATCTGATCAAGTTTTCTTACAACAACAGCTATCATGCTTCGATCAAGATGGCACCTTTTCAAGCGTTGTACGGTAGACATGTCGTACACCGCTCTGCTGGGATGTGTCGAGTGAGACGGTCATTATAGGACCAGAGTACTTAGAACAAGTAAAGGCTGATGTTCAGCAGATCAGGGAGAATATGAAAGCTGCTCAGGATAGGCAGAAGTCGTATGCTGATGTTTGACGACGAGACCTAGAGTTCGTAGTGGGTGACCGAGTATTTCTGCGAGTTTCACCGATGAAGGGTGTATTTAGATTTGGACAGAAGGGCAAGCTGAGCCTGAAATTTGTTGGTCCTTATGAGATTACGGAGCGGGTGGGCCCAGTTGCTTACAGGTTGAATTTACCTGCTGAGCTGGGTAAAGTGCATGATGTTTTCCATGTTTCACAGCTTAAGAAATACATGCACCACCCCTCCCATTTGTTAGAGCCTGAGACGTTGACGTTAGAACCGAATATGAGATCTGTGGAGGTTCCTCAGAGAATCTTGGATAGTAAGACTAGGGGCACTCGGCACAAGTCAGTGCGACTGGTGAAGGTTCTCTGGTCTAACTAGGATGTCGAAGAGGCCACGTGGGAATTAGAGGATAAGATAAGATCGAAGTACCCGTCGCTGTTTACCGACTAGATTGTCTGTTTAGGGTACGGGGCGTACCCCTTTTTAAGGGGGGTAGAGCTTCCTCACTTTTAAGTTAGTAAACGAACATGTTTGTCGTTTGTTTTGGTGTGTGTAAGATATGGTTGTTTAAGTTATTACACTTGGTGGTAAGTGTGAGATATGCATAATACTTATGTATTGTATTTGTGGTGGACCTTTTGAGTCTTGAGATGTGTGAATGTGAATATAAGATGTGGTGTTAAGATTAAGGGAATTGAGTATCGGGGATGATTAAGTACACATGTGAACTTTGGGGACAAAGTTCTTTTAAGGGGGGTAAATTGAAATATCCCAAACCTTGATATGGTTTTTAGAGGATAAACTAAGTTATAATAAGTCTAAATAATGCCTTAGAAACTTTAGGAAACAATTTTAAACAAAGAAGACACAAGGAAACACCATAAGAGCAATTTGAGCAAAAATGTGCTCTAAGCTTGGAGTAACTTGGTTTAGTACCCAAATATCATTATTAGACCTTAGGAACATCCTAATGGTCATGTTAAATCAATTACCAAAGAAAACCAAACTTGAAAATAGGTTAAAACACAAATTGTGCTTTAAGGACTCTTAAAGCACATTTTTGAGAAATTGTCTTAGAAAGGGGTTTTGTGTGGCTAAATGCCCATGACTACCGGGAAAACTTTCTGGAATGGACCGACCTTGGGGACCAGACTTGCAAGGTCGGCCGGGCTTGTATATTGTGTACGGATTGAGTCTCTGGAATGGACCGACCTTGGGACCGGACTTGCAAGGTCGGTCATGCCTAAATTTTTGTACGGGAATTGTTTCTGGAATGAACCGACCTTGTGGACCGAACTTGCAAGGTCGGTCGGGGTAAAATTTTTAAACGGTAATATGTTCTGGAATGGACGGACCTTGGGTAAGGTCGGTCGGTAAGGTCGGTCGAGCCAAAAACATATAAAAAAAACTTTAAGATCTAAAGATGTTAATTGGTATTAAGGTACCCCGTTAAAAGGGGTAATGATGATTAGGAACGTAAGGACCTAAGGAATTAAGTTAAGTTAAGTGTAAACTTTAATGTTTAAAGATAAGTTTGTAAGGTTAAGTTGTAAGGACTTAAGAGGAGTTAAGAGGGGATCAATAAGGGTTAAGTAAGTTAAGAAGTTAAGTAATGTATAAGTAATTAATAATCTAAGTTGGGTGAATGTTTTAGGATTTGAAAGTTCAGAACCCGAGGAGAATTAAACAACCGGGACAATCGACGGGTGAACGGTATAGTTTTCTTGTGACATGCTTGCTAACGAGGTGTCCCTCGGCTTGTGTGCTGTTTGTTTATGTGTGCCGACTAAACAAGATAAAGCATGCAACCGGTTATATATTGTGCTTATTGTGCTTGTGTTGATTTACACTAACACATGAGACTTGAGGCTAGTCACTAACAAGGTTTAGTACTACTTGGAACGAGGTGAGGAGTTATATTGTGTAACGGTTGGTTAATACCCGTGAAGGTTTAACTAACACTTGGGTTATAAGACTTTCACTAACTGGAACTTAAGGGGGGGAGTGAGGAATCCGGGACTGACTCCGGTCATGCATGTTAAGGAAAGGGGGTCGGTATCTGAATCAGATCCGACTTCCGCTTGAGGACTTGTCTTCGGACTTGTTGCCTAGAGTCGGATGCCGGCTCAGCCACCTTGGGCCCACAGTTCAAGGTGGGTGGCAGTTTAAGATGGTGCGGTAGGATCACCTAAATCCAAAGTTTAAGATAAGATACAACCATTTCTATTTAAAGAACGGTTTGTATACTGAGGTTAAGATTGAGATTAAGATAAGGACTAAGTTTGAGATAAGTCAAGGTGGACTGAGGTTACGTGGATGTTGGACTTGGGGAGTTAACTGATTAACTCGCTTACTAAGTGAACGCTTTTAAGTCGTTCTTGAGTGTGAACTGTGCATGTTCATTTGTGGATTATTGTATTTTTGCATTAATTGTTATTATGCGCATCTAATCAATTTCCATGCTATCGACAATTAGTCGTCGTAGCCCCGTTAGCTTGGGGGACATGAGAGGACGTACCAGCATTCTTGCTGACCCCCTTTGGGGGCTGTTTTTATTTTGCAGGTAAGCGCCCCATGAAGACTCATCTTGAGATTAGGGGTGGTTAGACTTAGGTGGGTTTATTTTGAGCTCGGGTTGCGCCTGTGCACCCGTCTGTTGATATTTAGACTTGGGATGTAATATGTGATTTTTGGAGATACTTGTAAACTCGGTTGGTATACATTCGGGATTAGTAGTTGTAAATGTTAAGGATCGGTACTTCTTGATGTTCAGACCATAGCGAGGTCCTGGTGTTGGTTTATTTCCGCTGCGATGTTATATTTGTGTTGTTAAGTTGCGATAACCACGATTGGCTTAGGACGGGGTGTTACATATATGCTCACAGCAGAACCAGCCCCTTATGTCAAGGAATACCAGTAATATTATTATTATGTACCATACACATGCACACTAAGTAATAAACATGAGCTATTATTAGTACTAGCATAATGCATAATAACAAGTATTATTCATTAAGAATAGAACAACGTATCATGTACAAAAATATATAAAACAAGAAATGCTAAAGCTTCCTGCATGATGTTACAATAAGAATAATCAGTCACAGGTAGACGGATGCACCAGCCATAAGCTAACTAAAGTACTATTCAAATGCATTACAAAATACCTTATAATTACAATACAAGGTACCAGCTTAAGGAATGTACAAAACCAGAGTGTAATATATTTCCAATATAAACTCAATAGCATTACTCATAAATAGTAAAACATTGAATGTGAGCTACATGCTCAGATCATAACCAGCCCCTTATATTAAGAAATACCAGTAATATTATTATTAAGTACCATACTTTTACACACATAAGTAAAAAACTTGAGCACTTTTTAGTAATAGCTTGATGCATAATGACAAGTACCATCCATTAAGAACAGTACAAAGCATTATGTACAAGAGTGCATAAAATAAAAAATGTTGAATGTTCTTAAATAGTGATGCAAAAAGAGTAATCAGTCACAGATAGACAGATGCACCATTCATATGCTAATTTAAGTACTATCCAAATTCATAACAAAATACCTCATGATGGTCATACGAGATACCAGCTTAAGGAATGTACAAAACCAGAATGCAATTGATTTCCACTATAAATCATAATAGGCTTTTTCAATGCAATAAAATGAAAATGTAAAAATAATACATTTACAAGCAGTGGAAAAAACACCACAATACACAAACAATATATACCACAGGCTCAGACGTACCAGAAACATAGTTAAATAAGCACCAAACATATACAGGAAGAAGCACCAGCCACAGGTGAATATACCTTCAGTAAGAAGTACTAGCCACGGGTTTGTATATCTACCAACTATAAGGATACATAAGTACTACAAAATACCATGAACATCTACATAAATAACCAATACCCAAATGATATTTACATAGTAATGCAACATCACCATTAAGAACAAATAGATGTTTCAATGCAACAACAAGAAAATGAATAAAAGATACATTAACAAGCTACTGAAAAAAATACAGCAATAAACAAACAATATATATTGTTTGCGACACCAATATAATAGTTTTGAAAGAAATCATGTTATTAAATTACTTATGTCAGTTTGAAATACTCACTGTTTTCTTCCTTCTTGATTTCATAATCAACATTGGATGATGCAATCCGGACGTGGACATATCGCTGTCTGGAAAGATAAAAAATCATTAACACTAATCATCATAAAAAAACAAAAAAATATTAATAAGAGCAATTATTATACAATCACGGTTCATTGGCGCAGCAGTACCCCGATGTATCATAACAAAACCATAAATAAGAGGAGAATGATCAGATATGTACACATCAATGCTAATTGTTTTTCCCACAGTTATACCTAATCACTCGTATTATTAAAATAAGTGTAGTTGGTTGTAACAAAACCAAAGAACGTTTGTTCATTGTTCGAGAGTAACTGTTGCTTCATATGGTGTAGCAAATTTAAACTGACTGGGATGGTATTCTTCCAAAACAGCTATCTATCCTTGAAATACCCCACAAAACAGATTGACTGTAAATTCTTAGCAAAGAACACGAATACTAGACACCAAGAACAAGAGTAAGGTTGTGACCTTTGTTGCAGGTTGTCTATTATAAAGCAACATAGTTTTTGGAAAAGTTGAAGCACTGAAAGTGTAGTTTGGAGGCGGCTCAGTATTTTTCAGAGAGGACTTTCTTCTTTGGTGTCGCGGCGTGAGTAATTTTTGGTTCAGTGAGTGAATTTCGAAGAATTGGTACCAAAATTTAAAATCCAGAACTTTATTACTGCAACAAATTTGCATTAGGAAAACAAACCAATTATTTTATCAGCAGAAACCCGCTCAAAAAAGGAAAACAAAAAAAGAAAACAAATAAAGAAACCACCCACAACCATATAATATAAAACTATAGCAAAATGAAGTACCATACATTTTATAAAACATACTAATTACAACCACCACCTAATACCACCAACCACCATCAGATAATACCACGCACAACCATCATTGCGTACTAGCCCCGTGATAATATAAGTGCACCACACATCATATAACAAGGTACCAGATTGTTTTAAGTTTGTAGTACCGTAGACACACATTAACTGGTACCATTGCATCATTGCATGAGCCAAAGCAAACCAATTATTTTATCAGCATAAACCCATAGAAAAAATTAAAAAACCACCAACAACAATACAATATAATCCTCTATAAAAACAAATTACCATTTATTGTGTAAAAACATACCGATTATACGACCATCTAATACCACCAAACCCCATCATATAGTACCAGCAAACACCATCAGATAGTACCACCCACAACCACCATCCAAATTCTATGTTTTTGTAATAACGAAACAGAATAGGACGATTCAGTTATGTACCTTGGTATCAAATATTCCGTTCACAACAACAATACAGTATAATCCTCTATAAAAACAAATTACCATATATTGTGTAAAAACATACCGATTATACGACTATCTAATACCACCAAACACCATCAGATAGTACCAGCAAACACCATCAGATAGTACCACCCACAACCACCATCCAATTTCTATGTTTTTTTAATAACGAAACAGAATAGGACGATTCAACTATGTACCTTGATATCAAATATTCCGTTCACAACAATAATACAATATAATCCTCTATAAAAACAAATTACCATATATTGTGTAAAAACATACCAATTATACAACCATCTAATACCACCAAACACCATCAGATAGTACCAGCAAACACCATCCGATAGTACCACCCACAACCACCATCCAATTTCTATGTTTTTGTAATAACGAAACAGAATAGGATGATTCAATTATGTACCTTGGTATCAAATATTCCGTTCAGCAACTTAATCAAACTCAGCAGTTCTTACCGTGTATCTGCATAAACAAAACCTTCTGACATTATATTGGACACCACATTAGAGTTCAATTAAACCAAATCAAATTAGAAGGGTATCACAATATACGAGTAGTTTGGTACAGAAAAATAACCTGCCGCAGGGTGTTCAACTTCAGCCACGAAGAATGCAATTACACTGTTGTTGTAATAGTGAAATCGACACCCACTAGTGCGCAGAGATGCGGTGTTCAACGGAGACAGGAGGTTCAGCTACAACCACGAAGAGGCAACCCACGAGCACAGAGGTTTTACGCTTGCAATTTCCGCTTCTGCTGTGAATGTATGCATGCAGTACTCAGGTTAGGGTTTGATGAAGAGAGGCACAATGTAGAAACGTATAACAACAAAGGTACGTAGTAGCAAGGTTTTGCCGATGAGAATTCCAGAATCGCAAGGCGTAGTTTGAGCAGTGGAGATATTTCGTGGTGGTTTTGAGCAGAACGATATCCGTCGTTGAAGAATCGAAGTTTAGTATCGTGAAAAGAAGAGTCTTGGTATTCAAACGTGAGAATCCCACGAAATATGGTACCAAAATCAGATTTTTTTAAAAATACTAATCTAATTTATACTAGATGTAATCTTGACCTTTCATTGATATGTAGTTTGATTTAATGGCTTAAATTTAGTCCAGGATGAAAGACTTTTAATAGTCCTTATTAGTATCTATATTCGATAATAGGGTTCTGGCAGAGTTGTGTATCAACATATATAGACCCGTTAGTGCTCTTTATCAACAGAGAAATGATATTTTTTTGTTCAATTATGCCCGATTAATAAGGAAAGATCGATGTGTGTTAATAAATGACTATAGTTGGTCACACGGTCGATGCCGACGAAAGAGGAGGCCGAAGATCCAGGAAAAGTGTATTTTCATTCGACATAAATCATAGCCCAATACTGAGCGGCCCAATATCGTCATGGACAATCCAACTAGGTTGGATTTTATCATACACTTGATTATGGTAGTGCCCAAGTTATTTATGGGGCTGGGACACAAATCGATCGTTTATGGTATGGACCTGCAAGGGTTGGGAATAATATACAACAGGGCGCTGATTACCCCACGTGGGGTTATGATCAAGATGGGTATAATACTAGAATGACGAAAATTCGTCAGTCCGGGCCGGGAATTATTATGAGAATAAAACGACACATAGCCCAATCGGATCCAGGCCAGGTCTCGCTGAAGGATGATCGGGCGTTTGGAAGGCGTGAGGTGCACATAATTTGTAACGACCCCAAAACCACCCTGGTTCTGAGTCCGTCATCGCGTGCTTACTACCTAAGACAGGCAAGATTACACACTAACGAAACCCAAAACAAAACTGAAACTAATATATTAACAATAATGTTACAACTTGTCTTACATATCATAAGCGGAAGCCAATTACAAACAGAAGCTAAATGCAGAAGGCTCAAAGCCGACATTACAGAGTCCAAAACCGAAAAGCCAAAGCCAAAACCAAACGAAAAAGCTGAATCTCCAATCAGGAGCTAAAACCTGCAAATCAGACGGAATATAGGGGGTAAGCAAACCATAACTCAGTAAGTGATAAACTTCATCAGCATAAGAATGCTCAAAACTTTTTTTACAGAATATAGCTTATATAGATATAAGTTAGCAAATCAGATTTAGAATCAAAGTCAAACGGAAGCACCTTAAAATGATACAAAGTCAAATGCAAAGCAAAACAGAGGTCACAAAGGTAACTTAACAGTGAAGACTTTTACAGAAACTATAATGCTTTTCAGAAATCGTAAGTCACATATAGACTATCAGAAGAAGGAAATAAAACATAAGCATAGTTTCTTTACAAAGCTCATTTGCAATACAAATCTAATCTTCACAAAACGGAAACCATAAACCAAGGCTGACAAGACAGAGGAGACAAAACGAAGCTGAAGCCACACTCACAGAATGAGACAAAGCACAAAGCAGTGTCTCATGTCAGAAGCTGCCATCGCTCAAAACGAAACAGAAGCAAATCAGAATCTTATACACATAAGAATGTTATCGAAAACATAGTTTTTAAGGGACCCTAGTTCAGAGCATACAAAATAGGTCTGAAGACCTCAGATAACAGAATGGGTCTGAAGACCCCAGATAAAAGAATAGGTTTGTCGACCCCAGAAATAACATAATGGGTCCGTCGACCCCAGATAACAGAACAGGGAGATGCCCGTGATACAGATACAGAAGGACGTCCTACACAACGCGCTACGGGATAACTCGACCCAGTCATCCACGGCTCAGAAAGCAATAAACTAGGTCCCAAAACAGACTATTTGACCAAAACCATACACAAAGCTCATATCTAAAATTAACGATATATAATCCATATACATAAAAATATGTAGACATAGTCAAATAGCAAAATATACGATTAGACGGTATAAAGGGAACAATCTTACTTATGCTCTTGACAGAGTATACAATAATATATACGATCATAATACTTATTTTATAAAACCAGTAGTTAAATGCATATCCAATATCAAACTATAATTCAAATACATAAAATTGTATACGCAATTGATAACGGGTAAACTATTGAAATAATTTAATTAAATTATTTAAATCATCAAGTGCTAACGGATAACAATTGACTATATCAAGCAAAACAATATTGAAATCATATAATAACCATTGCACCAATGATTACGACTTAAATCCAGGTTTTGAATATCATATATATATATATATATATATATATTATATATATATATATATATATATATATATCACTTAAGATCACAATCATCAAATCGTTTTGATAAGTATAAAATATTTTTATCAGTAGCAAACGAACGTGCTGGATGAAAACATAAGTTTGGGTTAAAATACAGTTTACGTACTGAAATGGTGGTATCTAGAAAGTGGATCCGAGATTGATACTGAAACAAAACTAATAAGGCGAACGTACTCAGATTATGTCAGTTTATCGACTACAGTGTAAAATAACTTGAAATCATATATATATATACACGTAATTCATGCAATTTCGGAAAACCACCAAACATATATATACATTTTGTATATAAAATGCCGAGAAGAAAAAGAAATCATGTCCAACTGAATACTCAAAAGAAGATATCCAAAATTACTTATAATCCGAATACATATAAATTTACATATATAAGTATTTAACCAAAGGCCAGAATCGAAACCATAGTATACCTTTATATAGAGTATAAAAAGAGAAACGAGAAATACTGGATAATAAACGAGTTTAGCACTAACTATAGCAGCTTACGAATTGTATATTTAGTCATTAGAAGGAAAGATAAATTTTAAGCTAATTAAGTAATTTCAAATAAACAGTAAAGAAAGATTTTTTAATTATTAAAATACTTTTATTTTTAAAAGTTGTTATATTTTATTTTTGTCCAGGAATAATTAAATTATCTATTTAAAAAGTAGTAGGTAACGTTTTAATAGCCTCTTGAATCAAAAGGTGAATCCGAAAAAAAAAATAGTTCAAATACGAGTTAGACAATAAAAAAACACAACATAAGGATGAGACTCCCCTTTTGTAAACTGCAGCAGTGCTGCCGGTACTCACTTGCAGCTTTTGAGCCGACGCCCACCAGAAGAACCTACATCTTCAACACTAGTAGAAAGTACGTCCCATAAATCAGAAGATCGTCATTGGGCACGAGTGTGTTGCATGACCATGCACAGCTAGATGCGTGAGAATAGGATAAGCAGGATAAAACCATTATTGTTTTGTTAATTAGCTTTTAGAATAATGCTTCCCCTAGCTTTCTTTGGAGTAAGAATAGGTCTTTTTTATGAACTAATCAAAAACTTAGTGACAATATTTAATAATTTTTTTTTAAAAAAAAGTTCCCTTGCTTGTATGTGTTGATAAACCGAATTTGTAGACATGGCAATAAAAGTTGACCAAGCGATTAAACATTATATCAATGAACGTGGTTTTGGCTTTGAAGTAAAACCTACAAGACTGACAAATCAGGGGAAATAATGGTGTGTTTCTTTTAAAATGATAAAAAATCGACGGAGGAGAAGTGCGAGCTATGTTAAGTCACCATTTTTGAAAGCTAAGCGATACGGCAAGCAAAGTTCATTGTCTGATGTCACGTTAGCAATATGATCGTGATATTGCTCGAGGGACCTGACCTGACAATCATGATTATTGTCTATATGGTCCAATTTTGGATTTCACTTTTGCTTACATGTTCTGACCTCAATCTATCTGGAGTTTTTATACGAATCCGAGCAGGCAAAACACGTTGCTATGAAAGATGGCAGCAACATTAACAGACAAAAAGACGAAACAATTAATACATTTGGTCACATGCATTCCAAATTACACGGTGTGGCTGGCCGCACAATCTTGGATGTGGCAGTGGATTGGACCGTTTATGCAGGATATAAGGTGGAAAATTTTTTGTATTAACTTTAAATGATAGTAATTTTTAATATATGAGTTCAAAATAAAAAAAAACATTATATCATTGTACACTCAAATTCAAGTTCTTTAAAACAAGACAATTATGGATATGTTTTGACAACTTTGAAAAAAAATTATGTTTACATGTATACGATGATACACTAAAATCATAATATGATTCATTAGTTTTGATATTATGATTCATTAAAATTGATATTATGACTCATTAACTAATAAGTAGTGAATTAGATAACAAACTTCGGAACCGATAAAAATCATTATTGTTTTGTAGTGTATTATTATTGTTGTATAGTGTATTTAAACCTTATATGATGAATCGTGTTTTTTCATACATACAAAATATTTTTTGTGTTGTATTATTATGTAAATTTTTTTATTTTTATATGTTTGCGATGATACGCTAAAATGGAGATATCATTCATTAATTTTGATATTATGATTCATTAAAATTGATATTATGATTCATTAACTAATAAGTTGAATTGGATAACAAACTTCAGAACCGATAAAAATCATTATTGTTTTGTAGTGTATTATTATTGTTGTATGGTGTATTTTAAACCTTATATGGTGAATCGTGTGTTTTTCATACATACCAAATTATTTTGTGTTGTATTATTGTGTAAAAAAAATTATTCTTATATGTTTGCGATGATACACTAAAATGAAGATATAATTCATTAATTTTGATATTATGATTCATTAAAACTGATATTATGATACACTAAAATGATTTATGTGTTTACGATGATACACTAAAATGATGTTATGAATTATAAGTCTCATTAATATATATGGATATATACATGTAATTAATATAAAATTTAAAATTTCTCAAAACATATCCATGACTAGTCTTGTTTTGAATAGCTTGAATTTTGATGAATAATGATATAATTTTTTTATATTTTGGACTTGTATTTTAAAAGTTACAATTAATTAAAGTTCATATAATAAAAAGCAATGCAGTCAGTAAAACAGCCAACTGCCATATTACACGACCACACCAAATATGGTACGGAAGGTCTGCACAATCGACGTGCTGAACATGCATAACGTATTTCCCCCTTCTTTCAAGTAAATTAATAAATTAGGGAAGGATGTATTCACGCATTGCCAAATGACACTGATGGTATAATATGGCTTGGGACAGATGTCAAAAATTTTTTGGAGAAGAAAATGAGTAGAAAAAAAGAGGAAAAACATATATAACTAAACGAGGGAGTTTGGGGGGCTATTAGGAGAGAGAAAATTATTTTCTTTTTCAAAATGTTATAACATACAAAATACAAGTGCAAAAATAAAAAAATATACCATTGTTCATTAAAAAAATGCATCATGGATATATTTTGGTAAACTTAAAATTTTATGTTTTTAGAATGGGTAAATATTAAGTAGTATTTTTAAGTGAATCTTATTTATTAACAAAATGAATCTTCTTTAATAATAAAATAAACCTTATTCATTAACAAAATGAATCTTCTTTAAGATTTACTTTTCTTAAATTAAAATTCACTTTTAGAAAAACAAAGGATCCACATTATTTAAAGTAAAAGGTTCACTTTTCTTAAATATAAGATTCATTTTTCTTGAACATTTGATTAACTTTTCTTCAACGACACATTCACTTTTGAATAAAGGAAAGATTCATATTGTTCTCGTATAAATTTGTGGTAAGATTCACTTTTCTTAAACAGTTGATTCACTCTTTTTAAACAAAAAACACTTTTCTTAAACAAAGGATTCATATTGTTCTAGCATGAATTTGTCATAAGATTCATTTTTCTTAAACATAAGATTCATTTTTTATAAATAAAAGATTCACTTTACTAACACATGTGATTCACTATTTAAAACGAGATATTCACTTTTCAATAAACCCTTAACCACAAACCCTAGAAATTTGTCGAGTCAGTAATGACAATATAAATTGTAGAATTAATGCCAAAAATATTACCCTATCCCCCCTCCAAACGCCTTAAAAACCTCCCTATGAAAGCTAAAAACATCGAAGACATTCTTAGGGTTTGTAGTGCATGGTTTAGGGTCTAACAACCCTAAACCTTAAACCACAAACCTTAAAAAACTGTCACGTCAGTGGCGACAATATAAAGTGTAGAAATAATGCTAAAAGATTACCCTACCCCTTTCCCCCCAAACACCCTAAAAACCACCCTAGGAAATCTAAAAATGTCAAAGGAATTTTTCAGGTTTGTAATGCAGAGTTTAGGGTAACCACAAACCCTGAAAAGCTGTCGAGTCAGTAACGACAACATAAAGTGTAGAACTAATGCCAAAAAGATTACCCTACCCCCCCCCAAACACCCTAAAATAACCCTAGGAAAGCTAAAAAGGTCAAATATATTTTTAGGGTTTGTAGTACAGAGGTTTAGGGTCGTTATAAAATATAGAACAACTTTAGAAAAGATTATGCTACACCACACACCCTAAAAACCACCCTAGGAAAGCTAAAAAATGTTGAAGGAATTTTTAGGGTTTGTAGTGCAGGGTTTATGTTCAATTTTTAACAATATTTGATTCACTTTTATTAAACCTCTTATTCACTTTAGTTAAACAATCTTTGTTTACAAAATTCTCTTATAGCAGAAATTTTTTACTTTTATAACACTAGATTCAACTTGATCTATTCCTTGCTCAAATGTGTGGGCTTTATCATGGTTTAATTGGCATCTGGTAAACCAGATCTTCCAAAGGAAGATAATTATTTTCTCCATGTTATACTTTCCTTCTTAAACACAAACAGTCGTGAACCAGTCCCGAAACGCCGCATCATCTGAAACACCTTTTGGCTCTAGAACTCCATTTAAATACCACCATTCTTTAAATTTAGAGCAAGATAAAAAGGTGTGCACCAAGTTCTCAAGACCTCCACAACAAATTCATTTCTCCAGCTCAAAAGTAGGACAACGAATGACAATGAGTGCTCCACATGGGACAATTCCTTACAACATCTTGCATGCAAAAAGTTTTATTCTGGCCGGGAAGGTGCACATCCTAACATTCTTCATGGCTTCCCCGATTTTCTATGTTTTTGTCCAGGTTGGATAAGGAGCAAGCCATGTAATCAGATGATTTAACCGTAAAGGTGTCATTCTTGGTTTCTCCCCAATACCATCCATCCTTCAAGTCAGTTTCGCTAATAAGAGTTTTTAGGATAAGGTTAGCATCCTCCTCACAGAACTAGGCTCTGACTATCAATTCATCCCACCTACGTTCATTAGAGCTGATCAGCCAAGAGACCATGTTGTAGTCCCTTGGTAGGGATGGAATCTTCCATGGCCATGGCTTCCCTTTGTGTTTGTGAAGAAGCCAAGGATTAGTAATATTTATAGTAGAACCATCATGAACAACTCTTCTAGCATCTGCTCTAATACAAGGAATAACTTCCCAAAGAGATCTCCAAACTAGACTTGGTCGAGCACAATGGCGCGCGTTCTAGATATTATTGTTCGTAAAATACTTGGTGGATAGAACTCTAGTCAGCAGAAGGTGGGGGTTATGAAGGATTCTCTAACATTATTTAGCTAGTACAACGTTATTGAAGTTACGTAAATCTTGGAAGCCCAGACCACCATCATCCCAAATTTTGAAACGATCCTCCCAATTCCTTAACCAGATCCCATATTCTATATAAGGATCCGGTCCACCAAAACTATTGTATGATTCCCCGGATCTCGTAGATTAGGCTAGGAGGGAGACAAATCACTCCCATAACACAGGATGGAAGGGCTTGAAGGATAGATTTGATAAGAACCCTTCTTCCCGCTTGCAAAACCAACTTGTCCCAACTCTGGACTCTCTTACAGAATGTGTTCCTAATATATCCTAAGATATGCCCCCTATGTCGTCCAATGGTGCTTGGAAAGCCCAAATAGAGGCCACGACTGCAAACTTCATTAACACCAAAAATGTTGGAGACCTGATTTCTTATGGTAGAAGAGAGGTTCTCAGAGAACATGAGTTAATACTCGAGCCTGAAGCTTCCTGAAAGTCCTTTATGAAATTCATGAATCCTATAACACTCTCCTTGTTAGCTCTCCCAGGGATGACACAATCATCCGCAAAGAAGAGATTTGTGATATCAAAATTAAGGCTCCTAAAGGTAAATCCCTTGATGATTGTCAAGGAAGTAGCAATGCAAAGGGCCGAAGATAGAGTCTCCATACAACAACAAAAAGGAAAGGCGAAAGGGGATCACCTTGTCGTAGACCTCTCTGGGGAGAGAAGGATCAACTTGGTCTACCATTAATCAAAACCGCAAAAGACACAATAGTGATGCATTTCTCAACTACCCTCACTCATCTTTCATAGAAGCCCATGCTTCGGGGAACCACGAGAACGAAGGACCACTCAACTTTGTCAAAGGATGTCGACATATCAAGTTTAAGTGTGAAATGACCTTGCTTGACAGCTTGAAATATCCTCCTCGAATGGGTAATCTTATGCGCAATGATAATATTGTCATATTTAAGTTCCACTTCCCGTTTCAAAAAATAAAACTTTTATTACTAGTGTTGGAGTGTTTTATACAACCCTTCACACTAAGACACCAAGAACTTAACTGGGTGTGACCACTTTCAGGATATTGGACCTTGCCACTACCAAGAACATGGACATCACAAATGTCAAAAGCTGGGCATCACCACTTTCAATAATTCAGATGTCTTTGATCCAAAGAGCCTGATTACCTCTATATTACTAGTGTTGCAGTGAGAGAAGCTCTCAAAAAGTTGTGTGTGGTGTTTCACTCCGGAAGGAGGGGGGACCTCGTGTTCTCCGCTTCTCCATGCTTTCTTCATTTTCTTCAATTTATTTCTCTAAATCTTTAGCTACTATGACCTTGAAGAGCTTTCTAAAGTAAGTCAGAAACAAATAAAAGCAAACAACTGGAATAATTCTAAGACCATCTCTCCCCTAGGTGATGACGGTGGTTCAGCTGCCTGTCGTGATGAAGGTAGAGGTATGTGAAAGTCTTGTGGCAAGTGGTGTAGAGGTAGAGGTTTCGAACCAGGAATTTATCATGATGAAGAAGTGGTGGCATGGCACTGATGTGTCAAAGATGGGGCTGTGTTTCATGCTCCTTGTGGCTCCACTAATTTTACAGATTTGCGGAAACCCCACTGGCATCTTGTTAGAGTGTAACATAGGACCAATGTATTTCATATTCATATTTCATTAACTGTAGTTAGGTTCTCTATTATGAAAGGCCTCATGTACAATATAAATATTAGACTATACCCTCTGTAATGGAATAACGGAGACATTCTCCTAATAATATCAAACTACATTTTATACAAACTCCCACATGGTATCAGATGTATTGAGAATACAAATACATCCCACGGTGACACCTATTTACGCAGGCTTTTCCAAAATATTTCTTCTCCGATGACTAATTCTCGGTTCAACTTCTTCTTCCTTCTCCTTTTATACTCTTCTGTTCTTTTCTTCACTTTCTAATCTACACAATCTACACTTACAATGGCGGACACGTACACTCCAGAAGTTTCGCCAGAGACGCGTAATCCAGAAACCCAGCCAGAAACATCCAAGAAAGACAAAGCACCCGAGAATGCCGCAGCTATAGATGAACTATACATTCACACTTCAGATTTCCCAGGAATGCAACTCGCATATAAATTCAACGGTGAAGGTTTCCTGGATTGGAAGCGTAACTTCATCGTGGGTCACATCTCAAAGTCCAAATTAGGGTTCGTAGACGGATCAATAAAGAAGGAAGATTATGAGGGAGCGCGACGAAAAGCCTGGGAAAAGGTAAACAGAATGGTTATGGGCTGGCTTTTTACAAACCTTGAGGAATCTATCCGACAAACCGTTATCTATTTCCCCACGGCAGCCCAGATCGGGTCAAATTTGTGTCGCCGCTTTGATGAACCCAGCGGTACCCGCCTCTATGCTCTCCGCCAAGAAGCTCGACAAATCGACCAAGAAGGCGACAATCTTAACGCCTATTACACACGCTGGGTCAAGATATGGAATGAAGAACAACAACTATCCCCTTTCCCTACTTGCTCGTGCGGCGCTTCTTTGAAATTGGCCACAATTACCGAAAATGCTCGCGTCATTGACTTTCTTATGGGCCTCAATTCCTCCATCAACACGATGCGAAGCAATATCCTAATGATGTCTCCCCTTCCTGAAATTGAACGAGTATATGCGATGGCTCAAGAGGAAGAAAAACGTATCAACAACCAAAAAGCTCGCCTCACTGAATCCGATAACCTCGCTTTTTAATCCTCTCTGTCTCGTAACCCAAATCCAACAAGGAAACCTGTTGAGACGAAACCCAGTGTTAAGACCGTCAAACCCGACAATAAGAAGGTTTAATGCACTAAGTGCAAGAAATTTGGCCATATCTACGATGACTACTACTAGGTTAAAGGAACGTTTCCCAGTAATTGGAGGAATCAGAAAGACAAGAAGTACCTCAGAGGCGCCATCATGGATTCCACACCAGAACTTTCTGAGGTTTCACCTGTTCTGGGGCTGAATCAAACTCAACTTGAAGGGATTAAGGCTTTTCTAAAGAATCCTAACACAGAAGTTCCGGGCATGAACAAGACTCAACTTACCACTCTTGCAGCATATCTCCAAAAGGATACAGATTCATCTATGGCTACACGAACTGATTATTATGACCAGTTCGCAGGTATGATTTCTTTTCCCAATACAGCATGGAATATGCATATCACTTGAATATGGTTGATACTGAAGCTTTTCGAGGGAAATGGATTATCGACGCAGGTGCCACAGACCATGTCTGTGGCAATCTTAACCTTTTTGATAAAACCACATATAGAAAATGCAATCATAGAGTAACTATGCCTGATAGCCACCCTGGCATTATTGAAGGGATAGGAAATGTTTCATTAACTGTCAATTTTACATTACAAAATGTGTTTCATGTCAATACTTTCTAATTTAATTTGTTTTCTGCTAGAAAAATTTGTTAGTCAACTCAACTCTTACTTGATAACTTCTGCTACACAATGTCACTTACAGGACCTTGAAACTTCTGCTCACATGCTGATTGGAATAGAGAAAAGTGGGTTGTATTTTCTTGAAGAAATGTACTTAGATAAATTCTTGGTTCTTAGAGAAAAACTAAAACTTCAGAAACTGCATGATTCTTTAGAATACACTACTTCCTTAGACCATTGTGATTCTGTCAATGCTTCTGTTGTCACATGGCACAATAGATTAGGCCATGCTCCCATCTCCAAATTGTACAAACTCGGTCTCATTAATAAAAATAGTCGCCCTGCTGATTTTGTTTGTGATTCTTGCCATCTAGCTAAGGACCATAGGTTGCCTTTTCCTAACTCTGCTATAAAAACTCATTTTTGAATTAGTCCATATTGACATTTGTGGTCCTTTTAGACACAAAACATATAATGGTTATACATACTTTTTAAGTATAGTAGATGATTACTCTAGGGCGCTCTGGATCAAACTTTTAAAACACAAGGGTGAGGCTTTTAACTTCATCAAAGAATTTGTTTACATGACTGAAAGACAACACAACATGAGAATAAAAACAATCAGAGCCGACAATGCATACGAATTAGTAAAATCTAATGAGGGCATACAGTTTTATAAAAATCTTGGCATTATACATCAAACATCCTGTGCTTACACTCCACAACAAAATGGAGTTGTGGAGCGTAAACACAAATACTTAGCAGAAATAGCTCGTGCCTTGTATTTTTCATCTAAAATACCAATACAATATTTGGGGGAATGCATGTTAACAGCAACCCAAATCATTAATAGATTACCAACTGTTGCTCTTCATGGAAAAACTCCTTTTGAAATTCTATACAACCAGAAACCTGATTACAACCGTTTAAAAGTTTTTGGTTGTCTATGTCCTCACACTTGACTTTTGCTTGTCCTCAAGCAAATAAGGAATAAAATTATCTCTAAGCCATAATAATAAAACAAGATTCAATAAGTGTAGAAGGGAATTTAGACAAAGTGACAATTGAAAGAATAATTCTGCTCTTAGAAGTAGATTTTTATAAACAGTGAAGAAGAACAATTTAATAAAAGCATAGAAAAACTAGACTGCAGAAAACAAGTTAGATTAACCTGGGATTATCAACCAATTTCAATTCTCTAACCCGGGATGACAAGGGGTGTGAAGTAATGCCTTATTCCGCAATACCTTTCAATACCACGTACTCATGTTCATAAACCTAAATTGCAATCTTTTTCATCTCTTTTTTTTGAATGCAAAAATTGTATATACAAAACACACAATTTTTTTTAAAATTGCATTATTTTTCTGTACCCCAGACTTTTCTCTCTATCCTTGTAGCGGTGTTGGGTCTTCTATCCCAGATCACGAGACCTTAGGTAGATAGGTGTTAAAGCACCCCGAAGAACTTAATAACCGGATAGACGAGGCCTGTTTTGGTTTAGAAAAATTCATAAACAGCGGAGTACCTTGTCTTTATCCTTTTCTTTCCTTGACTTTCCACATATTTCCATAATCCCAAGCTAAACTAAATTGGTTTTTACAATTAGCAGATCTATCATATTTTGAGTAAAAATAGAGTATTTTGAATGAAAATAATTTTATACAAATCTTTGAAATAAAACTATCTTTCAGTTGTCACCTGACATAATTTCAGACACTTCTACAATTATTTTATCTCATTTTTTCAAATTTTTTTTATATATAGGCAGTTTAGAGTAGCAAAAAGCGAGTGTGACATTATCGAACTACTGTCATATTTTCAGGGAAAGGTCTCTCCTTCCTCACACTTAAGAGGAGCAATGTCCTCATTGTTCAGAATTAAAATCAAGAAAAGGACCCTTCAAAATATGACAGACTCAAAAAGGATTAAATTAAAATAGGTTGAACATTAATATAATAAAGGAAGAACTGAAACTCCTCTTGTATCGTAGATTGAGGAAGGTATCCTTCCTCACACTTAAGCTTTGGTAGGGGTGAGACGTTCCTCACACTTAAGTTCGCGCAAGTGTTCAACCGAAGATATCGAAATTCCAAAGCAACTGAGGTTGCTTCCATAGGCGAGTTCAGCTATATGTTGGAATATTTATTCTGAAAAGAAAATCATATATAGCCAGCAGAACTCAAGTGGCACCAAAAGAAAATAATAATATGAAAAAAATAAATAATTAGGCATAAATATTTAAGCAAAAATAATAAAGTACTACATAAAATAAAAACATGAAGCAAACTGAAGATTGGGGGCGTGTGCGGCTTTGTTGTTCTTCTCTTCGGTCGTCTGCGGGTTTGGAGTTTCAGAGAGAATTGGGGAAGAACAAGAGTAATTCGAAACACGGCGTTGCTCTTCTTTTTTTTTCTGTATGGAGGGACGTCCGCTCGGAACTTAGACGGACAGGGGTGTGGCGTCCGCATGGAGATTAGGCGGACAGAGGGGCGGTGCGGTCTTCAGTGGTGTCCGCATGGGAGTGGGGCGGTTGGCTAGGCGGACTGGAGGCGGTCATACCACTGCTTGCGTTTTTTTTTTAATTTTATCCTTATTTAAACAACAACAAAAATAATGAAGTCATAAAATAATGGGTTAGTAATAAAAAATGAAATAAAATTATAAGTTAGGAATTAGATAACATAAATTATAAGTTAGTAGTTAATTTACATAAAATTAAATGTTAGAGACAATGGAAATTAAAACATTAGAGACAATGGAAATTAAATGTTAAGGACAATGGAAATTAAAATGTTAGAGACAATGGAAATTTAATGTTAATAATATAAGAGTTAGAAGTTAGATGTCAGAAGTCAGATGTCCGTAGTCATATGTCCAGAGTCAGGTGTCCAATTAATATTAACAGATTATTAGATAATTAATATTAACATAATATAGTAGATAATTTATATTAACAATAAACAAGATATTATAGACATAATATTAACAGATTAAAAAGAACAAAATATTTATAATTAAACAGGTGAATAATCCGGGGCTTAGGAACTAGAATAAATCTAGTCCCCGGCAACGGCGCCATTTTGCAGACGTAATATCGTGAGTGGTTATATTGGTGTAAAATTAAAAGAAAAGAAATTAAAAACTCAAAATAAACGTCGGGCTGCAAACAAATCCCGGTCACAGTAGTATAGTGAAATGTAAGCGACCGAATATCGAACCGCGGGACTAATGTACATATTATAGTACCTAAGCGTGTCACAAGAGGGGAGATTAATTGACTTGTATTATAAATAAAAAGGGAAGATTAAATAAACTAAGTTAACAAATAAACTAAACGGGACTCCGGTTCAGATTAATATTATCTGCTCTTTCATGCTAGGTCTACTGGTTTAATTATAATTGTTTGGCAAGATTCCTATAATTATCTTAAGGACTAAGTCATAGCCTCATAAGAACTCGCGCCAGTTGTGCAAGGTCCGATGAAAACTCATGCACCCACCGGTGGACGGTAAGAGGAGAATTGAGGGATTACATTTGCACCTGAAAATACTAACTCATTAAATCATAATAAGCTTTCTCCAGATTTACGGCTTAAATAACCTGTCTATTTATCACCTGGTCTGATCAAAATAGACTTAGGAGAGCATTTTAATAAATTCATGTAATTTATTAAAATGGTGAGAGAAAACCTTTAAGCGTAACAAACTTTATTAAAATTAAAACTAGTAGAACATATTGCATAATTAATACAGATACATAATAATTATTCCCAGAGTATACGTACTCTAGCCTAACATATTAAATAGTTTGGTCTTCTATTTAAATACGTGAGACTAGAGGTGAGATTAATGAGATGAAAAGAAAACAAATGGAGAAGCGGGAGATTAGAGATGAAAATGAACGAGTGATGAAAGTGTAGTGGTACGAAGATGGAATGATGGTGTGAATTGGAACTCCAGGAGGAACCACGGACGGAACCTCTGGAAGGACACTGGAGAAGATGAGTGGAGCGTGGTATTTATAGAGGAAGGAGAAGAGGCAGAGTTGAAGCAGTTCATTGCCCATTGATTGCAGCTCCTCATTGATTGCAGCTCATTGATTGCAGGGGACAGAGCTGCAACGCGTGCGTGATTTAAGGTAGGCGCCGACTGCTAAAGGATAATGGCGGAGTCAAGTTGCAGAGCGAGTCGGCGAAGAAGATAACCCGTTGCGTTAATTTCCAGATCTGTAATTTACACATGTCCGCATGGTGTCCGCTTTGTTGTCCTCATGCGGTTGTCTCAGTAGTGTGCTCGGGCGGTCTCCTCTCATGTCCGCATGGTTTTAAGGCGGTTGCATGGGCGGTACATTATCTCACGATCCGCCTTATCTACTCACTCACGTCCGCCTCCATACCTCTCTTGCGTCCGCATGCGGACCTCACTGACGTCCGCCTAATACTCAGGCGGTTCTTCATTTAATGTGGTTGTGAGTTGTCCGCATTAGTCATGCGGTTGTGACTCTCCTCTCTGTTGTCCGCCTTGATCCCAGGCGGTTGCAGAGGCGGACACGCCCCTGATGCGTGCCTCTCGCATGGCTTGTTTAATCCCTTAATAATATATGTGTTTATTTCTGAAAAGAAAATCATATATAGCCAGCAGAACTCAAGTGGCACCAAAAGAAAATAATAATATGAAAAACATAAATAATTAGGCATAAATATTTTAAGCAAAAATAATAAAGTACTACATAAAATAAAAACATGAAGCAAACTGAAGATTGGGGGCGTGTGCGGCTTTGTTGTTCTTCTCTTCGGTCGTCTGCGGGTTTGGAGTTTCAGAGAGAATTGGGGAAGAACAAGAGTAATTCGAAACGCGGCGTTGCTCTTTTTTTTTCTGTATGGAGGGACGTCCGCTTGGACGTCCGCTCGGAACTTAGGCGGACAGGGGTGTGGCGTCCGCGTGGAGATTAGGCGGACAGAGGGGCGGTGCGGTCTTCAGTGGTGTCCGCATGGGAGTGGGGCGGTTGGCTAGGCGGACTGGAGGCGGTCATACCACTGCTTGCGTTTTTTTTTTGAATTTTATCCTTATTTAAACAACAACAAAAATAATGAAGTCATAAAATAATGGGTTAGTAATAAAAAATGAAATAAAATTATAAGTTAGGAATTAGATAACATAAATTATAAGTTAGTAGTTAATTTACATAAAATTAAATGTTAGAGACAATGGAGATTAAAACGTTAGAGACAATGGAAATTAAATGTTAAGGACAATGGAAATTAAAATGTTAGAGACAATGGAAATTTAATGTTAATAATATAAGAGTTAGAAGTTAGATGTCAGAAGTCAGATGTCCGTAGTCATATGTCCAGAGTCAGGTGTCCAATTAATATTAACAGATTATTAGATAATTAATATTAACATAATATAGTAGATAATTTATATTAACAATAAACAAGATATTATAGACATAATATTAACAGATTAAAAAGAACAAAATATTTATAATTAAACAGGTGAATAATCCGGGGCTTAGGAACTAGAATAAATCTAGTCCCCGGCAACGGCGCCATTTTGCAGACGTAATATCGTGAGTGGTTATATTGGTGTAAAATTAAAAGAAAAGAAATTAAAAACTCAAAATAAACGTCGGGCTGCAAACAAATCCCGATCACAGTAGTATAGTGAAATGTAAGCGACCGGATATCGAACCGCGGGACTAATGTACATATTATAGTACCTAAGCGTGTCACAAGAGGGGGGATTAATTGACTTGTATTATAAATAAAAAGGGAAGATTAAATAAACTAAGTTAACAAATAAACTAAACGGGACTCCGGTTCAGATTAATATTATCTGCTCTTTCATGCTAGGTCTACTGGTTTAATTATAATTGTTTGGCAAGATTCCTATAATTATCTTAAGGACTAAGTCATAGCCTCATAAGAACTCGCGCCAGTTGTGCAAGGTCCGATGAAAACTCATGCACCCACCGGTGGACGGCAAGAGGAGAATTGAGGGATTACATTTGCACCTGAAAATACTAACTCATTAAATCATAATAAGCTTTCTCCAGATTTACGGCTTAAATAACCTGTCTATTTATCACCTGGTCTGATCAAAATAGACTTAGGAGAGCATTTTAATAAATTCATGTAATTTATTAAAATGGTGAGAGAAAACCTTTAAGCGTAACAAACTTTATTAAAATTAAAACTAGTAGAACATATTGCATAATTAATACAGATACATAATAATTATTCCCAGAGTATACGTACTCTAGCCTAACATATTAAATAGTTTGGTCTTCTATTTAAATACGTGAGACTAGAGGTGAGATTAATGAGATGAAAAGAAAACAAATGGAGAAGCGGGAGATTAGAGATGAAAATGAACGAGTGAGTGAAAGTGTAGTGGTACGAAGATGGAATGATGGTGTGAATTGGAACTCCAGGAGGAACCACGGACGGAACCTCTGGAAGGACACTGGAGAAGATGAGTGGAGCGTGGTATTTATAGAGGAAGGAGAAGAGGCAGAGTTGAAGCACGTTCATTGCCCATTGATTGCAGCTCCTCATTGATTGCAGCTCATTGATTGCAGGGGACAGAGCTGCAACGCGTGCGTGATTTAAGGTAGGCGCCGACTGCTAAAGGATAATGGCGGAGTCAAGTTGCAGAGCGAGTCGGCGAAGAAGATAACCCGTTGCGTTAATTTCCAGATCTGTAATTTACACATGTCCGCATGGTGTCCGCTTTGTTGTCCTCATGCGGTTGTCTCAGTAGTGTGCTCGGGCGGTCTCCTCTCATGTCCGCATGGTTTTAAGGCGGTTGCATGGGCGGTACATTATCTCACGATCCGCCTTATCTACTCACTCACGTCCGCCTCCATACCTCTCTTGCGTCCGCATGCGGACCTCACTGACGTCCGCCTAATACTCAGGCGGTTCTTCATTTAATGTGGTTGTGAGTTGTCCGCATTAGTCATGCGGTTGTGACTCTCCTCTCTGTTGTCCGCCTTGATCCCAGGCGGTTGCAGAGGCGGACACGCCCCTGATGCATGCCTCTCGCATGGCTTGTTTAATCCCTTAATAATATATGTGTTTATTTGGTATTTTTCCTACATTTTAACACATATAATACATCAGTTAATATAACAACATAATTATAGGAAAAACCCAAGATAAGTGAGAAACATTACTAAAAATGCTGCACATTATAAGGTGATTAAACCTTAATAAGTCTATATGTTTTGCACTTATCACTATGTTACTCTACAAACTTACAAAAGAATAAAGGCAAGTTTGACCCGCGGTCTGATGCTTGCATTTATTTAAGTTTAGCAGAGACTCAAAAAGCCTATAAGTTATTCAGGTTAAAGGATATGCAAATAATTTTTTCAAGAGATGTTCTTTTCCATGAAAATACTTTTCCATTCCACAACATTTCCTAATACACTTCTTCTCTTCAAACCCCATCCATCTTTGACACCCCTCCACCAGATGTTCCTATTTCTTATGACAGTGACAATGACCATTACTTTACTACAGATACCCCTCCTATAGCCCCAGATCAAACCATCAATACAGTTCCAGATCATACCAACAACACCACACCAAACACCATAGAACAACAGTTTCCTACACCCATTGCTCCTCAACCAGAAACCATACCAGAACTTCGTAGATCTACCAGAACAAGAAATACCCCTTCTTATCTGGAAGATTACTACATAAACAACAATCTGCAGGAAACTGATATTTTTACCACTATCTTATCCAACCGCATCCAATATCCTTCTTCTTCACACCAATATACCAATATTCTAGACCTTTTTTCCTTGACTGATACCCCCCTTCTTACATCCTAACTGTTCAGAAAAATACTGCTGTCCACAAACACATTGATATACAAGATCCCATAAGCTATGAGCAAGCTTGTAAATATTCTTATTGGAATACAGCTATGCAGAATGAGCTTTCTGCTCTTATTAAAAATAAAACATGGGAATTGGTAAAACTACCCAAACACAAAAAGGCAGTAGACTGTAAATAGGTATACAAGACTAAAATAAGAGCATATGGCACCTTGTAAAGGCACAAAGCCAGACTTTTTGCCAAAGGATTTAATCAAAATTTTGGCTTAGATTATACCGACACCTTCTCCCCCGTTGTTCGAATGTCCACTGTTCGAACCTTACTAGTCCTTGCTGTTAAGAAAAAGTGGATGATCCAACAATTAGATGTCAATAATGCTTTTATACATGGGGATTTAAATGAAGATATTTATATGCAAATACCAAAAGGTTTAGAAGTGGAAAAAGGGATTAACGCCTGTAAATTGCTGAAATCACTCTACGGTTTAAAACAGGCTTCTCGCCAATGGTTCTCAAAACTAAGTCAATCTCTTACCACCTTAGGGTATACAAGATCAGAGAATGACCATTCTCTGTTTCATAAACAAAAAACAGAATCTGTCACATTCTTAGCCATTTATGTTGATGATATTCTGCTATATGGTAACTGTCCTACAAAAATAAACAATCTAAAAACACATCTGAACAATCAGTTTCAAATAAAAGAGCTAGGACAACTTCACTATTTCTTAGGAATGGAATTCCATCATCACCATAATGGTTTAATAATAACACAACAGAAATTCTGAAAGAATACAACATCTTGAACATTAACTCAGTTTCTGCACCTTTACAGGTAGGAACTAAGTTAAAAACTAACACATGCACATTGTTAGAAAATCCCACAAAATACAGAAGCTTAATTGGCAAATTGAACTACCTCATTCATACACGCCCAGATATAGGTTTCACAGTACAACTTCTTAGTCAATTCCTTAAAGAACCAACAGAAATCCATTATGAAGCAGCCCTTCACACCCTAAGATATTTAAAAGGGACTACATCATATGGTTTATTTTTGAACAACTCACCTATTTTTAACCTGTGTGCTTATTGTGATAGTGATTGGGCTTCATGCCCAAACACTAGAAAGTCTATATCTGGATTTTATATATTCTTAGGTGGAAGTCTCATTGCTTGGAAGTCCAAGAAACAACCAGTGTGTCTCTGTCTTCTGCTGAAGCAGAGTACAGATCTATGCGACTTGTAACCACAGAGCTTGCATGGCTAAGCGGAATCATACATGAACTGGGAATCCAAGATGTGACTCCAATCCCTATCAAATGCGACAATCGATCTGCCATATACATAGCCAAGAATCAGTGCAACATCAGAGAACAAAACACATTGAGTTGGATATCCATTATGTTCGACAGAAACTATCAGAAGGAATGATCAGCGTGGAGCATGTACCCAGTCGACACCAACTAGCAAACTTCATACTAAACCACTGCCAGGCAAAAGCTTCAGAGAGATGCTAAAGAACATTGGTTTACATCTTTTACAAAACAAAGCATAGCAGCTTCCTTTTGAGGGGGCATGTTAGAGTGTAACATAGGACCAATGTATTTCATATTCATATTTCATTAACTGTAGTTAGGTTCTCTATTATTAAAGGCCTCCTGTACACTATAAATATTAGACCATACCCTCTATAATGGAATAATGGAGACATTCTCCTAATAATATCAAACTACATTTTATACAAACTCTCACACATCTTTAGCAGGGCATCTCATTGTTGGTTTCGAGCGTCGGCAAGTGGAGGTGTCATTTTGTTCTTTTCCACATGCTCTCTCTCCTTTGTAGTCCACCCAATCCTTCAATCCCATCGCCAGTTGAGGACGGTGGTGTGTGACTCTCTTTTTGGTGATAAGTTGCGGAGCCTTCCTCCACTGGAAATTCAGCCGACATCTGAGGGGGGTGGGGTGGACCGCACTCTCATTGTGGTGCGTCGCTTGGTGGATACATGCTCGTTGGAGTAGCACATTCCGGGACGCCCCGCGCAGGGGTTTCTAGTTGTCAGGAAGGAGCCATATTGGAACTTCACCATTGCAAGCCAGTTGGAGCTCTAGTATCTCATACCTGTTCGTGCATGCCGATGGAATATAAATGAAGTTTGAAGTCATGCTTACGTCATCCTTGCATTTTATTTATAAGGGGGCTACATGTGTAGCAGTAGATTGACCGATGATCGGTCTATACAGCTTAGGAAAAGTCCTTAGCCAGAAATTGAAGGGAAATTCAAAGGAAACTTCAAACGACAAAATCCGAAACACCAACTACAGCAATGAGATATACTTTAGAAATCCTGGACTTCCAATCGATATCATCAGCCCATCAAGGCTCCAAACTTCAATCCCTCCCAGCATTAAATCTTCTTGACCGAAACTACCTTTGAACATCATCCCCTCCTTAGTCTGTGGAAACAAACAGGAGTTTGGACTTTTGGCGAGCGTTAATGACATTTTAAGACTGATAATGAAATCGATAGGGTTATTTCTTCACTCCGCTTCCCCTCAGGATGCGGTCAATATTTGCTAAAGATCTTCGTGGATAGGGGTAGTGAATACGCAACCGCTGACCATATTTAAAGCATTCACGTGCCTCCGCAGAAATATTTGCAAACTTTTTATTTGGTTTCTTTGGTTTCTTGACGCGAGGCATCCTCGTCTTGTCTTGTTCCGTCTTAGCTGGGGAGACTACTACTTGCAGATTAATCTCTGGAAGGGAACTACCATCCACTGGAGTGGGCTGCCCGTTATTTGGGCTGGGAACTAGTCCCACGGAGAAGACCTGGGTGCTGGGCTCATCCAGCCCACTTCCTACCTCTGATGGGAATTGGGAAACAATAAAATCTTGTGAGGCAGAACCAAACAGGAGAGGCGCAGGGGACATGGGGGGGGGGGGCAAATTGCAGAAGTTGTCGGGGAAGAGCTGGGAATCGAAGAGGGGGTAAGAGGGGGATGGTCGGCTGGAGCATGAAAAGTGGGGCCACGATCAATTGGCTGGGAGGATTTAATTGATTGACTGATATTTTGTGCCGTGGATAATAATTGATGGCTGGGTGTATAAGGTGATCGAGAAAGGGGGGGGGGTGATGATGGGATAATTGCCGGGAGGGGTGTGTGTGGGGAGGGAGGAGAGGATAAATTAAAAAATTGAGAATGTGGTATGGAGTCAGGTAGTGACGAATTTATTTCTTTCGTGACCTCCGACCTTCCTCTTCCAACAACTTCATGATAATTTATAGATAGCTCCGTCATTAATCCACTCAGCCCCACCTGTCCCCAAACAACATAATAGTCATAGGCATCCATCAATCTTCTGTCGGCCCAAGCGTCCCAGTCCTCAATACATGAAATACCCCAAACCTTGATATGTTGTTTAAATATTAAACTATGATATTTAAAGGCTAAAAAGTGCCTTAGAAACATTAGTGAACAATTTAAACCATAGTAAACACAATAAGCACTAAGACACAGTGGAAGCAAAAACATGCTCTAAGCTTGGAGTGAACTTGGTTAGGACCCAAAGAGCCTACCAAGACTTTATAACATTCAATTATGACTTAATAAGGCTAATTAAGTCCTTAGGAAACTTTGGTAGACAATTAAACCAAACAAAACACAAATAAATACCTTAAAGCCAATATGGGCGAAAATGTGCTCTAAGCTTGGGATAAGTTTGGTTAAGACCTAATAAGCTTACCAAGACCTTATTTATATGTTAATGAACATATTAAATCAATTACTAAAGAAAACCAAGCTTGAAAACAAGCTAAAACACAAAATGTGCTTTAAGGAGCCTTAAAGCACATTTCTGAAAAATTGTCTTGTAAATGAGTTTTGGTGGCTAAATGTCCATAATTACTCTTTAATCAACATGTGTACTACTTAGTATCACATTAGGAAGTCTAGATCAATGGGAAATCAAAAATTTCACAAATATGTGCCTTAGTTTGTGAATAGTGCTCAAATAGTGCTAGTTTAAGTCATAAGTCAACATAAGTTGTTTAGATGGTCAAAAAAGACCATATATATCTCTAATATGTAAGGGGCCACGGTTTTAGTGGTGTGAGTCATCACACTTGGCTAGCCAATTAAAAGAAAGAAAAAGTAAGTAAAAGGGTTACTTTAGCTTTATAACTTAAATATCTCCAAAACTTACCTCTCTCCTCACTTTCTCTTCTTTTCTTTTTGATTCCCACCATCTCCAACCTCATCCTCCCTTCTCCATTCTCGTTTTGCTACAGCAAGTAGCCATTCTCCATCTTTGAATGCTTGTAACTTATGACTCCATGCTCCAAAATCAATTTCAAGACTACCTTTGTCTTAGTTAGAGTGAGCTCTTCATTTCCCTCTTTTCAAATCTTCAAG